>JAVJIX010000054.1:5485000-6010124 GCA_036785185.1 Paratrypauchen microcephalus | reverse complement strand
TACTGACTTTTATTCTTTCTGTTTTAGGGAAATTGCAACTAATATAGTCAACACTCAGTTTGTTCAGACAGACTTAAATATATGTGCATTTCTTAACTGTCACTCCACTCACGTTATTTTCTTAATAACTTTAAAGGGATAGTGCGGTTTTTTTAAAATATTGATCTGTATGGGTTTCCTTCTAAAAGTTACGTGTGTTGACACCGGCTTACCTCTGACACTCTCAGCTGATCCCGGTTCGGTGATGGACGTTTCGTGGACAACTGTTTGGGACGCAAATATATCACCTTTCGGACAAATGTTTTGTTTTGAGAAGAAAAACAAGCTATATTTAATGTTCCAGGGAAGTTACCAGACCTACTTACGGGGGCTCCAGAAAGCAAGCCGAACCGGGATCAGCTGAGACTGTCAGAGGTAAGCCGGTGTCAACACACGTAACTTTTAGAAGGAAACCCATACAGATTAACATTAAAAAAACAGCGCTATCCCTTTAAAGCAGTTCTCACGGTCAAAATAAGTCTGCTGTGTGCGGTCTGCATCTAATTATGTAGCATTTTATTGTGCAATGATCAGAAAGTGTTTGTTAGCGTGCTAGCAGTTTGTTAGCCTTACAGTGGCAGCAAAACTCTGCTCTGGTCTCTGAGACCTGTGGAAAGAGCTTATGAACTCATTACCGTGAGTAATTATGATGCTTGCAATGATTAAAATAAGTGAGGAATAACTTTGGACCACTGCAAACTGTTTAATAGAGTCTGAATGCTAACAAAGTGAAACTTAAGCATTTGGAAGTATTCCACTCACAAGGAGAATAAGTAGAGGAGGACTGCAACCAAAAATATTTTAGTAGTTGACTAGTCAGCATTTTGTTGTTTATATTATTCAGCTCTCAATTTACCGGTCAATCTATGTTCCTCCCCCAGCTATGGTCATGAGCTCAGGGTAATGACCGAAAGGACGAGATCACGGGTACAAGCGGCCGAAATGAGTTTCCTCCGCAGAGTGGCTGGACGCACCCTTAGAGATAGGGTGAGGAGCTCAGTCACACGGGAGGAGCTCGGAGTAGAGCCGCTGCTTCTCCACGTCGAGAGCAGCCAGCTGAGGTGGCTCAAGCATCTGTTTCGGATGCCTCCTGGTCGCCTCCCTCGGGAAGTGTTCCGGGCATGTCCCACCAGGAGGAGGCCCCGGGGAAGACCCAGGACGCGCTGGAGGGACTATGTGTCCCGGCTGGCCTGGGAACGCCTTGGGGTCCTCCCGGAGGAGTTGGAGGAAGTGTCCGGGGTGAAGGAAGTCTGGGAGTTCCTGCTTAGACTGTTGCCCCCGCGACCCGGCCCCGGATAAGCGGAAGAAAATGGATGGATGGATTATTCAGCTAATAAAATTATTATTCCTAGAGTACATTGTGATTTTTTTTACACTGTACTCACACATCTCTAAACATACAACTTGAAATATGGTGACTGAAGGCTTCTAGAAAGCGACATTTTAATGAAATTTTTCACATTTGGCATGTGTTTTAGTTCTTTGCTGTTTTTAGTCCTGATTGGATTATCAAAAATTATTGTTACTTTAATACTCAACTAGTCACAATTATTCCGATTAATCCTTAGTCCAGTTTACTTTTAAAGTGCAAATATTGGATAAAGGTTATTAAAAGTTTATGCTTGTTGAACAGGCACAGCCTCACTGTTGTAACTCCACATTGTCCCATTGAAAAGGTGAAAAAATTATCATATAAATGAAGCATTTTGTTCCCACTGTGCTATGTTTGAAAGTTGGATTTCAGAAGTTGTGAGCCTGCAGCATCCTTGATTTGACAAAAGAGTTTGACCTTGCCAGTGCCTTCAAAGAGATTATTTTCAAGAGAACTGACCATATGACCTTTCCTGGATATTGATCGACAAACTGAAGGATTAGTTTTCTGAGCAATAAAAGGGGTTTTAGGGCAGCCCTGGGCATTGTACAACTCTCGGGCCACATACGGCTTTTTGGTTGACTCTGACCAGCCCGTTTAAGATCATTTGGAATTACAAAATAAATGTATTATTTAACTCATGCGTGGACAAAAGCTGCATTGCTTTTATTTTAGAGGTGTTTTTTTAATGACATTTTTGTAAGGCAACCTCACTTTTTCATTACTTACTCATAATATACAGCTCTGGAAAAAAAATAAAAGACCACTGCAAATGATCAGTTTTTCTGATTTTACTATAAGTATGTGTTTGGGCAAAAGGAACATTTTTGTTTGAGTCTATAAACTACTGACAACTTTTCTCCCAAATTCCAAATAAAAATATTATTGTTTAGAGCATTTATTTGTAGAAAATGACAAATGGTTAAAAAATACCAAAAAAGATACATGTTTTCAGACCTCAAATAATGCAAAGAAACAAGACAAATTAATTTTAAAACAACATAATACTAATGTTTACACTTAAGAAGAGTTCAGAAATCAATATTTGGTGCAATAAGCCTTATTTTTAATCACAGCTTTCATGCGTCTTGGCATGCTCTCCACAAGTCTTTCAACATTGTTCTTGGGTGACTTTATTCCACTCCTGGTGTAAGAACTGAAGTAGCTCAGCTTTGTGTTTGTGTTGGAATTAAACAGACGCTGGAATGGAATGGCTGTAATACATGTAGAGATTCTGATTTCAGAAAAAAATACAGTGCTGTAAACTCTTACCAGCTTGTCAAAACAATCATATTTACTGTACTGCTTTTTATAAATAAATACAATTAATATTCTGTAGAGCTGAGTTAAGTATTTTGGCCCGGTCCTCCACAATATTTTCTGTTTCTCATGTAGCCCCATGGAAAAAATAATTGCCCACCCGTTTTTGGGAATAGTACATTTTAGGTTGTGGTTTGAATCTTTCTATGCAGTATTATACCTATAAAGTTTCAAAACACTATGGAAACAAAGATACTTTATTTGATCTAAAAATTGTTTATAATTTCATTTATATTTCCTTCTCAATCCAAATAATAAGCCCCTCACATTGGGTTGCCATATAAAACTATTTTCCAAACAACCAAAAAATGTCTCCGTAGGATATAATGTGTCCTTGATACATGGAAGCTATCGACATCTCAGCTTGATATGTGATTACAATTTTGTTTTTAAGCCAGTAGGGGTGAATGTTACCGCCTGCACATTTAACATTCACTCAGCCTTTGCAACAGATGGACGTATTTTGAACCTTTTGGCTTGGCATACTTGACCACACTAAAAACAGCCTGATACAGATGTTGACATGTGCCTGAGGGCTGTGCAGTTTCTTCAAGGACAGAGGTGATGGATGCTGAAGGGTATGGAGAGAACTCCTATGTGCATGCGTGACCATCTGGGACAGACTAAATAGGCCAGTAGATCATTTGTCGGTTAAAATGTACTTTAAGAGAACAGCTTAGATCTACGGCCGTTTGTTTCCAGTGGGTAAAATCTATACTTCTACATACTTCTATAGGTGGATGTATAAAAATTAAAATAGCTTTGACTTACTCAGTTCCAACCACTCCAACCACTTTTTTAATCAGGGTTCTAAATTATTCAGTGCACTTCTAGATGTGAGAGAATTTCTTCATAGATTAAAATATATAAATATAAAATGGCACAGTTCCCTCACAGCAAAAGATACCAGATTTGAGATCTGAATTGTATAAATAGTGAATATCCTTTCATTGGGTGGTCTGAATATCTTAATTTACCTAAAATGCATATGAACCCAATCTTTCAGCTGTAGATAGCCCTGACCCAAGGGTACAATATTGTCACCCACTGATCCTGACAAGCACTGCAGGATGGGTCAAATGCAGATGAGTTACCCTAAAGAGTTACCCTTATGTTACATTTTGGAAGGGGGTTCCACCACCTGCTTTTTTCATGTTATTACTCTATCTGGAATGTTCCACAGTATGGCATTAAAATGATGTCTTGTATTAATTTACAGTAAAAAAAAAAAAAAAAGCCTTGAAAAACATCTAATTTACTGTAAGCAGGGGCTGCCTCTCCACAGATCTGACCTGCAACTCTTCACATGCTTATCTTAATGTAGATAGATATGCTTAGTGCCATCCATCCGTCCATCCATCTATTTTCTTTCGCTTATCTGGGGCCAGGTCACGGGGGCAACAGTCTAACCAGGGACTCCCAGACTTCCTTCACCCCAGACACTTCCTCCAGCTCCTCCGGGGGGACCCCAAGGCGTTCCCAGGCCAGCCAGGAGACATAGTCCCTCCAGCATGTCCTGGGTCTTCCCTAAGGGCTCCTCCCGAGGAAGGCATCCAGGAAGCATCCGGAACAGATGCCCAAGCCACCTCAACTGGCTCCTTTCGACCTGGAGAAGCAGCGGCTCTACTCCGAGCCCCTCCCAGGTGACTACGCTCCTCACCCTATCTCTAAGGGAGCAGCCAGTGACTCTACGGAGGAAAGTGTGAAGAATCCCTCCACGGAGGAAACTCATTTCGGCCGCTTGTATCCGCGATCTTGTCCTTTTGGTCATTACCCAAAGCTCATGACCATAGGTGACGGTAGGAACGTAGACTGACCAGTAAATTGAGAGCTATGACTTTTGGCTCAGCTCCCTCTTCACCACATCCGTCTGGTACAGTGACCGCATCACTGCAGATGCTGCACCGATCCGCCTGTCAAACTCACGCTCGATCCTCCCCTTACTCGTGAACAAGACCCTGAGATACTTGAACTCCTCCACTTGAGGCAAGGACTCTCCACCCACCTGGAGTGGGCAAGCCACCTTTTTCCGGCCAAGAACCATGGCCTCGGATTTGGAGGAGCTGATGCTTAAAGCCCCAGTGTGTAGGATTCGTGGCGCATAGGTGAATGGTGCTATTGCACTTTCTGTTTTAGCTACGGCAGACCTCGAGGGTCACCCGGGCGCGCGCACGAGCCGCGCGCTGCTACTGTATAAATAAAACGCGGTCCAGTTTTTTTTTTTTTTTCTCATGAAAACACACATTCCCGATCATGTACCATGACACTCTACACATCAAATGAAACCTTACAGTCTCCTCTTTTTGACTATGCAATTCATTTCCCTGCACAATAATCACTCCCCGAGCACATGGGGCTTTTATACGGAAAAGCACAAAACGATGTTAGCTTACCTTAGAATGCTTTGCACAGGTCAAACTCTGTATTTCACCATAAACTTGCTCTCAATTTGTCCGTAAGGATCCAGCAAATAAAATCCAGTAAAACAATTTAGTCCAAAACACATGTTAGATCCATTACGACGTCTGATCCGGCAGCATGCTTGTGTTGTTTACCCAAAACCACGAGCCTTGCCGAAGGCGGAGCCCAAATGTCCTTCTGCGGCTCTCGTATTCAAAATGGCTGCCTCTGCATGGGGAAGATCCCCCTTTTATGTGACTATATCTAAGTCCAAAAGAATACTTTGATTTCATGATGGAAGTGAAAGGCTTGGAAAACAATGTATTTTTGAATGGGTATCTTCAATTTCAGTAATTAACGGGTAAAAATCTTACACACTGTCCCTTTAATGCCATACTGTGAAAAGTTCCAGGTAGTCATCGACCCTCCACCAGAAAAGTTGCTTAGTGCACCTTTAAAATAACATTTCACTTCATTCTAACTATGAATTATCCACTCATACAACATTTTCGGATTCCTTCAGCTTGCTCTATTATAAAACACAGTTGAATTGCTCTGCCTGGTGACACAGTCTGCAGATATGCTTCGGCTGAATGCTCTGATACAAAACAGAACAGCCAGCACCACATAGTCTGCAGTCCTGACTCAAACCCTGCTCCCACATTTGCACCAGACAACAGCTTTTTTACTCAGCAGAGTCTCCATATTGCTCAGCACTCCATGTTGATTTATCCGAAGCTGTTGCGACAAAATGCCCACTAATGCCTTGTCACTAAGATCTCAAATCAAGGGCCCTTCACAGACGCATGGTAAGCAGCGTGGCAGTTTTTGTTGCTTGTGGCGCACGTGTGATGGTCTCTGGGCGTGCAATCAGAGCACACTGCTGTGCCTGAAGTAGGCTAATCATGAGAAGATGGGGCTTTAACAGCGGGCGTACATCACTAGTGATTATCGCGTCTTTTCTCTGGTTCTGATTCAACTGATCTGGCTCAATATTATAGGAAGAACAAAGGTAATGGACTGAAGATGCCCCTGTCTGCTGGGGGTGCCATAGATTTGAATGGAGACAGCCTGTTGATATTTGTACAAACAGAACAGGGTCACTTTTGGTACACAGTTACATGTCTGAAAAAGTCTTCCATCCATAGGTTTCATAGGTTTCAATAGGTTTGCATGAGGAATCCAACATTTACTAATAGTAAACAGAATTATTATTAACAATTATTTTGGTCAATACTCAAAAAAGCCTTACATTTGTCTGAAAAGTCATTAAGTAATTGTTTATACTGCCCAGTTTTATCCTCAGTGCATCAGATTTGTCTACTTGACAAATCAGCCTAGTGAGTAAAAATGGGAAATTGCTGTATGCTTACCTAAACAAATAACAAATAATTTAGATTTTGTTGTTACTTGCTCCAAATCCATATTGGCTCATCCCTTGTCCACTCCATTTTAATGTATTTAAGACTAACTTCATCTACGCACAGCCTGCATTAAAAAATAATGTGGTGTGCAGTTTATTGGCAGTACTGAGCTTTATAATATTGCAAGAGCATGCAATACTAATACTAATATCTACATTTAAGGGCCCACATTACACTATTTTCTGATTTATGTTGTAATGTTGTTTCCTCATCAAAAACATACCTGGAGTTGTGTTTTGTTTCATTCACACATGTTTAACACTCAAGTCCTGCATATTTAGGCTGGGTGCTTCACTGTGTTTTAATCTCCATATCCTGTACCTTCACTTGAATCATATTTTGCATGATTTGAGCCTTGGAATTGCCAAGGTCTACTGAACTAAAGGTAAAACTGTAGCTGTTAACTTGAAAATTACCACGGCATGGCATCACAAGGTGGAACAGAGCAATTTGAGGTTTGGAGACAGACTAATAATAAAGAAGAAGAAGATTGACTTTCTTGATCTCACACAGGAGAAATTGTCCTCTGCATTTGACCCATCCTGTTATTAGGAGCAGTGGGCAGCACATGACTGTGCCCGGAGACCATCTCCATGATCTTGTTGCCTAGGTCAGGACCTAGCCTGGAGGATTTTACCTGGTGCATGTTTTGGGTTGATGGGGGAAACCGGAGTGCCCGGAGGAAACCCACCCAGACACAGGGACCTTTAGGTCAGGGCCAGAGGTGTGAAAAACAGCCGTTGTAGGGATGAATAGGGATCGTTATCTAGACGCCAGAGAAACAAAAGACTGAAACCAATGAGATAGTTTCGGAAAGTAGTTAGCTAGTTAGCTCCTCCCTACAGCAAGATATAAGCAAGTGTCTTACCAGCATTCTAATTAGAGCTGACGAAGCCTCTCGGATGAGCGGCGAAACGTTTTCGACCAAACAAACTTTGTCCAGTTGACAAATTGAACTTCTCCTTTTATCATGGATTCTACCTGGACGACTGAGGGACTTTCTGTTATGTAAAGATTTATTACCCACAATTCTTTTTCTGTTTATTGTTTGTTTGGTTTTTTTTGCTTTTGTGTTCAACCTAATCAAAATCAGTGGACTTTAAAGCATAAAACAGACCATTTAATTTCATGTCAGTAGAGCAATTTAGTAGCACAGTGTGGAACAAAGGCTAATGCATAGAAATGGAGTCGGCTGAAGCAGGAAGCCTATTAGTATACATACCGCCTTCCCTGCTTACAACTGTGGTGGTAACACATGAAAATACTGGCAATAAATAGCCCAAAACATTCAGTACCATCATTAACTTTAAGCATATATTTTCTATGATCCAACAACAAACAAAATCTTCTGACCTTTCTGTAGAATAAATTACATCACAGTTGCAAGTATTCAGCTCACAAAACATTAGATTAATCCATTGTACACACCCACACCAGGCTTACTATGAACAAAAGAAAGCTTTACAATGCCATGAAAGCCAGCTCTGCAAATCAGTAAGAGGCAACAGTGCTCAAGAGACACTGGATTATGAGTGTAGATCTATAGAGCTAACCCTAGTGGCTTTTTCACTTTTAAATGACACAAGTGTGTATTGTGCAAAACCTACTTTGAGTTTTCAACAATAGTCAACCAATTACCTCCTGTTAAAAGAAAGCTGATTGCACTAGCACACACAACAATACTGAAAAAATATATCAATATAAGCATTTAGAAAACAAAAAAAGGTGAAAGCAACGAAATGAAAACATGAAAACACCCATTATGGTACTGAATGGTAGTCTGGTTAACACCTGACCATATCACAAGTGAGATATGGGTCTGGGAGCTCGCTTCGAAAAATCCCGTAGCGGAGGTGTGGTTTACGATCGCCAACTTGGGCGTTATGAATGTCTATCATTGAGCGTATACGTAAGTCCATAGCCAATCATGTCAGTTGTCAGTTCAAACTACAAGCTTCCGTTTGTCATGTAGTACGCGTCACCGTCTTGCCACACCTCCCCCGCTCTCTGATTGGGGCCCTAAATCTGGGACTCTCGCTTGGACGAGTTGCCAGGCCGCCTTCCAGTTCGAAACGAACGGAAGCGGCCTGGGAATTCCCAGGCTAACTGAATGGGTATGCTAAACAAGATCCCAGACAGAAATTGAAAACAAAAGTTAGTTTCATAGTAATTTCATTGTAGTTAGCTCCTCCCTTCAGGCAGATATAAGCAGTGTCCACCAGCACTCTAGCCAGAACTGACGAAGTAGCTTGGATGAGCTGCGAAACGTCTTCGACTAAATAAACTTTGTCCGGTTGAGAAATTGAATTTCTCCCTTCACCGTGGATTCTACCTGGACAACTGAGGGATTCTTCACACATAAATGAAAAAGTGTTGGTTAATGCTAGCTAGTTTGTGACTGTAATATTATTTGAGAGGGACACAAAATCAGCTCACCTGTAGTTCCAGCTAAGTCTGTTCTTTAAAACAAAGTTCAAATTAAAGTCTAACTTGTAACTTGCTTGTAACAGAGCAGTGCCTCTAGATAGCTTCCCACCCCAGGGAATGTTTGTGACGTCAGCTGCAAATGTTAATTTACAACATTTAAAAGCTTTACCAGGGAGATGAGTAGTCCACATCTGTAACAACCAGTGAAGAAATAATTACCAGCTGGTCACTTAAAAACAGTTCAAAACACTGATGTAGTGTTTTTGTGCTTGCAGCAGGAGGTGAGAAAATTGTGGTAATTGGTGTTGTGCAAACATGGCATTTCCTGGTTAAGCACCAGGGTCGGCAAACTGTCAGATAAAGCTGAAAAACTACATCTGATGTGTTCTGTAGATTTTCCAGTCTGCCGAGGATGAGCTAAATTATGGTGTAACCTTTTTACTGTATAAGACTGGGATGAAGGGAATTCTTGTGTTCAGATGTGTTGTGCGCCTGTCAAGGAGATGGCCGATCTATGTTGGACAGAAGAAGGCTCTAAAGAGATGCTGTGCATTTTAATCTATAATGTTCCTGACAGTGACTAATGAAGCATCTGGGCTGTTGGAGAATGCCACAGAGAGTGGCTGAACATAACAGTGTTAGAATGATAAAAATTGTATGTCATATTTTATTTGTGTATAAATTTTTGTTTTTAATTATTGTTACTTTGTGTTTCCCAATATTGTTAGGTTGCTCATAGCAGTTTTATCTCCATCAGGAACTCAAATATGGAATTTGAGTTCTGATTATTCCTTTATTGGGCTTAGAGCAAACAACGCGTTAAGCGAGTGTGCGGTAAACTTATTTTTTTTCTGGAATTATTCAATGTTCCTGTTATTACCAGCACCTGGAAGCTGTGCATGGAGTTTTGAACTTACAGAATTTGAGTTTCTTTAAGTCGGTGGGTGGCTCCTTGCATTTAGTTCAAGAGCATATAAAGTACGTCCATCAAACACAGCTGTTCCTCCAATGAAAAGTTTCTTTCCAATTCCCATTTTCCTGTCCTGCTAACTGCGGGCCTGCCATGCCTTGTCTGTTCAGCTTAGACCTCAGTGTACACTGAGTGGTTTTCCTATTTTCTAAACAGAAATCATTTTCATGTTGCCAAACTAAATGTAAAATACATAATAAAACATAACAATTTTTTTTTTTTTTTTTTACATCAATTGGATAAAACAATAATGGTCTAAGTAATTATCCCTGTGGTACTATAATATGTCATTTATAAACTAGCGGAAAGTAGACACTCAACATATACAGTTCATGAACAAGTTACAAGTTGTTCATTGTTATTATAAAATTGGGGGATCCATGTTGTATTTGCGTTATATTTTTTGTGAGCAGGTGAAATCTTTCATCCACTTTCATTCATATAATAGATCACCATAATATGTAGTGTAACAAGTTTTATTAAATCAAATGACATATCATTGGAATATAATATGCTTTTAAATCCAACTTTCCTTTTTCCAGCAATGGACCTAAAACAGACATCCTGGTCTGGCTGCAAAACAGGTCAGTTTTAAAGATAGCTTGTTTATCTGGTGCAGGTATGTCAGTGTGGCTTAGTTTTACGCGACGCTCCAGGCCAGGCCGTTTGCCACATGGAAGAGCAGGAATAATGAGAATGCTGAGGGACATGGAGGCTTTCACTGTGTTTTTGTTTCTTTTTACTGACACCACAAGACTCACACTGTTTACGAATATGTGTAGCCCCAACATGCTGATGTTTTGTGACAAAACATGGGGTCCTGATTCTTATTTTTGATGCAGTTACTTTACAATGTTACAAAAAGAAAACAATTTGATAAAAATGTGTAAAGAGTGCAAGCAAATCTGCTAATCAAATTTTTATATCCACACCCCTACAGAAAAAGTCTGTGAAATCCAGTTACAAACATTTAAAAAGTTAGGGGGTGTACTATGTATAGTACAACCCCAATTCCAATGAAGTTGGGACACTGTGTAAAACTTAGAAAAATACAGAATACAATGATTTGCAGTTCCTTTTCAACCTATATTGAACTGAATAAACTACAAATACATGATATTTAAAGTTCAAACTGATACACTTTACAGTTTTTATGCAAATATGCACTCATTTTCAATTTGATGCCTGCAACACGTTTCAAAAAAGCTGGGACAGGGGCAACAAAAGAATGGGAAAGTTGAGGAATGCTTAAAATCCACCTGTTTGGAACATTCTACAGGTGAACAGGTTCATTGGAAACAGGTGGGTGGCATGAGTGGGTCTAAAAGGAGCAACCCCTCAGGGCTCAGTCATTCAAAAGCAAGGATGGGGCGAGGTTCACCACTTTGTGAAGAACTCCGTGACCAAATAGTCCAACAGTTTAAGAACAATGTTTCTCAACGTACAATTGCAAGGAATTTAGGGATTTCATCATCTACGGTCCATAATATTATCAAAAGATTCCACGATTCTGGAGAAATCTCTACACGTAAGCGGCAGGGCCAAAAACCAATATTGAATGCCCGTGACCTTCGATCCCTCAGATGGTACTGTATTAAAAAGCGACATGAATGTATAAAGGATATTACCACATGGGCTCAGGAACACTTCAAGAAACCACTGCCAGTTAACACAGTTCGCCGCTACATCTCCAAGTGCAAGTTAAAACTGTACCATGCAAAGCGAAAGCCATATATAAACAACACTCTGAAACGCCGGCAGCTTTTCTGGGCCTGAGCGCACCTGAGATGGACTGACGCAAAGTGGAAAAGTGTGCTGTGGGGGCATCAAATTGAAAATGAGTGAATAGTTGCATAAAAACAATAAAGTTTATCAGTTTGAACATTAAATATCATGTCTTTGTGGTTTATTCAGTTCAATATAGGTTGAAAAAGATTTGCAAATCATTGGATTCTGTATTTTTTTAAAGTTTTACAATTCCAACTTCATTGGAATTGGGGTTGTAACTTTTTGGTGAAGAGTCTTGCTTGTCTCCATGGAGATTGCTTTTCCTGGAATATTCCATAGAGTATAGTAAGAAACTAAGCAATTTCCCCACACCAGATGCTGATTTAATGTGTAATTAAATGCATAATGCGTAAAAGTATGAACCAGTGAATACCACAGAGATCAAGACACTTTTCATACTTTATGTAAAATCGTTCCACTGTATTATCGTATGTGTATCCGCGTATGTGTTTGTGATTGATTGTATATTGTATCTGCATTTTCTATTGTGTTCATGCTCTTCTATTTAAGATGGCGCTGCTCTGCTGGCGACATGGAGAAGGGATATGGTTGCATGTTCTTTCTGTCTGTACTGCAACATTCCCTCACCTCTAAGTCAAATTTCTCCCTAGTAGAGACTAATAAAGAAACCTTGAAATATAGTGTCTCCTAGTATGTAATGATTTAAGTGGCCATGTCAGTGCAAACCAGGGCCATCGGTTTTTAGGTTCTCCAACACAAAGTAGTTACATGAAGCTAAAAAAACAACACCACGCGTAGCCCTCTGCATGTAAACAGGTCTGGAGAGCAGAATGGAGAGGCAGCTGTAGTGTGATAAGACACGTCACATGGACACTGGTGTAATTGTATTGAAAGAGGCTGCACAATAACTGCAGACAGTGGGACGCCAGTGTAAACGTGGACTGAGCCATCTGTCCCAGCATCTCTCACTACACACTCAACAACACTGTATCTACTGAGCTGGGAGAAATGCAGACCTAGCACTTTCATCGTTTAACAGACACAGCATTGTAAAACAGTAAGGGTCTCTCTTAAGCATTGTTTTAAAATAAAAGTTGTTTTTTTTTTTTTTTACTTGGAGCAAAGAAAAACAGTGCTGGAAGAAACCATAAAACATACGGCCCAAAAACAGTCCCATTAGCTGGTGGTGTATATTGAATTAGTTCATTGCTTGTGAATGAGCACTTAAAAAGCTGGTGTTGTACATCTTATTTGATTTAATATTGTATTTTATATTTGACTACTACTTTCTATTTTCAAGCTCATTGTGAGTGTGTATGATGTAAATTGTACATATGAATAGTGACAATAACAGGCATTCTATTTAAATCTGATTTGTACATTTATTTATTATCATTATTTTTATGTATATAACTATGTCTCATCTGACATGGGTCTATTGCTCTAGTCTTTTTTTTTTTTTTTTACCCTCTGTTATATATATTATATATATATATATATATATATATATATATATATATATATATATATATATATATATATATATCGCATATATATATATTATATTTGCTGAGTGAGCTACTGTACCCAAAACAATTTCCCTTGTGGATCAATAAAGTTTGTCTAAGTCTAAGTCTAGAACTATACTGTATACTATAGAACTATACTATACTAACTATACTAGAACTATACTAACTATACTAAATACTGGCAACTTGGATGACACGTTTTATAGTGGGGATGGTCTGATATGATATGATATGATTTTTTTAGTCGATTCGGGAAACCAATATTTGCCGATAGCTATCTTAAAATGATCTGATCTGTGTTATAATGTTGTTTCCTCATCAAAAACATACCTGGAGTTGTGTCTTGTTTCATTTGCACACGTTTAACACACAAGCCCTGCATATTTAGCCTGTGTTCTTCTGTCTCTCTCAAATGGAAAATACTTTGTTTCGCCTTGTGATGTCATGTTGTAAAACAGGAAGTGCTTCATCCCGATATACCACCCCTACTTTGAAGAATGGTCAGAGCCCTAGTTAGTGGGCAATAGATGAAGGAAAAAGGAGGTATAGCATTTAGAATTACAATTTACATAATGGATTTTAACTGGGAACACTGACTTTACATTCTATTTACATAAACCAACAGTTTAAAATTATGTTCAGAGGGAAAAATGAAACTGCAACTGAAAGGGTGTTTTGACAATATAGTTTTAACAGTTTTATCTTGGTGGATCTTGACTGAACTTAACTGGGACAGCAGTTGGGACAATTGGGTCATTGCTAAAAGCTAAAATGACCAAAAATGAAACAAAATGATCCCTTTTGTGGAGGCTACCTGTTACTCATTTACACTACTATTCTCAAAGTCAAAATGGAGTCAAAGGGAAGCATATAGTGAAGGGAGTCTCAAACCAATTTAGTTCACCCACAGCTGAGAAAATGCCAGCCAACTCAATGCCCTGGTTCACTGTGGCAGAATGTTAGCTTAGGGCCTCTAGAAGCTCCCGTAGGCTCACGACCTTTCAAAAGATTGGTGATTATGTAGTAAGAGCCTTCAGCGAGGACACAGGAGGAGGGAGAGGACTCGAGGAAAGCTGGCTTATTCAAACTGCGGCGGTTATGTTACATCAGTTTGCAGCCTTTACGGTGGGGTGAACACACTGACTCGGCTGATAGAGGGACATCAGTCACTCTTAAAGTGTCCCATCAGCAAAGTAACACAAGAGGTGTCATCAACGCTTCACACAGATAGAGAAAAGTCTATGGAGCTCTACTGCACTTGCATATTGGACAATTGTGCACAAAAATAGATTAAAGGGACAGTGTGTAAGATTTTTACCCGTTAATTACAGAAATTGAAGATACCCATTCAAAAATACAGTGTTTTCCAAGCCTTTTCACTTCCATCATGAAATCAAAGTATTCTTTTGAACTTAGATATAGTCACATAAAAGGGGGATCTTCCCCATATAGAGGCAGCCATTTTGATTATGAGAGCCGCAGAAGGACATTTGGGCTCCGCCTTCGCCTTTGGCAAGGCTCGTGGTTTTGGGTAAACAACACAAGCATGCTGCCGGATCAGACGTCGTAATGGATCTAACACGTGTTTTGGACTAAATTGTTTTACTGGATTTTATTCGCTGGATCCTTACGGACAAATTGAGACCAAGTTTATGGTGAAATACAGAGTTTGACCTGTCCAGAGCCTTCAAAGGTAAGCTAAGTAACAAACCTCGTTTTGTGCTTTTCCGTATAAAAGCCCCATGTGCTCGGGGAGTGATTGTTGTTCCGGGAAATGAATTGCATAGTCAAAAAGAGGAGACTGTAAGGTTTCATTTGATGTGTAGATTGTCATGGTACACGATCGGGAATGTGTGCTTTTATGAGAAAAGAAAAAAAAACAGTGAACGGGACCGTGTTTTATTTATATCGTAGTTGTCGGCGCGGGTACGCGAGCTGTCCACGTTACGGCGCGCCCGGGTGACCCTCGAGGTCTGCCTTAGCCAAAAGAGGAAGTGGAATAGCCACCATCCACCTATGCTCCACGAATCCTACACACTGGACCTTTAAAGATTCAAGACTGATTGAAAGAGATTGTAATTGTGGGTTTTTCTTTGTAATATTTTCTATGAATATGATGTAGTAGGCCTATATAATACATATATATAATAAGAGACTCTTCACTTTGAATCTATAGCCACAACTGTCTTGAAGCCAACTGCCAAAGGCGTGGCTGCCAGTCTGTGCAAACAGCCAAAAGTTCAGTGAAGACAAGCGGGTGGTACACCTACCACATATCTCCAAGGAGATTTTATTGCGATGCCTGGAATGTTCCACAGTATTGTATTAAACTTATGTCTCTATGGATGGAAGTTTTTAAGATATTTTTTTTAGCAATAATAACATTTGTATTTAACTAAAATATACATAAGCTACAGCTCTGGAAAGAAATAAGAGACCACTGCCAAATGATCAGTTTTTCTGATTTTCCTAGTTATAGGTATGTGTTTGGGCAAAAGGAACATTTTTGTTTGAGTCTATAAACTACTGACAACATTTCCCCCAAATTCCAAATAAAAATATTTTCGTTTAGAGCATTTATTTGCAGAAAATGACAAATGGTCAAAACAATGCAAAGAAACAAATCAAATTCATTTTAAAACAACATAATACTAATGTATTATGAGATAATGTATGAAGAGTTCAGAAATCAACATTTGATACAATAACCCTTATTTTTAATCACAGCTTTCATGCGTCTTGGCATGCTCTCCACAAGTCTTTCACATTGTTCTTGGGTGACTTTATCCCACTCCTGGTGCAAGAACTGTAGCAAGTAGCTCAGCTTTGTGTTTGTGTTGGAATTCAACAGATGCTGGAATGGAATGGCTGTAATACATGTAGAGATGCTGATTTCAGAAAAAATGCAGTGGTCTCTTATTTTTTTCCAGAGCTGTATGTTTAAAGAGGGGTTTTTGTAATCATAACATTAAATATATAAAGCCTGATTCAAAGCAATACACTACAACTTTACAATCTGCAGTAGTTTCATTTGCAAAATACACACCAATTGTGTTGTGATAGCACTCTGAAGGACTTGGGGTGGACAGCAAAGGGAGGGAAGGGGGGCATCAAAAATGAAAGTGATACATTGTTTTTAGGGTGAAAGATCCCTCAGTCGTCCAGGTAGAATCCATGATAAAAGGAGAAGTTCAATTTGTCAACTGGACAAAGTTTGTTTGGTTGAAAACGTTTCGCCGCTCATCCGAGAGGCTTCGTCAGCTCTGGCCCTCATGCTGGTTAGACCCTGTTTATATCTAGCTGCAAGGGAGGAGCTAACTACCCTGAACAAAGCTCTGAACCTATCCCAGCTACTCTCTTTTGTTTTAGGGAATTGGACGCCAGAGAAATTTGAAATACAAAGAGACAGATTAGTTGATAGTTTCAGAGCTATTTCAGTGTAGTGAGCGCCGCCTAGGGCTTATAGATATGCTAATACAAGACGCCAGAGGAATTCGTAAAACAAAAGAGAGTAGCTGGGATAGGTTCAGAGCTTTGTTCAGGGTAGTTAGCTCCTCCCTTGCAGCTAGATATAAACAGGGTCTAACCAGTACAATAACCAGAGCTGACGAAGCCTCTCGGATGAGCGGCGAAACGTTTTCAACCAAACAAACTTTGTCCAGTTGACAAATTGAACTTCTCCTTTTATCATTGTTTTTAGGGAATATAGCATTTTCAAAACAATAAAAGGTAACACTGAGTGATATAATCTGTTACAATTAATACCCCATAGAGGTGTAGTACCCCCTCTTGAATATACTATGGAATATTCCAGGGAATGCAATAACATCTCCAAAAAGGTAAGCAAAAAAGTTACATAGTGCATTTTGAAGTTTTTAATACCACTACTCATCTTCAGTTGTTTGTTTTTTTTCACAGTAGGCTTTCAGGTGATTTCTCTCTCTCAAACAACAAAAGCCTTCATTGATAAACCGCACACAAAGCACATGAATGAATAATGAATATTTCTGGCGCATTACCTCAGTTGGCTGTTGGCTGTTCATCACGCGACATTCACTTCACGGGATGTCTTTGTTTGTTATTTTCCGCCACCATTCATAACATTTACCCAAAACGACAGTGAATAATTCAAATGGCACGAACAAAACACAAACTAAGCAGCGTACAAAAACAAATGGAATCTACGGGACGAGGTTGGATGTTTGATGAAACGACGACAATCCGAGAATGAGTCAGCTCTGTCCCTTTTCCTGTCTATTCACCAAGTTTAATATTCCCTGGTTTATCCATCTCTATCATCCCATAGTCGGAGCAGGTGATTTCATGCCTTCTGAACACCCCAAAGGTCTTTTTTTCCGATCTATGTTCTGCCTGTCATAGATCTTAATAAATGATCTTCATAAACCATGCTTGGGCAATGGAACCGTTGCTATATTTAGTTCACCATTTTTAGCTGTCTGTTTATCCCATTCGAAATGCCTCAATTTCCACATGAATTTTTTACAAGACGGAAATCTTTAGCACTATTGCTTTCTCCAGACCGCTCATAATTCAGTGAGTCGTTGGGAATATTGCTGTGTATGACAAGGCAGTGTTGGTTTTGCTGCGGGCACGCATAGGGGTCTGTACACTTTGTAATTGGGTCATTACAGCTGTCATCATTCGTTGTGGTCCTAATGGATCGTGCTGTTGATAGAAAAAGATGAATTATAAATTGGTGTAGCCAGTCGAGATTGGAAGGGGAGTACAGTTTCCATTTCGGGCTTTGTGGTACAGTGGAGAAACGTCATTTGTTTGTGATATTGATCTCTCTGAGGTCATGCTGAAGAATCTGTGGTTGGTCAAGTTGCAAGTGTGGGCAAACTGCATGACTGATCCTTTCTGTGGTCTGATGGTCACTTTGAATTAAGTTCAAAGTGACCACCTGACCACAGACTCTCAAATTTTGAGAGTATACAGTGTCTGAATAGGCTGCATCTCAATAATCTGATTTCGCGTATTGACAACAGACCTGTCTTTAAGTTTCTGAGAGGATCTCCAAAGGTTATCTAAATGATGAATTGGTGCCTTGAATATATTGGCTTAAGGTCACAAAACAGTTTACCTAATCCATTGACATTATTATCAAAATGACACTTTTTTGTCTGTGTTTGATGGGGAGGAGCAGTGACCTTTCCTGTAACCAAGCTAATCTATAAGCTATGGTGGAATGTAGCAAAGTAAAAGTTAAAAAAAAGAAAGAAAAGTTAAAAAAAAAAAAAAAAAAAAGGTAGGTATCTGACTTTTACTTATGTAGATTTTAAAGGGATATGCCACCCCCAGGTCAAACTTGGGCATCTCCCCACAGTCCAGAGACTAAAATAAGTGGTAGAAAGCGTTTTCCTGGTCACCCAGCCATTGTCTGAGTCTGTCAGCACTGACTGCCGCGGTATCTGCAGCTACTCCGCGTTAGACTGGAGTCTAACGGCGCCAGAGAAAGATTTCGGCCAAAAGGAATTAATTTGCTCGATGCGTTTCCCAATTACTTTCTGTGTAGTGCGCATTCATATCGAGTGCAAATAAATGTACAAATCAACACGGAGAGCTTGACTTGGTCATTTTGGGTGGGAACTATTTTTCAGTGCGGAAAAAGAAAGCCGAAGCACGCAGCACGCTGCACAACAGGGGAACTCCCTTCCTGGTGCGTAACAGGGATTCCCCTGGCAGCGTGCTGCGTGCTTCGGCTTTCTTTTTCCGCACTGAAAAATAGTTCCCACCCAAAATGACCAAGGCAAGTTCTCCGTGTTGATTTGTACATTTATTTGCACTCGATATGAATGTGCACTACACAGAAAGTAATTGGGAAACGCATCGAGCAAATTAATTCCTTTTGGCCGAAATCTTTCTCTGGCGCCGTTAGACTCCAGTCTAACGCGGAGTAGCTGCAGATACCACGGCGGTCAGTGCTGACAGACTCGGACAATGGCTGGGTGACCAGGAAAATGCTTTCCACCACTTATTTTAGTCTCTGGACTGTGGGGAGATGCCCAAGTTTGACCTTGGGGTGGCATATCCCTTTAATGTTGACACTTTTTTACTTTTACTTCGCCACATTTGAGAGCAGGTATCTGTACTTTTTACTCCAACACATTTTTAAGGACTGAAAAGTAAAAGTATTTTTTATGATAGTTTGAGACCTGCTGAAAAGGCTCAGGGGTTTGACCAAACAAAAATATGCAAATAAAACAGCTACAGAAAAAAACAATAATCAATTGTATCTGTTGAACAAAACTCTGCACAAATCTTTACCAAAATCACTACATTTGAAGGTTTACTAGATCATAAAAACTGAGCAAAAAACTTTTATTTTTACTTGAGTTTTTTTTTTTTTGCTCCTGTATCTGTACCTAAGTAACAATCTAAAGTAGCAAAATTGAGTATTTCTTCCACCAATATGTATAAGTAGTTTGCATCTAAGAACATGCCTTGACATGAACTTTACCTACGTTGCTGCTGCATATAGACCAGTGCATCGGCTCAATTACTGCTACAGTTTTTATGAGGAAACTCTTGTACCTGGAAATTACGATGCCCGATCAGACTTGTGTTGCTAGATGCTGTCTGCTAGAATTCTGTCTGACAGAAAAAAGAACACAGCTCATTCCCCCATCTCATAAGTCCAGTTCTAGGTCAACAAAGTAAAGTCATCAGTTTAGTACAAGGGTCAGCAACCTACGGCTCCGAAGCTGCATGCAGCTCTTTGATCCCTCTGATGCGGCTCAGTACAGTGGTCCCTCGTTTATCGTGGGGGTTACATTCTAAAAATAACACACTCTACACTTTTCTCAGACTGGCATTAACATTTCCTCTTGTTTAAACACTCACATTTTTGTAGATTTTCAACAAAAAAAGCACAGTACAGTAATCCCTCGTTTATCGCGGGGGTTAGGTTCCAGAAATAGCCCGCAATAAGTGAAATCCGCGAAGTAGGACAACTTTATATTTTACAATTATTATACATGTTTTAAGGCTGTAAATGCCTCACCACACACATTCTACACTTTTCTCAGACTGGAATTAACATTTTCTCACATTTCTCTCTTGTTTAAACACTCAAACTTTCGTAGATTTTCATCAAAATGTATTAATAGAAGTGTGTGTGGGGGGGGGGGGGGTGCGCTCGGACACGTGCACCGTCACGAAACAAGGCAAAGATTTAATCCCGGTTTAGACCTGGCCTAGTCCTGGTTTAGACCTGGCCTAGTCCTGGTTTAGTCCTGGTTTAGTCCTGGTCTAGTTCCAGTCTAGTCCCAGTTTTACAATTATTCTACATGTTTTAAGGTTAAAAACGCCACACACACACACATACACACACACACACATTTTCTCACATTTTTCTCTTGTTTAAACACTCAAACTTTTGTAAATTTTCAACAAAATGTATTAATAGTGACGCATGGAGAGAGACACAGCCCCGGAAGCCCCGCCGGACGCGCGAGAAGCACCGCCATGTCCCTGGACGCGATGCGACGCACACCAACCCCTTGGAGAAGCTCCACATGTGCACCCCTCATCGTGGACAAATCCGTGACAGAGAAACGTGACCGGCGCGATGCCGTGAGCACGAGATAGAACCGCCACGCCCGGACCGTGTGCTCTCAGCCCGAGCCACGAAACCAGCAAAGAGCGGTTTAGACCTGGTCTAGTCCCGGTTTAGTTCTGGTCTAGTCCCGGTTTAGTCCAGGGCCAGTCCAGGTTTAGACCTGGTCTAGACCTGGTTTAGTTCTGGTCTAGACCTGGTTTAGTCCAGGTTTAGACGCAGGACACAATGTTACACTGTAAAAAAAAAAATTTTTAAGGGACAGTGTGTAAGATTTTTACCCATTAATTACTGAAATTGAAGATACCCATTCAAAAATACATTGTTTTCCAAGCCTTTTCACTTCCATCATGAAATCAAAATATTCTTTTGGACTTAGATATAGTCACATAAAAGGGGGATCTTCCCCATATAGAGGCAGCCATTTTGAATACGAGAGCCGCAGAAGGACATTTGGGCTCATCCTTCGCCTAGGCTCCTGCTAGCAGCTGCTCAGCCGCTGCTAGCAGGAGCCTAGCAGCGGCTCCCGCTCCCTCAGGCAGCGCGCCTGAGGGAGCGGGGGAGAGGAGAGGAGAGAAGGGGAAGGGGGGGGGGGGGCGCGTGGTTTTGACAAGCATGCTGCTGTATCACACGTCGTAATGGATCTAACACATGTTTTGGACTAAATTGTTTTACTGGATTTTATTCGCTGGATCCTTACGGACAGATTGAGACCAAGTTTATGGTGAAATACAGAGTTTGACCTGTCCAGAGCCTTCAAAGGTAAGCTAAGTAACAAACCTCATTGTGTGCTTTTCTGTATAAAAGCCCCATGTGCTCAGGGAGTGATTGTTGTGCAGGGAAATGAATTGCATAGTCAAAAAGAGGAGACTGTAAGGTTTCATTTGATGTGTAGAGTGTCATGGTAGACGATCAGGAATGTGTGTTTTCATGCGAAAAGAAAAAAAAAATGTGACCGCGGGGCCGCGTTTTATTTATACTGTAGTTCGCACAGCACCGGGTGCGCGCAACAAAGCGAGCTGTCTGCGGTACGGCGCGCCCGGGTGACCCTCGAGGTCTGCCGTAGCCAAAAGAGGAAGTGGAATAGCGACTATCCACCTATGCGTCACGAATCCTACACACTGTACCTTTAAATAAAAAAAATTGAAAAAAAAAATCAGCGAAACAGCGAGGGTTCACTGTATTACAGAACAAAACCAAAGATCCAAATCTGTTCTCAGGCCCTAAACATATTGTGTGTATTTCACAGTTCCTCTGACCGAGCCTCTTTATCCTGGCGCCGCAAACATACAGCGGAGAGTAGAGTCACACTGCGAGTGATCGAACATTTATATAAATCTGGCAAACTGAATGCATTCTATACTGTACAAGAGGCACGGCATGAAGGAGAATTATGGACAAACCAGCAAAGGTCTACAGTCCCTTAGCCAATCAGGACGCAGAACACAATGCGCGTTGATACACTATAAAAAATTGAAATAAAAAATCCACGAAACAGTGAGGCCGCGAAAAGTGAACCGCAATACAGCGAGGGACCACTGTATTTAATTAAAATATATTTTATTTTTGTTTGTTCATATTCAAAATGTAATTCTATGGCACAAAGACAAAATAAAATGTTATATGCAGTGTTATTTCATTTTAAATTTAAAAAGGGTTTTGTGGCTCCCAGTGTTTTCTTCACTGTGTGAAACGGGTCCAAATGGCTTGCCGACCCCTGGTATAGGAGTAACATGAAGCAGATAGCATCCTGCACCAATATCTGCCACAAGTGAGTTTGTATGTGACAACTATATTATCTGCTATAGTGTGTTCAAAATAAAAGTTTGTCATAAAACTTTGAAATTCTAAATACAAGTAAGAAAGTGGAGGGTCCGTCAAATGTTTTTCTCCATGAAAATGTTATTGCTTTGCTCTGGAATGTTTCACAATATGGCATTAAACCTTTCTATCTTCATAGAGATCAAACCAGGCTAAATTTAAGGTCAGATCTGTGGAGAGGAAACTCCGTCCAGTCAGAATGCTAGTTTTTCTTTATGGATTTTTGAGCTATAAAACCACCTGCAATTGAATAAACGCAAGGTCGATCTGTCCAATGTCGTACTGTGGAACCTTCTAGGCAGAGCAACGCCATACGCATAAAAACAAGCAGGTGACGAACCCTCCACCAGAAAAGTACAATGCAACTTTAAGATAGAGGGGGGAAGAACATTTACCTTTGTTGTTGGTCATTTTGAAGCCAAGTTTATCAAGCTGTCATACACACCAGTTTGTATTCTTCTCTTCCTGACCTCAGCTAATTGAGTGGCCATTGTGGTTAAAAAGTGATATTGATCTAGCCAGGGTCAAGTCACAACAATGCTCGATCAAGTTTCACCCGCTTGTTAACTGCTACTTTTTTATGCATGCATCACCAGTTATTGACATTTCAGGACACTTGGCCTGTTTGCTAATTGGTCTGTTTGAAAGCCATCAAAAAACCTGCAACATTGTTTTGGCACCTTCAGTAAAATCAGTATTCTTCTTGGTTTGTGTCAGGTTTGACTTTTCAATTTCCTCCAATTATCACCTCCAGCCAAGTTTAAACAATTGCTTGCCACTTATGTCTTTCTTACGTGAAAATGCTACTAATCAAAGCTGTATATAGAATCCCTCAGTCGCCCAGGTAGAATCCATGGCAAAAGGAGAAATTCAGTTTGTCAACTGGACAAGGTCGAATACGTTTCGCAGCTCATCCAAGATGCTTCTTCAGTTCTGGTCAGATGCTGGTGGACACTTGCCTATATCTGCCTGAAAGGAGATGCTCCATAGGTTAAATCCTCCAACTGAGGTCCTGACCAAGCCTAGCAATAAGATCCCCGGGCGTCTAAAAGATGAGCTGCCCACTGCTCCTGAAGGATGGGTCAAATGCACAGAAATCATTTCCCTACAGGGATAAATAAAGGATAATAAAAAATAGGGTTAGCCAGGTCAGGTCTAGAGGTGTGAAAACACCCATTATGGCCCTGAATGACTATGCTAACAATACCTCACACTTCCACTGCATATTTAATAGGCTCACCTAAATAACAGAAACTGTAAACAAATAGGTGTGGTAGTTTCAAAGTAATTTTATTGTAGTTAGCTCCTCCCTTCAGGCAGATATAGGCAAGTTTCTTTCTACCAGCGTCTGACCAGAACTGAAGAAGCAGCTTGGATGAGCTGCAAAACATATTTAGTAAATAAACTTTTGTCCAGTTGACAAATTGAATTTCTCCTTTTGCTACTAATCAAGCTGTTGAAATGTGTTGAGGAGAGATCAGAACATTTTATTTTTGTCACAATTCCATGCTGGTAAATCCATCTGCGTATTCTATTTTACACTGTCTGTTAAGTGAAATTGACTGCAGTTTGAAGATCGCTTCCAAAGACTTGATTTTTAGCTCTAGCATATCATTGGGTGTGATTTTGACTGCTTTTGCTTTTTTTTTTTTGCTTTTTTGACTGCTTTCTGCTTTTGGACTGCTTGCTGAGGTACTGTATCTCACAATTTTTCTTTAAAAATATGTCAAGTTTGCCTGGAAGAATCCATGACTCATCGCTGTACCAGCGAGTGAGTCTGGTAACGCTTGGTCCAAAATGCGCTGCAGTTGCGCGTAGACAGACAGCTAAGTGAACCAATCAGAGATTGCGCCATCTTGATTCAAAACTGAGGAGGAACTTCCGCTGCCTAAGAGTGACTTTGCGGGCAAAGGCGGGTGCACTGACGTCACCATCTTTGAACGAATCAGAATCGCGGAGTCCGTTGTTAACCGGGGGAGCGAGGGTGGAGCGAGGGTGTCCAAATGGTATCGCGCTGTATAGGAAATACAGAGAGATATCATTTGGCTGGCCAGGTAAATGTCAAGTAGGATCCATGAATAATTTTGGAAAACCGTTGGCCACTTCTTCTGCCATTATTTACTTTAGTGCTTGTCTAAGTTACAGTCAAATCTGTGGAGAGGCATGAAGGATTCATCCTTTGGTACAAATTAAAAGAAAATCTGTTACTCGATAGTTTGATCTTTTCCTATCAGTCGGCGTTGTAGAGTCTTTGTTGTGAGGACGTTTACTGTTGCATCGGCTTCCACTGGGTTAGCTGACTTGTTTCTTTTATTACATAATTGCAATTTAAAATGTGCAAATTATAACACAAGGATCTCTGGGTGTTGTAAATTATAACCATAATAGCAGGCTCCAACAGGATTTTTAATGTCCAAGTTCAACTTTTGCTCTTCCTGTGCTCATATCTTACCATAATCACCCATTGAGAACTGCAAAAAAAACGCAAACTTAGTGCCATCCAAACGACTCCTCAGATAAGAATGGCTTTGCCCATATTGTTAGCTCAAATTAATAACGCCACTATAGCCTAATTATCTCCATCAGCCTTTTCCTCATGTTTAGCATGCAGCATTGTACATTCCCTTTAATTAGACAAGCTTGGGCTCCTTTTACTCAATGCTTTAATGCAGACGGCATAGTTAACCTTTTAAATAGCGGCGTTTGTCTCAAACTAATACTGTGCAGTGCATTTGAGCTCTGTAATGATGCTGCAGCCTTGACCTTCTCTCAGCCCGTTGTCAGTAAGGAGCAGTAATTGAATTGCAGATATCATTTATTGTCCCTGTTAATTGTGGATGTTCATTAAGTTCTCTTGATGTTGCCAACATTTCCTTAATATATGTGTATGCTGTTATTACTGAAACATACACTCTGCTTCATTATCCCAGTACATTTTTGCTCATAGTGATGGCTGAAATTCTTTTATGCATAATTGGCAACCAAGATTTGTATGTAGGGGTATATGATATTAATATAAAAAGTTTTATATGGTGTTGTTCCAGACAGTAGTCAGTAGACAGTAAAATCCCACTCCTGGCATATGGCAATGTTGGTAGAGCAACAAAATTCAACTGACTGACACATCACACTGAGTAACATACTTCTACACTTGGATGGAAAAGTATCTTGCCCAAGTACCTAACAACAGAATTCTGTGCTCCTTAAGCTATATGAGTTTTAAGTATTTGGCACAGATATACCACCAATCTATGAATTACATGGAAGGATGATGAATAAGAATTGTCTTGATTGCTAAATAAAGTCACTTTTTTAAACCTACAAACTAAAGTACAGTTCATCTGTTTTGATTTCTCTACTTAAAATACTTTTATATTCATGTATTTCAACAATAAGTACTCTATAAAAACAAATTACTTTACATTAAAACTCAAAACGCCAACACAATCAAAATGTAACACAGTAAAAAGTATAGTACCCCTTGTAAAAATGCAAAAATGCTCAATTCCACCATGTGATGTAGTTGTATACTTTTTATTCAGGAGAGATTGCCAATTGCAGATCTGAAATTACTCTTATTATTCTAATGACGACATAAGGACTTTAAAAGCACAGTGGAGAACTTCCTGTATTATCACATGAGGTGGAGTGTTTTCTGTTTAAGAGAAGAACTCAGCTTAAATATGCAATGTTTGTGTGTTAAACATGTGTGAATGAAACAAAACACAACTCTAGGTATGTTTTTGATGAGGAAAGAATGTTATAACATAAACCAGAAAATAGTATAATATGAGCTTTTTAAAAGAAACAGAAGTTGGACTGCTTGAAATATAATGTAAACAGCACAATGACTTACATAAAAGAACAAAAGAACCTTTCAAAGTATCCTGAAATCACCCTCTGTACGTCACCTGTTACAGCTCCAGTACAAAGAAGTTGAAAATGTTGAAAGCAATGAGCAAAGTTCAAAGCCAGCCTGTGTGAGCTTTTCCTTATAATTCCTCCACTGAAAAAAAAGAAAAGAAGTTTGGAGTCACTTTTTCCACTCTAGGTTAAGAAGTACTAGTACCCAACTCATGTTACTTTGATGCCCCAACAGTGAACTACAAACTTAACCAGGTCAGTACTCTGTTCAAATAAGTTATCTCATGGGTCATTCCAGAATTGGAGGACATTTTGGCTTTAAAATTCTTGAAAAATAAACCTTCACTTTTCTGATTTTCTACTACATATTCATCAATAATAGGTAATAAACTATCAAATGCTTGATTAGCTCAGCTGACGGTCAATGGCAAAATTGTTATTATATGATTTATATGATTTATTTATTTATTTATTTACTCTAATCGCAGTAACAGGGTTGCAGGTAACAGGGTTGCAAAATCGCGCTAACGGCGGCTGAGTGGGTAGCGCTCATGCTTCACAGCAAGAAGGTTCCGGGTTCGATCCCCGGGTCGCCCAGACCTTTCCGTGTGTGTTCTGTGTGGAGTTTGCATGCATGGTCTGGGTTCGATCGCCCGAGCCTTTCTGTGTGGAGTTTGCATGTTCTCCCCGTGTCTGGGTGGGTTTCCTCCGGGCACTCCGGTTTCCCCCATCAACCCAAAACATGCACCAGGTAAAATCCTCCAGCTTAGGTCCTGACCAAGCCGAAGCAAGAAGATCATGGAGATGGTCCCCGGGCGCAGTAATGTACTGCCCACTGCTCCTAATAACAGGATTGGTTAAATGCAGAAATGGAATTTCCCCACTGTGGGACTAATAAAGGCATAGCTTTCTTTCTTTCTTTCTTTTCTTTCTAATGTTAGCTTTATCTCAGGAATAGAAGCTACCTGTTTAGCTAGCTGTTATTACTAATCAAGAGGTAAAACTTATTTATGCAAATACGCAAAGGAAAAAAAAAAAAATTGTCTTATTCTGATCAATTGCATAACAGGGTTTCATGAGGCAGAGTGAGACATTCAATCAAGGCTATCGATGTTATAAAAATATGAAAAATAGAAGAGAAACCTTTGCTCTGCCCATTCTTTTGGAAAACTGTTTGATGATGTCAAGTCCAGGGGATCATGTGGTTTACTCCTTTCTTCTTCTTCTACCAGACTAAAAATGTTCTGGTAACAGGGTTGCGTGCATGTTGTGGGACACATGTTCCATGAATAATAATAATAATTTGAAATATTATGTCTATTAAAACAAATGTTCCCACAGTTACAAGAGATGGCAATGAAACAAATTACACAAAAAACAAGAAATTTCAATTTAATTTTAACTGTTTTATTTCAGATTCAATTTGGCCATTAGAGGGGTGGGACAAGAGGAAAATGGCATTTTTGGGGGTACTCCAGACTTATTTGGTATTTTAAAAACTATTTTCAAGCATTCTTTTCTCTTAGTTTTTTTTTTAGATTTGGTCTCAGGACAGGTACATTCACTCAGAAACTGTATGTTTTAGTATTTTGTATGTGGATTATTTAATATTTGATGGGTGGGACGTAAAATGTCCTCCAATTCTGGAATGACCCACATACCTCATGGCTTGAATTTTCTTTCAATGGGCAGAACACTGACTAACAGAGGTTACGTGAAGAGTCCCTCAGTTGTCCAGGTAGAATCCATGATAAAAGAAGAAATTCAATTTGTCAACTGGACAAAGTTTGTTTGGTCGAAAACGTTTCGCCGCTCATCCGAGAGGCTTTGTCAGCTCTAATTAGAATGCTGGTAAGACACTTGCTTATATCTTGCTGCAGGGAGGAGCTAACTAGCTAACTACTTTCCGAAGCTATCTCATTGGTTTCAGTCTTTTGTTTCTCTGGCGTCTAGATTAGATTGTTTTTCACACCTCTGGCTCTGACCTGGCTAGCCCTATTGTTCCCCTGTTTGCTTGATCTAGGCTTAAGAATGGAATTATAGATGGGAGACAAATTATGTCTGACTCCACCATTTCTGTTCAGAGGATTCTCTTTTTGGACAAAAATAGCCTCTTTAACTCCCCTCTCAAACCAATTCTTTTCCCTGGCTAAGATCTGAACCTCACTGTCCTCAAATGAATGGCCCGTGGCTTCTAGGTGAAGATGTACGGCAGATGACGTTCCACTCTGGCACGCCCGTCTGTGTTGGTACATCCTCTTGTGAAGTGGCTGCTTGGTTTCCCCAATGTAGCGCTCACTGCAGTCTTCACTACACTGAATGGAGTAGACCACATTGCTTTGTTTGTGGCTCGGTGTTTTGTCCTTTGGGTAGACGAGTTTTTGTCTTAAAGTGTTTGTGGGTTTGAAATAAACTGGGATTTCATATTGTCTGAAAATCCTCTGTAGTTTTTTCCGACACGCCGGCCAGGTACGGAATCGCAACCCCTTTCCTCCTGGGTTTGGATTCTCTATTATCTTGTTTCTTGCCCTTGTCTCTCTTGGTTTTGTTAACAGCCCATTTAGGATATCCACAAACAGAGAGGGCTTCCTGCACATGTTGTTCTTCTTTCTCCTTACCCTCTGTGCTTGTGGGAACCGCTTGGGCCCTGTGTTGTAATATCCGAATAACACCCAGTTTGTGCTGCAGTGGGTGGTGTGAATCAAAAAGCAGGTATTGGTCTGTGTGTGTGGGCTTCCTGAAGACTTCTACTTGGAGTCGCCGGTCTCCTCCTATCGTTACTGCACAATCTAAGAACGCCAATGTGTTATCATTAGCATCTTCACGGGTGAATTTGATATTAGGATCTACAGAATTGATATGTGCAGTAAAAGGTTCCAAATCTTGAATTTTGATTTTTGAAAAATGATCATCCACATAACGAAACCAGTGTGTGGGCGGAGTGCCTGGATATGAAGCTAAGGCACTCTGTTCAAATTGTTCCATGTATAAATTAGCCATGATAGGGGAGACAGGTGAGCCCATTGCACAGCCATGGATTTGCTTGTAGAAGTTCCCTCTGAACTGGAAATAGGTGGTATTCAGACAAATTTCCAGCAGTTGGCAGATTTGATCAGGTGAAAGTTTGGTTCTCTCTTCTAGCTTGGAATCCTGTAGTAATCTCCTTCTCGCTGCTTCGACCGCTACAGCTGTGGGGATACAAGTGAAAAGAGAGGTTACATCAAAGGAAACCATTGTCTCATCCTGACCAAACTGGAGAAACTTAACTTTGTTTACAAATTCGGCTGTGTTCTCAATGTGATGCTCTGTGTTACCCACCAATGGAGCCAAGATGGGTTTTAGGTGTTTGGCCACATTATATGTAATGGAGTCAACACTACACACAATGGGTCTGAGTGGTACTCCTTGTTTGTGAATCTTAGGGAGGCCATAGAAGCACGGGATAGCGTCACCAGGGTACAGTCTGTAATACAGTTGTAGATCAATGACTTCTTCTTTCCTCAACTTCTGCAAGCAATCAATGATCTTCTTTTTGTACCCATTGGTGGGGTCCCGTTTCAGTACTTGAAACGGGACCCCACCAATGGGTACAAAAAGTACTTCAAAGCGAGAAGGAGATTACTACAGGATTCCAAGCTAGAAGAGAGAACCAAACTTTCACCTAACCAAACTGCTGGAAATTTGTCTGAATACCACCTATTTCCAGTTCAGAGGGAACTTTTACAGGCAGATCCATGGCTGTGCGATGGGCTCACCGGTCTCCCCTATTATGGCTAATTTATACATGGAACAATTTGAACAGAGTGCGTTAGCTTCATATCCAGGCACTCCACCCACACACTGGTTTCGTTATGTGGATGATAATTTTTCAAAAATCAAAATTCAAGATTTGGAACCTTTTACTGCACATATCAATTCTGTAGATCCTAATATCAAATTCGCCCGTGAAGATGCCAAGGATAACACAGTGGCGTTCTTAGATTGTGCAGTAACGATAGGAGGAGACCGGCGACTCCAAGTAGAAGTCTTCAGGAAGCCCACACACACAGACCAATACCTGCTTTTTGATTCACACCACCCACTGCAGCTCAAACTGGGTGTTATTCGGACATTACAACACAGGGCCCAAGCGGTTCCCACAAGCACAGAGGGTAAGGAGAAAGAAGAACAACATGTGCAGGAAGCCCTCTCTGTTTGTGGATATCCTAAATGGGCTGTTAACAAAACCAAGAGAGACAAGGGCAAGAAACAAGATAATAGAGAATCCGAACCCAGGAGGAAAGGGGTAGCGATTCCTTACCTGGCCGGCGTGTCGGAAAAACTACAGAGGATTTTCAGACAATATGAAATCCCAGTTTATTTCAAACCCACAAACACTTTAAGACAAAAACTCGTCCACCCAAAGGACAAAACACCGAGCCACAAACAAAGCAATGTGGTCTACTCCATTCAGTGTAGTGAAGACTGCAGTGAGCGCTATATTGGAGAAATCAAGCAGCCACTTCACAAGAGGATGTACCAACACAGACGGGCGTGCCAGAGTGGACCGTCTTCTGCCGTACATCTTCACCTAGAAGCCACGGGCCATTCTTTTGAGGACAGTGAGGTTCAGATCTTAGCCAGGGAAAAGAATTGGTTTGAGAGGGGAGTTAAAGAGGCTATTTTTGTCAAAAAAGAATCCTTCTCTGAACAGAAATGGTGGAGTCAGACATAATTTGTCTCCCATCTATAATTCCATTCTTAAGCCTAGATCAAGCAAACAGGGGAACAATAGGGCTAGCCAGGTCAGGGCCAGAGGTGTGAAAACCAGTAGTTGTAGGGATGAATAGGTATGGTAATCTAGACGCCAGAGAAACAAAAGACTGAAACCAATAAGATAGTTTTGGAAAGTAGTTAGCTAGTTAGCTCCTCCCTGCAGCAAGATATAAGCAAGTGTCTTACCAGCATTCTAATTAGAGCTGACGAAGCCTCTCGGATGAGCGGCGAAACGTTTTCGACCAAACAAACTTTGTCCAGTTGACAAATTGAATTTCTTCTTTTATCATAACAGAGGTTATGTTCAGACTGCAGTGTGAAGTGACCCAAATCCAATTTTTTCGCCCCTATGTGACCTGTATCTGATCTTTTCAATGACACAGATCCAATTTTTTCAAATGCGACCCAGGCAACTAGGGTATGTGGTCCTAAAACCGATACATGTCTGATCTTTTGACATGCGACTTCAGTCTGAACAGCCAGGACGCCTTCATCTGACCTACACGTCATCGACAAGCGAGAGTGGTACCAGTAGACGCTCGCAAATGTACACAAACATTTTTCTCATTATATAAAAACTGTGTATGAAATCCATGTCAGTGAAGCAACAAAGCACATCACAATCCCATCACTCTCAGCACCAACACGTTCCTTTCTACTGACGTTGCTGCCACTGCCCCACAAAATGCCATGGCCAAAAACCTTCTCCTTCTCAATCTCTTCCTTAAAACAAATAAGTTGTACATGTTCTGGCTCTGGTACGACAGCAACTTTAAAATCTCCAGGCACTCAATGCTACTGTCCATGTTTAGGCTACTTCCGTAAACATTGAGCACACTCGCTGCACGTGACCTCGTCGTGTCCTCCACTGCACATGTGGGACACTTTTGGGGTGTTTAAAGTTCACACTGGAGATCACATACAAGTCACATTTAATTGTAAACGCGAACGACCTTGCAAAAATGTTGGATTTTTTAAAAAAAAATCCAAACTGAGCATTAAGCCCTGCAGTCTGAACGTAGCCAGAGAGACTTTTAAAGGCCCTGTATTATGGTATTTTCTTATCTTTGTTTTAATGTTGTTTCCTCATCAAAGCATTCCTGGAGTTAAAAGGTACCTGTTAACTTGAAAAATACCACCACATGACCATCACAAGGTGGACCAGAGCATTTTGAGCTTTGGCGCTGCTGACAGACTAATAATGCAGGATTACATAAACATGTGTGAATGAAACAAAACGCAATTTCAGGAGGGCATTTTTTGAGGAGGACATTCTAATATGGCTTAAAGTTCACACGAGTCAATCTGGTGTGATAACCTTTAAAAAACATTAACATTCCCTGGAGTCAAGCTAACTAACTGGAGGCACTGCTATTCAAATTACTCAAACTTAACTTTAACAAAGCTAAGGTTAAATTAGACTTTAACCTTAGTTTTGTTTTAACAATCTGACCATAAAGAAATGACATAGTTGGAACTACAAGAGGTTAGCTGTTTAACAAGTTTCCTTCAAATATCATTAATTCTTAAAGGGACAGTGTGTAAGATTTTTACCCGTTAATTACCGAAATTGAAGATACCCATTCAAAAATACATTGTTTTCCAAGCCTTTTCACTTCCATCATGAAATCAAAGTATTCTTTTGGACTTAGATATAGTCACATAAAAGGGGGATTGACTCCATACAGAGGCAGCCATTTTGAATACGAGAGCCACAGAAGGACATTTGGGCTCTGCCTTCGGCAAGGCTCGTGGTTTTGGGTAAACAACGACAAGCATGTTGCCGGATCACACGTCGTAATGGATCTAACACGTGTTTTGGACTAAATTGTTTTACTGGATTTTATTCGCTGGATCCTTACGGACAGATTGAGACCAAGTTTATGGTGAAATACTGAGTTTGACCTGTGCAGAGCCTTCAAAGGTAAGCTAAGTAACAAACCTTGTTTTGTGCTTTTCCGTATAAAAGCCCCATGTGCTCGGGAAATGAATTGCATAGTCAAAAAGAGGAGACTGTAAGGTTTCATTTGATGTGTAGATTGTCATGGTACACGATCGGGAATGTGTGTTTTCATGCGAAAAGAAAAAAAAAAAACAGTGAACGGGACCGCGTTTTATTTATACCGTAGTTGTCGGCGCGGGTACGCGAGCTGTCCGCGTTACGGCGCGCCCGGGTGACCCTCGAGGTCTGCCGTAGCCAAAAGAGGAAGTGCAATAGTTACCATCCACCTATGCGCCACGAATCCTACACACTGGACCTTTAAGCTTGGATTAGCCCATTGTTCTTCTGTTATTAACCCTCATCTTTTTTGTTGAAAAATCAAATATCAGGGCCATGAACGCTTACAGTATATTGAACCACAGCTTCCCCCATTGAACACAAATTTCAACAGATAAGGATCGTTATTCTGAGTTGAGATAAGATATCAAGTTGGCTTTGAATGATAGAGGGGTGTTTATTACTTATATTTGACACTTTAGTTGTCCAGAATTGTTCTATTTCCTGCCTTACGTCATCCCGTGCCCGTATACTACCTGTAATTCCACCGATTCCTCAACATCTGTCTTCATATAAACCCACCTCCAGCATTTCTTTCAAAGTGCATCATGGCGTGGTGGTGACGGAGAGCAGAGCCGATGAGCCGTAGAGACGTCTGTGTGATAGAAAACAATAATAAAAAGAGGTTTTTATTACAGACTCTCATTTTATAACTTAAATAATGTCTATATGCATGCTGAGATCAATGTAAAGCTCTGACAAATTTGCTGAATATCCCTCCCCACTCCATTCATGCTCCTCGTCAAAACCGAACCTGGAGTTGTGCTTTTTTTCTTCTCTCTAAACTGAAAACACTCATCTTTGTGATGTCATGTGGTAATACATGAAGATTATTTAAGTCATTCAGAGATCCTTGAAGTTTGGTTCACCTTTTAAAATGTTGGATAATTAAAGGTTTACTATGTAACCTTTCTGGAAGATGAGCAGCATGCTTGTCTCCATGGACATGTTATTGCTTGCTTATAATATTTCTAAATCAGGGGTGTCAAACATGCAGCCCTCCAAGACCTTTAATCTGGCTGATTTTCTATTAAAATACTGGTAATTTTCTGCGCCTCTCACCAGAGCAGCACAAATGAAGACTTGCCCCTTTCCAAACACTCTTAAAGGACCATCGTTTTGACTGTTGACCGTGACACCCTCATCAGCAAAATGTCAAAAATGAGAAAAGTGGACCCCGAGTGCAGGATTTCCCCCAAAAAACTTGACTAATTCCTATTTGTTCACAGAGGTGAATGGGAAACCTGTACGCTTGGTGTGTTTGCGGCGGTGCTCAAGGAATATAATCTTAAACGCCACTACGAGACACGGCATTTTGAACAATACAATAACTTAAACAGAGAATTGAGAAGACAGAAGATAAACAGCAGTCTAATAGATTTGCATTTCTCTGCACAAATATTTGGACTTATTGCTATTTTTGGGGTTTTCTGATCCGGCCCCTTTGGGATCAAAGTTGGTTGGATACGGCCCCTGGACCAAAATGAGTTTGACACCACTATTGGATTATTTTTATTTTTATTTTTTATTTTTTAAATGGATATTTTTTGCATTTATTCAATTACAGATTCTTATTGTGAGCCATAAAAAGTACTGAATGGTCTAACTCCAGCTCAGTTTTGGCTCTTTATCATGCATGCCCTAATATCTTGAGCTTTGGACACAGCTTTTTACATTGTTACTCAGCATGCCTGTCACTGACTTGGCCCAAACATGGCCTCTGGCAGCAGAAGGACCAACTCTACAGACCTGCTCACTGCAGCTCACCGGACAGCCCCATCTGTCACCAGGATGTGCCCCATAGTTTTCACACACGGACAGGCTTTGACCGACATCTCTGTAGCATTTTCGGTTTATATTTTGCTGTAGTAATTTGATTGGCAGTAACAATAATAACAATAACAGTAAGAATGATTATATGATTATATTTTTGTTATGAAAGCATTTCCATTTTAACAAATTACCTTCTAATTCTGACCTGCCCTGAAACACTACACCACAGTGATGTCAGTGATGATCTGCAAGGACGGTTTATCTTAATGTCATGCTTTTCTCAGCTCGTTGTTTTTAGATGTGCTGCTTTCAAATGGCCACAAATTCTTCAAAGGTTCTCAGATTTCCATGTGCAAGGCATCACTGGAAAGCTTAGAATCTACACTTTTAGAACCTGTAAATCAGACCTGTGATTGTTTTTTCTGTGGCTGGTCACATTTGCCAAATTGACAAATGTTTGGCTGTGTGCTTTGCTTTCCCTATACCTGTAATGTTGTGTCCTCGTGCAAGACACTACACACCTTGCTTGGAGTTTCTCTGTATGCTAGTGTGAATGTGTGACATGTGGAGCTTTGTATAAGGTTTTGAAGGGCTTTAAATATCCAAAGCCAATGAAGGAAAAAAAGTATTTTATATAATGTTGCCAGAAAACCCATTATTACCTTCTTCTTTTTTTTTCTTCTTTTTTGTTATGAAGCTAACCATAACAGCTGAGTACCTGAAAGGTTGTGATAAATTATTATAGCAAAAGTGTGGGTAACATTCAATGGGTAGAATAGGAAAAATATTACAAACTAAAACCATGACAAAGTAACCAAAGTGATAGATGCCCAATGTATTCTTGAGCAATACACTTCCTTCCTGGCTTACAGACAGAATGAATGAGTGATTACGTGTGAGATATGCAAGTTATGCTAAATGTATTCAAGCAACGAAACTTACAAATGACAGTGGGTGAGATTAGTGATTTTTGTTTTATTCAAATATGTAGTAACTTGCCTGAGATCTACAATACAGACTTTAGTACTTTAGAAATATGTGAATCTGGTCACCATCGTCTCTCCCCATTTGCAGATGGCCGTGATTGACAGGTGGATTAGCCACTCTGGGACCTGTTTGCATCAAAACAAATAAGGCTGGTTATGAGGGGGAAAAAAAGAAAAAAAAATTCAACAGAACCAGTGAGTGAAACACTGCATTTTTTTCTGAAATCAGCATCTCTACATGTATTACAACCATTCCATTCCAGCATCTGTTGAATTCCAACACAAACACAAAGCTGAACTACTTCAGTTCTTGCACCAGGAGTGGAATAAACAAGAACAATGTGAAAGACTTGTGGAGAGCATGCCAAGACGCATGAAAGCTGTGATTAAAAATAAGGGTTATTGCACCAAATATCAGTTTCTGGACTCTTCTTAAGTGTAAACATTAGTATTATGTTGTTTTAAAATGAATTTGATCTTGTTTCTTTGCATTGTTTGAGGTCTGAAAACAGACCATATTTTGACCATTTGTCATTTTCTGCAAATAAATGCTCTAAATGATCATATTTTTATTTGGAATTTGGGAGAAATGTCAGTAGTTTATAGATTCAAACAAAAATGTTCCTTTTGCCCAAACACATACCTATAAGTAGTAAAATCAGAAAAAACTGATAATTTTGCAGTGGTCTCTTATTTTTTTTTGAGCTGTATTTTCCACATACACAACACTGCCTGACTTTTGTTACTACGCATTCATAGACTCACAATAGTAAAAATGAACCACTAATTACACATTTTAAAATGTATCTCAATGCAACTAAAAATCATCCCAACATTTCATACATTATTCAGACGTCAATAGCATGAGGAAGTGCTTTTTACAGCTCAGACATTAACCTTTCATAGGATCATAACAACATGGCATGGCAATAGTTTGTTTCCATTGTGGGAAGAGAGAGATGGATGGAAAGGTTAAACCAAAATAAATGTAGAGTGAGCGAGGTGAGAGTGGGCTGTGATTACGCTGATTAACAAGGCCATTAGCTGTAATAGCTTCTAAGAACTGGCTGACACAGAGTAAATCATGCCCTTCTATACTGGGCTATACCTGCACATAGTCAGAGCTCATCACAGTCCAGAATTAGGTTTTTTATTTGTTTTGATTGAGGTTTCGAGGATATGCTAATAGTAGTGTTCAATGGGGCGAACTGTAAGGTTAGCGGTTTTATGCACTCAATTTTATGCAGGTTTGTTTTTAGCTTTGCAGTTTAAAGATCCTATATTACACAAAATCGACTCTTGTAGGGCCTGTTTACACGAGAACGCTTACGGGTAAAAACGACAAAATAGGAAGTGCCTTTCGTTTAGATGGTGACAGCGTTTTGGGGGCTTAAAAACGCAAAAACCGAAACCGCCCTCCAAAGTGGAAAACTTGAATACGCTCCGCCGTAGCGTTTTCGTCTACACTGCCCAAGACACAAAACTCTGGTCAAATCTGCTGATGTCGCGTACGTGTTTACGTCAGATCGGTCCATATATCAGTGTACTTTGTTTGGCAGGACTCCCAGTCCACACCTTGTTGCACCTTCGTTGCTTTGTAGTCTAACGTCTGAAGCAATAGTTGAACTTCTTCGTCTATGTTTTTTTGCTCCCGGTAGCCATGTTTTGTTTTGCTTTTTGCGGTGCAGATGAGAAGAAGGAAGATTCTACGCATGTGCTCGGTCATAGTGATAATGTATCACAGCACCACCTAGCTGCCTGGCATGCATACTCAATCAAATTCCACACACTTTTGCGTCACCGTATGCACGCAGATTTCCTCCCGAAAACGCTCGTGTAAACGCGGAATAAAAAGTGAAGATGCGATGCCACTTTTGCATTTTATGTTCAGACCGTCATCATATAAACAGAGCCTTAGTCTTAAAGCTATGTTAGAACTTTGTGACCTTCCCAAAAACATATGTGGAGTTGTGTTTTGTTTCATTCACATGTTTGAGTAACCTTTAATTATTATTCTGCCATGTTATTCATATTTTAACTGGAGTAACTAATCAAAGAAATCAACAGTAATATTCTGTATCAAGACAAATATGGAAGCTTATGTGTAAAAAATAAATAAAACATGATCAAATGCTGTCAAATGAGCTGTTCCTAAGATAGTTGTACAAAAATTAAATTTTGTATGCAATGGTGCATCAGTTGTGGGATTTTTCTGAAAAGCTACATTTAAAGGTGCAATGCGTAACTTTTCTAGTGGAGGGGCTGCCACCTGATGTCTCCATGGAAATGTCATTGCTTTGTCTAGAATGTTCCACAGTATAGATTAAACCTACCTATCACAAGGGAGACAAGCAGGTTACAGCACTGCACTGTATTACAGTTCAGATCTGTGGAGAGTTGCCCCTATTCACAGAATGAGCAATAGAAACACCCGTAATGAATAAATGTTTGATGGATAGGTTCACAGTCAGACCACGGAGGAACATTCCAGGCAAAGCAATAACATCTCCATGGAGACAAGCGGGTGGCAGACCCTCCACCAGAAAAGCTGCACAGTGCACCCATAACCCAATAAAGTGAGTTGCTTCATTTTATTTGTATTAGACTGAATTTGTATTTCTTTCAAAAAAATATTCTCTTGTGTGTTTATTAATTTTAGTTATACATTTCAATAGCAAATTACAAAGTATGTGTACCAAACATCATATTTGCACATTTTTTCAAAAAAAAAAAAAGAAAAAAAGAAAATACAAATACAAATACAAATTTTATAATAATTAAAAAAAAAAACAAAAAAACAACACAACCATGCTAAGGTATGGTGCCCATTTTATATGTGTCCATGTATTTCAAAAATGGCTGCCATGTTATTTCGAATTTTGTGGTTGAACCTGCAAGTGTACACCTCATCTTCTCAATGTGCAAAAAACTCATGAGATAATTTATCCATCGATCATGTGTGGGAGGGATCTCTTCCTTCCACCTCAAGAGAACGAGGCGCCGCGCTACCAAAGAGGCAAAGGCTACAGCACGAGAACAGTGCTCCGTGGTGGATACACCAGGGGGCAACACACCAAAGAGCGCAGTCAAAGCAGTGGGGGTGATTTTGATTTGATATGCCTCCGACAATATATGGAACACTGATGTCCAATAAGTATTATCAATCAATCAATCAATCAAACATTATTTATAAAGCGCTTTTCATACAAAAAATGTAACACAAAGCACCTTACAGTGATTAAGGATTAGAAGATTGACTTTTTATTGATCTCACACAGGAGAAATTGTTTTTTGCATTTGAACCGGGGACCATCCCCATGATCTTGTTGCTTAGGCTTGGTCAGGACCTAAGCTGGAGGATTTTACCTATGGCGCATGTTTTGGGTTGGTGGGGGAAACCGGAGTGCCCGGAGGAAACCCACCCAGACACGGGGAGAACATGCAAACTCCACACAGAAAGGCCCGGGCGACCAGAACCTTCTTGCTGTGAAGCATGAGTGCTAGCCACTCAGCCACTGTGCCGCCATTAAGATAAGGACATGACCAAAAAGTATGTATGAGTGAGCCAGTATCAGATTTAAGAAGAAGAAGAAGAAGAAGTGACTTTATTGATCTCACACTGGAGAAATTCTTCTCTGCATTTAACCCATCCTGTTATTAGGGGCAGTGAGCAGCACATTACTGCGCCCGGGGACCATCTCCATGATCTTCTTGCTTCGGCTTGGTCAGGACCTAAGCTGGAGGATTTTACCTATGGTGCATGTTTTAGGTTGATGGGGGAAACCGGAGTGCCCGGAGGAAACCCACCCAGACACGGGGAGAACATGCAAACACACAGAAAGGCTCGGGCAACCCAGGGATTGAACCCAGAACCTTCTTGCTGTGAAGCATGAGCGCTAGCCACTCGATTACACAGTGGGTCTATGTCTGGATAAAACTTGGCTAATTTTTCCTTAGAAAGATACAACCGATGAAGAACTTTAAACTGGAGAAGCCCATGTATGGCACAAATAGAATAGGAGTGCACTTTATGAAGGATGGCTCCCCGTAGGTCATCAGCTACGTATGTTCAATGCTAGATCTTTTTCCCAGTGTGATTTTATAAAAGCAAGAGACGCAGACTGTAAATAAAATAGAATGTTGTAAATGACTCTAATATCCCCCTTTTTGTGAATATTTATATCCAGAATGTCATCTAAAGTTGTAGCTTCTGGCAGGTTAGAAAAGGATGGAAAAACTTGTGAACTTTAAACTTAATACCAGCCCACAGAATCTGTACAGCGTTTGATTCGGTGACTCTGGCCATTTTGATGAAGTGAACTTAACGCGGTGTTAACTTCAGAGTGGAGGTGGATCCCTTTGAAAAGCCGCTACTGCAGAATCACATTTCAGGGATAATGTGCAAATATGGGACATAGGGTGACCACCGGCATGAAACAGGAAAGGAGGACACTTGTGTCCAAAAAGGAGGACAAAGGCCCTAAAGTGAGGACACCTTGTTTTTTTGTTTTGTTTTTGTTCCCTCGGGGGTCAAGGAAAAACAACTTATTAATGATGATGATGATGATGATGATGATGATGATGATGATGATGATGATGATTATTATTATTATTATTATTATTATTATTATTATTATTATTATTATTATTATTATTAACGAGGTCCAACGTGCTCCATAAGCATAAGAAATCCAGGGTTCTCTACAAAGGCGAATGATAAGTCACTCATTGCGATCATTTGTGCTCCTGGCTGTGGTCTACTGTGCCTTCGCACTGTCAAGGGGCATTTTTTTGTCTCCTTTTCAAACTCCTGCAGTGTGAGCTGACTCGTCTTTGGCTGGGATGCCTGTAACTCGCTGTATTGTGTCGGGTGTTTGTTTTTGAGGTGCCGTATCGGTTTGTTGTGTTAAATGTCGCCCTTTCCTTTCCACCCCTTGCAATCCCAAGTTTACATATCCCACCGTTTGCTATGTGAATGTTGTTGTCATCAACTTTATAGTATTTCCAGACCCAGACATACTCGCCAAACATTATAGCGTTCTTATAGCGCTCATTATAGCGCTCTTCTTGTCTCCTCTCTGTACTCGCGCTTTGCGCTTCGAGCTGCTTCCGTGTATTTAACCAATAGTGTGTCATGCCGCACGCGTTGATGTTTCTGTGTGGAGTCTCACTCTGTGCCACCGCATAACCATAGATCTCATCTAGGATATGTTAAAAAATAATAAGAATACTTGCTACTAGCAAGTGTAAATAATGGGTGGGGATTTATGACGATTTATGCAACGGTGGGCGACGAGGGTCCAAAAGGAGGACAAAATGTATAAAAGGAGGACATGTGACAGACGCCCGGACAGACAGCTCTAAAACCGGACTGTCTGGACGAAATCCGGACGAATGGTCACCCTAAAGAGACATGACCATTTTTTGCTATATTGGTAGAAGCAGTCTATCTATGGGTTTCAGAATGATGGAAAATTAGGATCACGGCCATGGTTATTAACAATTCAAAATGATATCCTTTGATTGGGAAAGGGCCTTCAGAATGTTGGATACAGTACCTAAAAATTGTAGTAAGAGTAATGTTACTTCAAAAATAATATTACTCAAGTAGAAGTACAAAGTGGTCCAAGAAATAACTCAAGTAAAAGTAAAAAGGTATTTGGGAAAATTGCTAAGTAAGAATAACTTAAAGAGTAACTGTAGGGATATAAAACTGATTTATAAGGACAAAACATAATCAAATAAAATTTTCAAAAAAACATACACAAAATTGAGAAAAACAAATAATATCTGAAGTACCAGGGCAAGAAACACAAATGTTCATATCATTTTATATTGTAAACATAAAACCTTTGTCATTTGTAGACTTACTCACAGTGGGAAGACTTTACCCAAGTAGGAATAAAAGTATGCTGATTGGAAAGCACTCTGTAAAGTACAATTTCTTTAAAAAAATATTTAAGCAAATGTAACAGAGTACTACCCAATTCAGGTTACTTCATAAGAGTATTTATTGTAGAAGTAAATTTATGACTTTATGCATTGATTCTTCTTCTTTTTTTCCTTTTTTTTAGCTTTTGAAAGTGGTGTCTATAGTAGTTAATTATTACTTATGTGTCCCTTGTTATAAATACATCAGTTGCTAAGTGACAGTTTAAAATGGTTTCTTGCTTTTCTTCTTTGCTTCGATAAAAACTCCCTAATATTACTGAGATAATTTGTCAGCGAGGTGTCAGACTATATATAAAACTGAAAAGCACGCCATGGCCTGTAATTACAAACTAGAAGAAAACAGAAATGTGTGGAAGGTTCAGAAGCACTCAAGAATCTGGCTTCTGAAATAATAGGGGCTGGACTTAGCCGGTTGTATCCTAGCGATATTGAAATATGTTTGAAATGTGCTTCAATTATACCAACCAGGAGAGATGGAAATAGTCAAAGGGATTGGATTTTTTTTTGTTTTTTGTTTTTAACTAAACGCTGGTGCATAGAGACTGGCAGTTCAGAATCAGTCATTAGTGTTGTTATTATTGGTAAGTAAATAGTATGTCCTTTCAAATGTTTTGTAAGTAACTAAGAAACTGGTGGTTGATGAAGAGGAGGAGATGGAGAGGCTGAGGAGGCTGGTGATGGTGTTGATGCAAAGGAGATGAGGCTTGGGTCGTTCATTTTTTTAGAGTACCTTTTGCAGATGATGTACAACTCAGGAAAAAAATAAGAGACCACTGCATTTTTTTCTGAAATCAGCATCTCTACATGTATTACAACCATTCCATTCCAGCGTCTGTTGAATTCCAGCACAAACACAAAGCTGAGCTACTTCAGTTCTTGCACCAGGAGTGGAATAAAGTCACCCAAGAACAATGTGAAAGACTTGTGGAGAGCATGCCAAGACGCATGAAAGCTGATTAAAAATAATTGTTATTGCACCAAATATTGATTTCTGAAGTCTTCTTAAGTGTAAACATTAGTATTATGTTGTTTAAAAGGGACAATGCATTCATGAACATATACCAGAATTAGCCAGAAAGCTACTTTACATCTGTAGTCCCTAGCAGGTCAGAGAGATAAAAACTACATGAAACAACTTCACACAGCAGACAAACTGTCAATGACAATTCATAGAACAAACATGATAGAACAGCACCATAAGACACAGTCATGACAACAGTCAAGACAACACTGACATTTACATAGAAGCAGAACATTAGTGATCACAGATCTGATTTCTCTTAAGCCATCATTTCAGATTGGTTTTAAAGGGATATGCCACCCCCAGGTCAAATTTGGGCATCTCCCCACAGTCCAGAGACTAAAATAAGTGGTGGAAAGCGTTTTCCTGCTCACCCAGCCATTGTCCGAGTCTGTCGCCACTGACCGCCGCGGTATCTGCAGCTCCTCCGCCTTAGACTGGAGTCTAACGTAGCCAGAGAAAGATTTCGGCCAAAAGGAATTAATTTGCTCGATGTGTTTCCCAATTACTTTGTGTGTAGTGCGCATTCATATCGAGTGCAAATAAATGTGCAAATCAACACGGAGAGCTTGCCTTGGTCATTTTGGGAGGGAACTATTTTCCAGTGCGTAAGAATACAGCCGTATCACGCACCACGTTGTGCAACAGGGGAACTCCCTTCCCGGTGCGTAACAGGGATTCCCCTGGCAGCGTGCAGCGTGATACGGCTGTATTCTTACGCACTGGAAAATAGTTCCCACCCAAAATGACCAAGGCAAGCTCTCCGTGTTGATTTGCACATTTATTTGCACTCGATATGAATGCGCACTACACACAAAGTAATTGGGAAACGCATCGAGCAAATGAATTCCTTTTGGCCGAAATCTTTCTCTGGCGACGTTAGACTCCAGTCTAAGGCGGAGGAGCACCAGATACCGCGGCGGTCAGTGGCGACAGACTCGGACAATGGCTGGGTGAGCAGGAAAACGCTTTCCACCACTTATTTTAGTCTCTGGACTGTGGGGAGATGCCCAAATTTGACCTGGGGGTGGCATATCCCTTTAAATGTACTGAATGTGGTTGAGTCTCTTATTGCAGCTGGGATGTTGTAAGCCGAAATATGCTGGGTTTGTGTGTTAACATGTGTGACTGAAACAAACACAACTCTACGTAAGTTTTTGATGAAGAAACAACATTATAACATAGATCAGGAAATAGCATAATATGGGCTCTTTAATCATTCTGTAGTTAATGATTAAAGGCCCTGTACTTATTATAATGCCTTAACACTTGATGAAGCCAATTTGTTGGATAAGAACCATAAAAAGTAAGGACAGACTGGCTGTAAAAGTAAGGACACGGTGGCTGAGTGGCTAGCGCTCATGCTTCACAGCAAGAAGGTTCCGGGTGTGTGGTTCTGTGTGGAGTTTGCATGCATGGTCTGGGTTTGATCCCCGGGTTGCCCGAGCCTTTCTGTGTGGAGTTCTCCCCATGTTCTCCCCGTGTCTGGGTGGGTTTCCTCCGGGCACTCCGGTTTCCCCCATCAACCCAAAACATGCTCCATAGGTAAAATCCTCCAGCTTAGGTCCTGACCAAGCCGAAGCAAGAAGATCATAGAGATGGTCCCCGGGCGCAGTAATGTGCTGCTCACTGCTCCTAATAACAGGATGGTTAAATGCAGAGAAGAATTTCTCCTGTGTGAGATCAATAAAGTCACTTCTTTAACCAATCAGAGACATTGTTGGATGAGAAACATTTAAAAACAACTGTGACTATCCCAGACAATGGCTTCTCTGTCATGGTTCTACATGAGAGTGGGAGTGGGGACTGAGAGGACAGAGCTCACAGTTACAAGTCCTGCATTAAATGCACGGCTTGTGCAAGTGTAAATTTTACACTTGCACAATCATCACATCAAAATTGACATCTAGACATCAGGACTAAACCAAGACTGAACCAGGATTAGAATGGGACCAAATCTACATTGGACTCAAACTGGTCCCAGACCTGTACAAAACAAACATAAATGTGAACTTAGCTTTAGGCTGCGTCCCATTTCTCGCCTTCGTCTTACCCCTACCCCTTGGTTTTGTGCGCTCATGTGAGGGCAAGGGGTGTCCCGATTCTAATTTTGATCAAGGGCTAAGGCCACGACCAAGGGCTACATACCCCTTGAAAGGAAGGGGTACCCCTACAAGCTCAGGCAGGTTTTGGGATCAGGATGGCAGCATCACATCGACCAGCCAAGGAGTCTTATAAATGTATTTTCAGCAGTTGTAATTATCGATTAACTGTTTAGCAGGTTTACAATTATGACGTTTATGTTCTACATGATTTTTAGTGAACTGTTGTTGCGGTTTTAATTGTAGTGATGTCCTGTTTAGCCGACGTTATCGTTTTCATCAAACTTTCATGTATAAACTAGCTTTTTTTTGTCGAGCTGAGGTACCCGATAATCCTTGACATTTGTTTACGTTTGTTTGTGTCAATTGTCGCCTCTGTAGACGTAGCAGCTCAGGTAGAGGCGAGGGATGATGACGCAAACGGTAATCAAATGGTGTCCCATTTCTTAGGGGAACATTCGTACCCCGAGCCCTCTCAGCTCGGTATCGAGGGGCAAGATGAAGACGTAGATAAAGGGGTAGGGGAAGGGGTAAGACATGGGACGCAGCCAAACTTTGTGTTAGTAAATGCTATAGGAATGCACCGATACCAATACTGGTATTGAAAATCGGTGCTGATCCAGTGCTGATAGCTGGATTGAATATTGTTCCATGATATGGGTCCAGTCGGTATCCTGATTGGGCTTTTTATTAAATGTTGGCCTAGAACGTTTCATAAGATTTGCACTTTTATTCATACAAAACTGTTCAATAAATAAATAAATAAACAGCACAACATAGATACATTTTGTACTGATTTAACTGTTAAGATAAAAATGCTTTTTTCAGTCCCTATACTATTATCAGTTAATATCACGTATACAGACAGGTACCTACAGCAAAAATATTGATATCGGTATTGGAGCTGAAAAAGCTGTGTTATTATTTTGTTTCTGTTTTGGGGGAGATAGTTCACTCAGCGGTAGAGGAGACAGCTTTCAACATGGCACCATAAACTCAAAATCAAAATCTTGTTTGTAAAATTCTAGACTGACCAATTTTTGCAGCCACAGTTGTCAATGTTTCCACCCCACATGAGCTCTGAACGCTGCCCGCTGAGCATAATATTGTGCACAGCTGATCGAAGGCAAAGGTGGAAGAGTAGCAGCATGTAAAAATCCATGTGCCCGAAATGCGTGCTCCCTTTAGGCGCCAATGATCTTTACAGCTTTGACGTGTACATTTCTCTTTTACAATGTAGTTTCCTTAAGGACCTCCGCTTCCTTGTGTATGCACGCTCCAGTCTATCGGCGTGGCACCGTGGGAGAATGGCGAGCTATAGGTCACTGCTCGTTTTAGCCTCTCTTGATTACCCAGTGACCTGTGGAATTGTGGGGAATTCACCTTTACTGTCAGCGGCGGATAGATATTATTAGGCTCCCAGATGACAGCGTTTAGATGATGGAGACCTATGTGCCTTTGTGTATTACAGAGCAAACTGGAAGGAGTCTTGTTTTAAAAGGTGAAACACATTCATATTATGCATTATTTGTATGGTTGCTGCCCTTCAGCTTGAGTATCTTTGCTTTGGCATCTCATGTTTTAGAACTCAAAGGGCCCATATTACACTGTTTTCTTACCTATTTTATAATGTTATTTCTACAGAGTTGTGTTTTGTTCTTCTCTCAAACAGAAAACAGTCTGTTGCACCTTGTGATGTCATGTGGTTATACAATAAGTGCTTGATTGTGTTTTAAACTCCTTTCACCTTCACTAGAATCATTTGGATAATTTCAGCTCTAGAATATCCAATCTCTACTTAAAAAAATGTACAAGGTAGGTTTGGAGATATAGAGAGATTAATAATAAAGGTTTACTAAAACATGCAAATGAAACAAAACACAGCTCCAGGTAGGTTTTTCACTAGGTAACAACATTCTAACATGACTTACAGCTCACAAGAGTCAATTTTACCTAATATAGGACCTTTAAAATAATGACCATACAGTACATATTCATTATTTTTTCGTCTTGGGCACTCCCTATACTGGAATATTTTGTAGGAACCCATCAGAGGGAATGATGGGGGGACTAATGTTATCAAATTAATTAACATTTTAATATAAACACGCTGTATTAATTAATGTGATTAGACAGAAGAAATGCTTTGAACATGTCTGGCAAGGATGTATGTACAGGATTTTCTACCTGTGATGCAACAATCCTGGGAAACTTCAAGCCAAGTGTTTTGTGACGACTCAGAACAAGCTGACTTGCTGCACAAGATTCAACAAAAAAGCATAAATTACGCAAAATAGCTCAAAAAGTCTATTTTGCATGTACCTTTTTTTAAATTCAGGACATTATAAGACAAACTTTTTAAGATTTTAAGATTTTAAGATCTTTAAGTAATTGAGGTGTGATCAGTTGATTAACAAATTCAAATTAAAACAAAATTAATTCATTGTTCTAAAGAGACTCTCCGGGTTATGTCCACGGGAAGGGCATCTGGTGTGGAAGGGAAAAAATACAGCTCTAGAAAAAAAAAAAGAAAAGAGACCACTGCATTTATTTTTCTGAAATCAGCATCTCTACATGTATTACAGCCATTCCATTGCAGTGTCTGTTGAATTCCAACACAAACACAAAGCTGAGCTACTTCAGTTCTTGCACCAGGAGTGGAATAAAGTCACCCAAGAACAATGTGAAAGACTTGTGGAGAGCATGCCAAGACACATGAAAGCTGTGATTAAAAATAAGGGTTATTGCACTAAATATTGATTTCTGAACTCTTCTTAAGTGTAAACATAAAATGAATTTGATCTTGTTTCTTTGCATTGTTTCTTTGTATCTTTTTGTTATTTTGACCATTTGTCATTTTCTGCAAATAAATGCTCTAAACGATAATATTTGGAATTTGGGGGAAATGCTGTCAGTAGTTTATAAACTCAAACAAAAATGTTCCTTTTGCCCAAACACACATATAGGTAGTACAAATCAGAAAAACTGATTTTTCAGTGGTCTCTTATTTTTTTTCCAGAACTGTATACCAAACTGCTTCAGGACAGTAGATTAATTTATGTTAGAATGTCTTATACTGTACCTTTTTTTTTCTTAAGTGGAATGTTGCAAATCACTGGGCATGGATGTGAGTATTAAAGGAAAAGTAACGTTTTTTACAATCTGAGCCTTATTTCGGTAATAAAACAAGTTGTTTTACTCACCCATAGCACTTTGGTGTCATATGGAGCACTTCCGGAGATGTTTTAGATTTGCGATCTCCATAATGTGAGTTCTCGGGGCACATGTTTGCAGTCTCCAAATAACACAAACTTTAGCACTTTTCAAATCATAGAAGCTCAATGTCTTAGCCTACGATTTCGTTTGGTCAAAAGTGGCCTGTAATCCGAGATTTATCCATAGTTTCGAGTAGATGAGGAGGCCAGTGCGCATGCACGGAGTGTGCTCTCAGCTCCCGGGACCCAAACATGAAACGCAAAGCTGTAAACTATGGATAAATCTCGGATTACAGGCCACTTTTGATTCAAACGAAATCGTAGACTAAGACATTGACTTCTGTGATTTGAAAAGTGCTAAAGTTTGTGTTATTTGGAGCCCGCACGGGGCATATTACATGCTTGGGGAATATATTACATGCCCCGAGCTATGGCTAGAAGTCGCGCTAGGCTAACCGCAAATCTAAAACATCTCTGGAAGTGCTCCATATGACACCAAAGTGCAATGGGTGAGTAAAACAACTTGTTTTATTACCGAAATAAGGCTCAAATTGTAAAAAAAAAAGACCATTACTTTTCCTTTAAGTATAAAGAGTGGCAGTTTATGAGTGTTTACTTCTAATGTGTATAAGTGTAAACCAGGCGTGGGGTAAACAGTGTGGTATGATAATATATGTATCCTGTTATCCGTGCTAATGAAATGATGTGAGCAGTTAACACAGATAAATCGCCTTATGTTTGCACGACTTTGATCTGCTCAGAAGAGACACTTTATCCCCTCACTGTGCCAACTTTGTACTGCCAGCATCCAGAGAATTACTGTCAAACGCTCAGAGCTCCAAACTAAAGCTCTAATTTTAAGAGAATAATTATACAGTACTGGGCCCATAAGTCATAATTATGAGTCATTAAATAAACTGTTGATTTTTCTTTCTGTTATTCTGTCGAGGTTAATTAAAGCAACTTACAAAAATGTTGTCCTCACAATAAGAATAGAAATACAACTGGCAAGATCTTTCCACGAGGCAGTAGAGCACTGGATTGTGATGGACACGTGTCACGATACACCAGTGTACACAGTTTGATCAATTAAAAATAACCTTGTAGGATTAATACATGATGCCTCATGTCTGGCATTACAGTTCCAATACAGCTCTAGAAAAAATTAAGAGACCACCGCAAAATTATCAGTTTTTCTGATTTTACTACTGACAGGTATGTGTTTGAGTCTATAAACTATAACATTTCCCCCAAATTCCAAATAAAAATATTACTGTTTAGAGCATTTATTTGCAGAAAATGACAAATGGTCAAAATCACAAAAAATATGCATGTTTTCAGACCTCAAACAGTGCAAAGAAACACGATCAAATTCATTTTAAAACAACATAATACTAATGTTTACACTTAAGAAGAGTTCAGAAATCAACATTTGGTGCAGTAACCCTTGTTTTTAATCACAGCTTTCATGCGTCTTGGCATGCTCTCCACAAGTCTTTCACATTGTTCTTGGGTGACTTTATTCCACTCCTGGTGCAAGAACTGAAGTAGCTCAGCTTTGTGTTTGTGTTGGAATTCAACAGACACTGGAATGGAATGGCTGTAATACATGTAGAGATGCTGATTTCAGGAAAAAAAAAACGAGGCAGTGGTCTCTTAATTTTTTTCCAGAGCTGTATTGTCATGCATGGTTAAAAATGCTTATGAAATGTGAGGCAATGTTGTTGTTTTTCTTTTCATGCAGCTTTATCAGTGTTGTGGGGCAGGACAGGGTCTCTGGTTTAATGGGTTCGACTCCGACTTGGATCAGTGCTCCATGTCTTTTGTCATAATGCGTGTTTTCTCTGTCCCCTCTGTAAACCTCGTCTCAAAGTGCACACACTGCAAATGCCTCTAACAAGAGGCGTGCGCCCCTCACGGTGTGTACACACAGTGTTACGTACGTGTGCGTCAACATGTGCGCGCACTGCCCGTGTTCCTGCCCCGTCTGCCGCTCATCACTCTGACAGATCCACGCGAGGCTGCGGTCACACTCAGGGCTCTCGTGCCGTTGTGGAGAGTGTGGGAATGCGCATCTGGACCGCGCTGGCTCCTCGGTACGTTTACGCATCCAGACGCTGCGCTCTAGTGTATCTGGTCCACCCGGGACAGAGGACAGAGGACTGTACTGTGGATATATGAGCAGAATGGCTGGGACCAAAGGTGTTCTGAAAAAGCCGAGGTGAGAAACCTTTCACTCGTGGAATATTTACATTAAAACGCATCTCTGTTTTAATCGTAGTGTCATTTGTGTAGCCCATAAGTTTCCCTGCATTAATCAAACAGCTGCATTGTTGATGTGGAACGGAACCAATTCCTAAACATGTAAAATAATCAAAATATGCGCGAGAGTTCCGCAAAATACGCATACTGTACAAGCTTTTAGGCGTTTAGTTGTTTTGTCCACGTTCCACAAGCATCCCAGCAACACAAACTGTCATGTATTGTAACTACTCAACCTGCGCACTGATGTCACACCATTTTTTTAAAAATGTTTTTACTCTGAGGACCACAGATACTGATCGATATCGAGCAAAGTACTTAACATGTGCTTTCGTGGCCGTCCTTTTAAACTGCAGCAAAAAAAAAAAAGTTCTCCGGTGTTGTGAAAGAAGGGTCCTGATCCTCTGCTCTTTTCACCTCTTTGCTTGGCTTTGGAAAGACGGTACATTTCAGGAGGTTAATTGCGTTCTGGCATCAGTCAGACTCCAGCCTGATACCCGGGACTGCTGGAGGAGAAGCCTATTACGCGCAGCTGTCAATCCACTGCGCGTCGTGACGGAAAGGTCGCCATAAAAAGCCACGCTGAGCCAAATGCGCCTAGTTTCCTCTGTGCCAGTCCGGTCCATCTCCATATCCACCTTTGGTCTGAATTCACTGCCAAACTATGCGTGCGTGTTTTGATGTGTGCCTCGCAGCTAAACGGTAACCTATTTCAAAGATTATCACTTCCTCTTCTTGCTTTAAGGCGTTTGGACTTGTTTCGTGTGACGCGCCGTACTTATTTACATCTGGTTTATGCATTTTGTCGCTGTCAGACCGATTTTCCTGTGATCCCCGATGGCTGGCACAAAACCAAACGTTCTTAATTTGCTTTGAAATAGGAAGGAAATGTAAATTAGCTGTGGCTATTTAAAAATTCATCTCCCGGCCTCTTTATTTTGCGAATTGATCCTCATTAATGCCATTGTAGATAAGCTACCAGTTGGCTTATCTCGCCGTGCGCAGGGTAATGGCGCTCTTTAGATGGGTTGATTTACTGTTCACACGCGTTTATGGCTTTACACACGTTTACATTTGTGGTACGTGCTTCTTGCATACGCATAAAATGACACAAAATGACACAAAATGACTCGCAAGCTCCTTTTTCCACTTCACTGTTGCCTTGACTTGCTATGGACCGTGATAATCCATAAAACAAGCCAGTAGATCAAGAAAGTTGTAATAACCCATAATGTTAAAGGTGAATAGTGTAACTTTTCTAGTGAAGAGTCTGTCACCTTCTTGTTTACATGGATATTATGTACTTGCTCTGCTTGGAATGTTCCACAGTATGACTTTAAACAGCTCTGCCTTACATTTATTCAATTACAGGTGGGTTTATAGCTCAAAAATACCTAGAAAGACTTTCCTCTGACTGTGAGCGGGGTCGCCTCTCCACAGATCTGACCTTTAACTTGGTCTGGTTTGGTCTCCATGAAGATAGAAAAGTTTAGTTTTTGCCTGATCTCATCAGATCTCAGACGCTAAGCAAGGCCGGGCCTGGTTAGTACTTGGATAGGAGACCAGTGGGAATTCCAAGTGCCACAGTGGGGCTCCAGTCGCAAAAACTGTCGGTCTGTTGGTCGGAGGAGCCGATGGCACAGATTGGTAGCCTCGCTTCCGTCAGTCTGCCCCAAGGCAACTGTGGCTACAAAAAGTAGCTTACCACCACCAAGTGTGGAGTGAATGAACAATGAACTATAAAGTGCTTTGGATGTCATGAAAGGCACTATATATATGCAATGAATTATTATTATTATTATTATTAAAGCCACACTGTGAAACATTCCAGATAAAGCAATATCTGGATTTTCATAGAGAAAAGCATATGATGACCCTCCGCCAGAAAAGTTACACAATGATGCTTTAAAGATCCAGTGTGTAGGATCTGTGGCGCATAGGTGGATGGTAGCTATTGCACTTCCTCTTTTGGCTACGGCAGACCTCGAGGGTCACCCGGGCGCGCCGTAACGCGGACAGCTCACGTACCCGCGCCGACAACTACGGTATAAATAAAACGCGGTCCCGGTCACTGTTTTTTTTTTTTTTTCGCATGAAAACACACATTCCCGATCGTGTACCATGACAATCTACACATCAAATGAAACCTTACAGTCTCCTCTTTTTGACTATGCAATTCATTTTCCGACACAACAATCACTCCCCGAGCACATGGGGCTTTTATACGGAAAAGCACAAAACAAGGTTTGTTACTTAGCTTACCTTTGAAGGCTCTGGACAGGTCAAACTCTGTATTTCACCATAAACTTGGTCTCAATTTGTCCGTAAGGATCCAGCGAATAAAATCCAGTAAAACAATTTAGTCCAAAACACGTGTTAGATCCATTACGACGTGTGATCCGGCAACATGCTTGTCGTTGTTTGCCCAAAACCACGAGCCTTGCCGAAGGCGAAGGCGGAGCCCAAATGTCCTTCTGCGGCTCTCGTAATCAAAATGGCTGCCTCTATATGGGGACGATCCCTCTTTTATGTGACTATATCTAAGTCCAAAAGAATACTTTGATTTCATGATGGAAGTGAAAAGGTTTGGAAAACACTGTATTTTTGAATGGGTATCTTCAATTTCGGTAATTAACGGGTAAAAATCTTACACACTGTCCTTTTAATAACTGGGGCTATTCGTGGGTTTCAGATTTCTGTCACGATAATAAATGTGGAAGTTCGATATATATTGCTGAAGTAAATATATTGAACATAATATCCTATAGACGATACACGATAATACTGAAACTAATTCATACCACTGGCATAAAACCAAAGAGTAGATTTAAACCGCAAAAACTATTCTAAATGTTCAATATTGTTGAGGAAAAAAAAAGTAACAATAACTAAATAGCAGAATGAAACACTTTAGTAATGTTTGCGTCTGTAACGAGTCATAGAAGTTCAACAATTCAACCTTTTATGTCTTATATATTATCATATAGCCAAAAAACAACAACCACAAATTTCCCAGTAATGCAAAGAAAATACTGAAATACTGACCCTCAAAAAATTGTTCCAGCATTTACAGCTCTGGGAAAAAAAGAATAGACCACTACAAAATTATCAGTTTTTCTGATTTTACTACTTATAGGTATGTGTTTGGGCAAAAGGAACATTTTTGTTTGAGTCTATAAACTACTGACAGCATTTCCCCCAAATTCCAAATAAAAAATTATCATTTAGAGCATTTATTTGTAGAAAATGACAAATGGTCAAAATAACAAAAAAGATACATGTTTTCAGACCTCAGAAAATGCAAAGAAACAAGATGAAATTAATTTTAAAACAACATAATACTAATGTTTACACTTAAGAAGAGTTCAGAAATCAATATTTGGTGCAATAACCCTTATTTTTAATCACAGCTTTCATGCGTCTTGGCATGCTCTCCACAAGTCTTTCACATTGTTCTTGGGTGACTTTATTCCACTCCTGGTGCAAGAACTGAAGTAGCTCAGCTTTGTGTTTGTGTTGGAATTCAACAGACACTGCAATGGAATGGCTGTAATACATGTAGAGATGCTGATTTCAGAAAAAAAAACCCGCAGTGGTCTCTTATTTTTTCCAGAGCTGTGTTATTATTATTATTATTATTATTATTATTATTATTATTATTACTATTATTATTATTATTATTATTATTATTATTATTATTATTATTATTATTATTTTAAATATAATAAAGATAACTTTATTGTTAATGTTGTTATTGTTTCATCATTCTGAAACCCATGTGCTGTGAAAATAAATAAATGTTGTGAGAGGTTGTGAGAGGTAGATAGATCTGAATGTCCTTTTAGAGAAACGTGTCCTTTATATTTGACCTATCCTTCAACCAGTGGCATTGGTTAAGGTTTCATGGAGCAGCGGGTGTCTGGGTTACCACAGTGCAGCGCCTGGGGACTCAATTTCAGATCTGCTATGTAACCAGGATGGAGCCAGGACATTCTAACTACAGTATGTGCACGATGTAGAGCTATGCTTATATTGTTGGTGGATGGGAGAATCCTACATCCACACAGTCAATCCCGTGTTCATCCAGGAGGAAGAGGAGCAGGAGGAAGAGGCTGGGAGAGCACAGTCGGGTAGAATGAACCAAAACCAAAAGCTAGCAGGTTAGCAAAGTCAGAGCTGTCTCAGGTTAAGACTCCTCACTTAGGGTTGGAGTAATCAAGCTCAGCGAAGTATATACAGCTCTGGAAAAAAAATAACACTGCATTTTTTTCTGAAATCAGCATCTCTACATGTATTACAGCCATTCCATTCCAGCGTCTGTTGAATTCCAACACAAACACAAAGCTGAGCTACTTCAGTTCTTGCACCAGGAGTGGAATAAAGTCACCCAAGAACAATGCAGGGCTCTCAAGTCTCACGCTTTGAGAGTGTGACACACGCAATTCGACGTGTATCAATATAAATCTCATTCCTACCAATCTTCAAAACTTGAGAGCACTGAACAATGTGAAAGACTTGTGGAGAGCATGCCAAGACGCATGAAAGCTGTGATTAAAAATAAGGGTTATTGCACCAAATATTGATTTCTGAACTCTTCTTAAGTGTAAACATTAGTATTATGTTGTTTTAAAATGAATTTGATCTTGTTTCTTTGCATTGTTTGAGGTCTGAAAACATGTACCTTTTTTGTTATTTTGACCATTTGTAATTTTCTGCAAATAAATGCTCTAAACGATAATATTTTTATTTGGAATTTGGGGGAAATGTTGTCAGTAGTTTATAGACTCAAACAAAAATGTTCCTTTTGCCCAAACACATACCTATAAGTAGTAAAATCAGAAAAACTGATACTTTTGCAGTGGTCTCTTATTTTTTTCCAGAGCTGTATTCTGACTCTTCAGGCCAGTACCCAGAGTTGCAAAGACTGCTTCTTTTTAGCCTCTTTGGGTTTCTTATTTTGGAAAGTCATTTGCAAATTCTGAGAGTAGCGTTTTTGTGTGTGTGTGTGTGTGTTTGGTAGTACATTCATCATGCAATATTTATCCTCTTTTCAGTTCTGTTTCACAGTAATAGACTCATAAATAGCTATAATTTATAATATATAAATAATGACCTGAAATTATATTTTAAAAAAAAAGTTGATGTTTTAAAGTATTGTTGTTTTAAAAAGTTAGAACATAAAAATATGCACTTGTTTAGCTCAGATGTTGCCTCTGTTTGGGCTTCTTTTTTTATAGGGCTCAGCCTGCTTGTTTTGAATAAAAATAATAAAAAAAAGTATGTTATTTCTTCCCATAGACAGTTGATTCTCCAACTACAGTCAAATTTGGTCATGATATTTTTCAGAAAATCCAACACATATTTTTTTAAATATTTTGATTTGTTCTACTTCATCACAACGTGTAGAAACATTAACTGATAGTGGTTCAAAGTTCAAGTTCAAAGTTCAAAGTCAGCTTTATTGTCAATTCTGCCATATGTGTTCAACATACAGTGAATCGAAATTTTGTTTCTCTCTGGCCAGGTAGTGCAAAAAGACAGTGTACAAAATACAATATGAAGACAAAACACAACAAAAAACTATCTAAGACAGAGATCTAAGTTAAAACTAAAGTCTACGATCTAAAATCTTAAAACAGTGCAACATAATAAATAAACTATACTATATACAGATTTCCAAAGTGTGCAGTGTGTAGTGGTTGTAATGAAATGACAAAATATTAGATAAATATTAATAAACGATAACAATAAATAAAGTGATGGAAATGACTGTTGTGGAAATGACAATGTTTAGCATTTCTTTTAAAATCTCATGACATATTAGCATGCTAATCTCTGTTTTAGAGTTAGCATAAAATATACTTAAAATACACAATATAAAATTGTATTTTTCTCATTATTTGTACATTCAAAGGAAATATAAGGTGTTTGAAAATGACGACCAATAAACCTATTCTTGGTTTTGCAAAACTTGACCTTGATTTTGTTCTTGTTTCCCTTCCTTCCATGGAGCTAACGCTGCTATGCTAACATGAGCTCCTGTCACATCACAACTGATGTGGTTCAAGGAGACAAAGGTTTAAAAAAAAAGTTAAAAGTTACATTTTATGGTGGTGGAAATGACAGTGATCCATAGGGACAGGTGTTCTTTTTATGAAAATAAAGTACTAATATATCTTTCAAGCACATATTTTTTCATTAAAATAAGGAATTTCTGTTCCATTTGACAATGAAGTTACTGTTGAATCAAATTTAATTTAGTAGTCATAGTCATAGTTTGCTTTATTGTCGAAAAACAATCATGTACATGTACATAGAATGAATTCGAAATTTCGTTTCCCCACTAACCAGGCAGGACAGTGATAGAGTGGGCTAGGGGAGGGGCCACTGCACTTGCGCGCGCCGCCGACTGGGAGATGCAGAGCAGAAAAGATGCAATACAAGTACAATCAGTGACAATTTAACAACATGTAATGACAGAAAAACAATTAGAGATATAACATAAGGTGATCTTTTTTGTTGGTAACATAAGGAAGGATGTGGGGGGGGGGGGTCAGATTGGAAATCAATGAAGTTAATTGAACCGAGAGCAGAGGTCAGACCTTTCTAAAGACAGGAATTTCTACTATTGTTTCTGTTTTCAGTGACAGTGTAAGAGTGGGTGCCATATATTATATTTATATTTCAGTCTTATGATGGACTGAGAGTCCAAAACCTGACCAAGGGACAAAGGACATATAGCAAAAACACTCAATAAACGTATTTTGTTTAATAAAAATAGCAATTTATCTATCATAAATTATCTATCATAAAGTTCGTCTTTGTGTCTAGTAAGTGGAGCATGAATAAAAAATGACAAACGTGTTTTTGGTCCTGTATTACACAAAATTAATCATTGTTCGAATGTTGTGACCTCCTCAAAAACATACCTGGAGTTGTGCTTTGTTTCATTTACAAGTGTTTGAGTAACCCTTTAGTGAAGGCGGAGATTAAACACACAGTGGACTTCCTGTTATACTACATGACATCACAAGGGCGGACAGAGTGTTTTCTGTTTAAAAGAAGAGTTCAGCCTAAATATGCTGTGTTTGTGTGTTAAATATGTGTGAATGAAGCAAAACACAATGTTTGTGATGAGAAAACATTATAAAATAGACCAGAAAAAAACTTTAATATCTGATTTGAATCCACCATGGCTCTAGGTTTGAAAGTACAATAAAGTAAATAAAGTACAGTCCTGATATAGCCGTAATCAGTTCCAGCGCCGGAGTCCACTTATAATGTACCCACTGTCATGTTTATTTACGGAAGCAATCAAAATGTGTCTTCAAAGCAAGCAGGAGGCCAGAGAGCTGATGACAGATTCCTTCAGCAGTCGACTATATACAGGACTTGAAATGTCAAGAGTGGAGGAGACACTTCTATGCAAAATAATGATGAGAAATCCTCTGACGTACTGTGATGTTAGATGTGTCCTACTTATACAGCCGCAGTTCTGGCCCATTCACTCTCCAAAACACATATTTATCATTATAGTCTTCAGCAGCAAAATATTCACCGAGGAGCTAAACTAATATTCACTTTGGGTAATTTTTAAATTTACTTATTTGCATATGCAAGAGATCCAATCTGGCAACCCAATGTGGAGCTCATTCAGCTTTCTGACTGGATTAACATCACCAAAAAAGGCCAAATTAAATTGTACTGTACATGTCAGAGATAATAAACTAATAATTAAGAAAAATTCTACATAGTCCAGATTACTTTGTGCTACATGAGGCACACCGAAGATGTTTAACTGAGAATTATTCATTCTCTCTCACTCTCTCTCTGTCTGTAAGTCTCTCTCTCTCACTCTCTTTCTCTCCCTCTCTCTCTCAATCACTCTATCTCTCATTCTCTCTCTCTGTAAGTCTCTCTCTCTCACTTTCTCTCTCTCTCTCCCTCTCTCTCAAACACTCTATCTCTCATTCTCTCTCTCCCTCTCAATCTCTCTCTCTCTCTCTCCCTCTCTCTCCCTCTCAATCTCTCTCTCTCTCTCGCACTCTCTCTCTCCCTCTCAATCTCTCTCTCTCTCTCGCACTCTCTCTCCCTCTCAATCTCTTTCTCTCTCTCTCTCTCAATCACTCTATCTCTCATTCTCTCTCTCTCTGTAAGTCTCTCTCACTTTCTCTCTCTCCCTCTCTCTCAATCACTCTATCTCTCATTCTTTCTCTCTCAATCTCTCTCTCTCCCTCTCAATCTCTTTCTCTCTCTCTCGTGCTCTCAATCACTCTATCTCTCATTCTCTCTCTCTCTGTAAGTCTCTCTCACTTTCTCTCTCTCCCTCTCTCTCAATCACTCTATCTCTCATTCTCTCTCTCTCAATCTCTCTCTCTCTCCCTCTCAATCTCTCTCTCACGCTCTCTCTCTATCTCTCTCCCTCTCAATCTCTTTCTCTCTCTCTGTCAATCACTCTATCTCTCATTCTCACTCTCTCTCAATCTCTCTCCCTCTCAATCTTTCACTCTCTCTCTCTCTCTCTCTCTCTCAATCTCTTTCTCTCTCTCTGTCAATCACTCTCTCTTTCATTCTGTCAATATCTCTCTCTCTCAATCTCTCCCTCTCTCTCCTTCTCAATCACTCTCTCTTTCCCTCTTTCTCACTCTCTCTCTCTGTCAGTCTCTCTCTCTCCCTCTCAATCTCTCTCACTCTTTCTCTGTCAATCTCTCTCTCAATTACTCTATCTCTCAATTACTCTATCTCTCATTCTCTAACTGTCAATCTCTCTTCCTCTCTCCCTCTCTCTCTCCCTCTCAATCACTCTCTCTCTCTCTCTCTCTCTCTGTCAGTCTCTCTTTAAATTTCTCTCTCTCTCAAGATCTCTCTCTCTCAATCTCTCTCCCTCTCTCTCCCTCTCAATCACTCTATCTCTCATTCTCTCTCTCATGAGATTAAAATATGATTAATTAGATTAATTAATTACAAATCCTATAATTAATTAGATTATTTTTTTAATTGCCTGACAGCACTAATAAAAACATTATTTAACAAATGATAATTACATCAAATCTTAATAAAACATGAAATACTGCGGCTTTGCGATGCCCCATATCAACCAATAGCCATGAAGAGATTAAAAACAGCATTTATTTTCTTTACACAAAAATGAAACAAGACAAAACTGATCCAAATGCATTATGCAGCTGTTATTTATCTCTCAGTAAATAGTCTTATTACATCAATGTATGTGTCCAACCAGAATATCGGCAGAATATTTGGATCCACACATTTTTCAGTATCGGTAATGATATCAGACACCAGTATTGGATCGTTGTATCCCTAAAATGCACTGAAATTGTAGTTGAACCTATTTTGTGTGCTACCCCACAACAACTATTTGGATATCCCATTTGCATTGACTGAGGAACACATACACAACCCATTATTCATGTACCAGTGTGCAAAGCTATTCTGAGCTGACAATAGACATCCGCCAAACTTTTTGGATCAGTGCCTCTCCTGTACAATCAGAACAAATGCACTCGCCTTCAGCCTGTCCCTGTCTCCGTGGAGATAAGTACTGCATGCTGCTCCTCTTCTGTCTTTCATTTTTATTTTGTCACTGAGCAAGGTGTTTAGGACTTGACAAGAAGTGGGTCTGACAAAGCTGCTCTAACTCTCTGCCCTTGTGCCCCGCAGTAACTTCCAGTCTTCAGCCATGTTTGAGGGCTCCGAGTGTGTGGAGGTGGAGGGGGTCAGCATGGAGAGCACCGTGGAGTCATCTGTCAGCGCCTGCAAAAAGGTAAACATATCACCAAAATGGTCTGGAAAGGAATTACAAGAGTTAAAGGTTTATTGTGTAACTTTTTGATAGTGCGAATAAGTTAAAGATCCCATGACATGGTACTTCTTGATGCTTTTATATGGTTTCTTAATGGTTCCCTAATACTGTAAATGAATCCTTCTTCAAAATCAACACTCAGTGCATGAGAAAGCCTCGTGAACACAGACATGGTCAAAAAAATATCTCTCTGAACACCTCATTCTGGGCGTTGTTGCTTGAATGCAAATGAGAAGGACAGAGATAGGTCAGAGCAGCGGGTGGGGGGGGGGCAAATGCGCTCTGGTTCCTTGTTTTAGCGGTGCGATGTGCACTGGCCCCACTTCCGTGTTTTAAGAGCGGAGGAAGAAAGGAGAGAGCCGTTTCAATGAAAAAAAACACATTTTCACAGAAAATAAAATTAAACCACTGCTGTTTCAGAGGTCCAAAGACTCAGATAAAGGACTTCCGAGCCTGGAAACACTCTCACGTTCCTCCAGGCAAATTAAAAAACGCATTTCGCATTCGCGGTCCAAACTCTCTGGGCGTGATTTCCAGAGACGGTGGGTAAACATCCAGACGGGGGGTAGAACTGCATTTTCTGTGTGACATCAGAAAGTTTCCTTGTTCAGAATCGCCTGTTTGAGCTGTGTTTTTTTCAAACGCGGAAAAGGATTGCAAATGCTCAGTTTAGACATTTCGCAACTTTTAGCCATGAAGGGGGGGCCTAAACAGGGTAGGGGAGCTCACATTAACGTTCAAAAACCTCAGAAAGTGAAAGTTTCATGCCATGGGACCTTTAACTTTTTTTCTTAAAGGTACACTGTGTAAGATTTTTACCCATTAATTACCAAAATTGAAGATACCCATTCAAAAATACAGTGTTTTCCAAGCCTTTTCACTTCCATCATGAAATCAAAGTATTCTGTTGGACTTAGATATAGTCGATTTCACCTGCATAAAAGGGGGATCTTCCCCATGTAGCGGCATCTGTTTTAACTACGAGAGCTGCAGAAGGACATACTGTATTTTGGGCTCCGCCTTCGCCGTTTTCTTTATAGCTGTTGGCAGTGGCCCGTCGATTTCACACACTTTCACTTTCGGGTTAATGGCGGGTTACGCGTTGCTTGCACATACCGCCACCTACTGGTTCCTGGGAGATTCTGCTACTTATTACTGTTGTTTCTGACCCTCGAAGTCTGCTGTAGCTAGAACCGGAATTGCAATACCCACCATCCACCAATGCGCCACCATCCTACACAGTGTACCTTTAAAGGCGTTATATAATTGACATTTATGAGCTTTAAGCCGTGTTTTGGCGGCACGGTAGCTGAGTGGCTAGCGCTCTTGCTTCACAGCAAGAAGGTTCCGGGTTCGATCCCCGGGTCGCCCGGGCCTTTCTGTGTGTGTTCTGTGTGGAGTTTGCATGCATGGTCTGGGTTCGATCCCCGGGTTGCCCGAGCCTTTCTGTGTGGAGTTTGCATGTTCTCCCCGTGTCTGGGTGGGTTTCCTCCGGGCACTCCGGTTTCCCCCACCAACCCAAAACATGCACCATAGGTACTCCAGCTTAGGTCCTGACCAAGCCGAAGCAAGAAGATCATGGAGATGGTCCCCGGGCGCCCTAATGTGTGCTGCCCACTGGATATTTGGCTTTCAGGTGAAATTTATGGAAAATGCAGCGCAAGTTCATGCTACAGTGATATAACCCTAACCCTAACCCTAAGTAAGACATTTAAGTAGAAGGATGCACTGGTGGTTTCCTCATCTCCAAAAATGTATTGAAACAAAAAATAACAACAATGGTAGTTACACCACAACAAAAAAAATTTAATGTCTCAATATCGCGTCATGTGCCCTTGAGCATCAATTACAGCTTGACAACGACGTGTCATGCTGTTCACAAGGCAACTTATTGTCTGCTGAGGCATGGCATCCCACTCTTCTTGAAGGGCAGCCCTCAGGTCATTGAGGTTCTGGGGTGCAGAGTTTCGAGCCTCTACACGGCGACTCAGCTGATCCCACAAGTTTTCAATAGGATTCAGATCTGGAGAAAGTGCAGGCCATTCCATTTGAGGTACACCAGTCTCCAACAGCCGTTCCCTGATGATGCGACCTCGATGAGCAGGAGCATTGTCGTCCATGAAGATGAAATTAGGCCTGTGTTGTTCATGTAGGGGCACAATCACTGGATTAATGATGTTATTTAGGTAGTATGAGCTTGTCACTGTACCATTCACAAAGTGTAGGGCAGTTCTGTACCAACTAGACACCCCTGCCCACACTGTAACACCGCTGCCACCAAAAGCTCGCCTGGTGACAACAGTGGCTGATGCATAGCGCTCTCCCTGACGTCTCCAACATCGTTGCCGGCCATCATTTCTGCTCAGCGTGAATCGACTTTCATCAGTGAACAGCACTGAGGCTCACTGGTCCCTCGTCCAGCGTAAATGCTCCCTGGTCCATGCAAGACGATGATGCCTGTGCCTGGTGGTGTGGTCAGGTACCCGTGCAGGTCGTCTTGCACGCAGACCATGCTGATGTAAACGGTTTCGAATGGTCTGACGTGACACTTGGGTGCCTCTCACCTCTCTTAAACATGCCTGGAGTTGAGTGGCATTCATCATCCGGTTTCTCAGGGCAGTGTTCACAATGTAGCGATCATCAGCACGGGATGTGGCCAAAGGACGTCCACTTCTACGCCTTTCTGTGACTCTTCCAGTCTCTCGATATCTCTGTTGCAACCTGCTGATGACACTCTGTGACACTCCAAGCTCAGTGGCCACTTCCGTCTGAGAACATCCTGTTTGAAGCATCGCAATGGCAAGGGACTGTTCATCCATTGTTAGGTGTCGTCTTGGTCTCATGATGTCAATGTGAACAGCATGATGAGGACGACTGTTTAAACACCAGCTCTAATTGAACCAGGACATTTATTGGTCAATTCAAAGATCATATATATATATATATATATATATATATATATATATATATATATATATATATATATATATATATATATATATATATATATATATATATATAGGATGGGTTAAAATGCAGAGAAGAATTTCTCCAGTGTGAGATTCACTTCTTCTTCTTAATGTTGTTACGTCCTCAAAAACATACCTGCAGTGCAAAAAAGCTTGTCCAAAATGTAAGATATAAACACTTAAATCTATCAGAAAATGACTTAAAAGTAGTGAAATTATCTGTCCATGCATCAGGATAATATTACTTGACAAGTTATCTTAAAATAAACTACCTCTACACTAGAATTAAGCAGTTTCTGAACTAGTAAGTAGATAATAAATCTGAAAACAAGATTAATAACCTGATAGGAGTTTTAAAATCTTGGCCAGATCAGAGAATTTGCAGTGTGGAGGTGTGTTTTGTTTCATTTACTTGTTTATTAGTCTGTCTACATCACCAAAGCTGAAAATGCTCTGTTCCACCTTGTGATGTCATGAACTGTCATTGACCCAAATGATTATAGTGAAGGTGTTTGAAGTTTAAAAACACAGTGGAGGACGTCTTGTTTTACCACATGGCAACACAAGGTGGAGTGTTTTCTGTTTGATATAAAATGTCTAGCCTAAATATACAGGGTTTATGTATTAATGTGTGTGAATGAAACAAAACACAACTCCAGGTATGGAAACAACATTAAAACATAGATCAGAAAATAGTATAATATAAGCCCTTTAATTACATCATGTGTTTTATTGCATGTTGTGGTGAAGAGGGAGCTGAGCCAAAAAGCAAAGCTCTCAATTTGCCGGTCAATCTACGTTCCTCCCCTCACCTATGGTCATGAGCTCTGGGTAATCACCGAAAGAACAAGATCGCGGATACAAGTGGCCAAAATGAGTTTCCTCTGCAGAGTGGCTGGGAGCTCCTTAGAGATAGGGTGAGGAGCTCAGTCACACGGGAGGAGCTCAGAGTAGAGCTGCTGCTTCTCCATGTCGAGAGGAGCCAGCTGAGGTGGCTCAGGCATCTGTTCCGGATGCTTCCTGGATGCTTCCCTCGGGAGGTATTCCGGGCATGTCCCACCAGGATGAGGCCCCGGGGAAAACCCAGGACACACTGGAGGGCTGGCGCTGTCTCTCGGCTGTTCTGGGAACACCTTGGGGAGGAGCTGGAGGAAGTATCCGAGCTGAAGGAAGTCTGGGAGTCCCTGCTAAGACTGTTGCCCTCGCGACCCGGCCCTGGATAACCGGAAGAAAATGGATGAGGTTGCCTCTCCATAGATCTGACTAGTAAATTGGCCTGGTGGTGCTACATGCTTGTCTCCATGCAAATATACAGTATATGGTCAATGTCATAGTGCAGAACATTCCAGGCAAAGAAATCAAGATAAGCATTATGTGATGTTCAATTTGGATCAGTGTTATAAAGAGGGTTCAAGAGTTTGATGCAAATCTTTTCATAGCTCTACAGCAGTAGCCAAGAACTAACCAAATGAAAATGCTCTGAGCAGTTTACACATACACAGCGTCCCACAGCCTCCCACAGCCTCCCACAGCCCCAAAGCATCTAAGCAGCTTCTTTTTTGCTTAAAGATAAACAGATTGGTGCAACATTGGGAATCACAAAGTGGAATTGGAAGATTTTTGCTGTAGTGCTGCACATAGATATTTTGAGATGATTTCAGTGCATATTATGTAAAATTGATTTAATCATGTTGTACTGTGTTTTGCTATTCTAAACTTACTTTAAGTTGTATTTTCATTGATTCATAGACCTTAGACACAGACCCTAGGGCAGGGGTGGGCAAACGTTTTGACTCGTGGGCCACAAAGGGTTCTAAAATTTGACAGAAGGGCCGGACCAGGAGCAGGTGGAATTAGTGTTTTGGTAATCCACCTCATAATAGCAAAAAATAACATAGGATGTGTAGAAAACATGCGCTTTATTTCAATTAAAAATTAACAAAAGCATTACAACAAAATATCCATCTTTCAAGTTCCACAGTATTTAGCTATTTATTGAAATGACTCTTAAAACACAGAAAATTTAATCAATAAAATACAGCTTTTTTATTACTTGTTACTATTTTTAAGCACTGAAAGTTCTGTTCTCCTTCAGGTTTTTCATCATCACCACTCTCCTCCTGACTGTCTTTTTTTCAAAAACAGAAGGAGATGCAGATCTACTTGTCCTGCTCCTTCTATTCATTGTACGTCCCCAGTGCCAAAACTCAACAACCAGCGCAGGGCTCTCAAGTTTTGAGCGGGGTCGTGCGTGAGAAATGCCGTGTGAGCGTGTGAACACGTCGAATTGCGTGTTGAGAGCCCTGTTTGTCTAAAGAGCAAACTTAAACTACAAAGCAACTAATGAGAGTTACATAAATGAAGTTATTACCTGATGGTTCTCAGTTTGTTTTATCATCACTGCACTTTGTCAGTGCGCGCTGAGAGGGGCGGGGAGGAGGGACCGGGGCGGGGGGGAGCGGGACATTTTTAACGGATTCATGTAAGAGTCTGGTTAATGCCCCGGGGCCGCGTCTCACCGCGGCTAACCATGGGCAGTTCGGCTCTGGCCCGCGCGTATTTCGCGTAAGCCGTCGGGGGGGACACGTTACGCACAGACAGAGACACCGGGACCGGAGTTGGTGCGTCTCAGAGGAGACGTGGCACCGGGACTGAGGCTCAGGACGTGCCCAGGGGACGGCGCGTCTGCTCCGGCCTCCGCTCGGACCGCTCGGGGGGGGGGCGCTGAAAACGCGCGGAGCCTGCATAAACTAAGCCACACAGACCGATTTTCTGGGCACAAAAAAAAAATAAAAAATCAGCGTGAGAAATGCCATGTGTGCATGTGCAAGAATGAAACAGTGACAGCGCACCAGTATGCGGAGCACATTATATTTGATCTGGTGCACATTGTTTATTTTGAGAACGTATGTGCACATGCGCACCACTTACGTGCACCCCTTTACAGAAATTACATGTAACACGTAAGGCCTTCAAAAACTCGGCTTCAGATAGAGGCTCGCTGGCCTTTGCCAATTTGAATGACAACATAAAACTCGTCTTGGTACTTGACCCTTGAATGGCAGTTTGACGGTGAAAAAAGTTTTGTTGAGCCTGTAAGCCTGTAGCTGCAAACCTCGGAGCCGTAGCTTCCCGTTCTTTCGTTGACTGCTTGCTAGCATAGTTAGCATGTTTTGTGGCAAAGTGACGGCTGTTATTATATTCTTTAAAAAACGCTACAGTCTCTTGGCATATCAGGCATACAGCAGTTGATAAGTATTCTGTGAAAAAATATTTACTTGTCCACTCTTTAGTAAACACTCGACATTCTCTGTCCACTTTTTCTTTCTTAGCTCCGCTCATCTTTACAGGAGGGCTGAGGGGTCAAAGAGTAAAGCACAAACGTGGAGCAAAATGCCGCACCTCAACAAAGGTCAATGTATCTAGTGCGCCAGCTATTGGAAAATGCCAGAACTGCAGGGAAATTAAAACATTAAAACATTAACAAGGTTTGTTAATATAATTTCTTCAAGTTGGCGGGCCGGATTAAAAAGCTTAACGGGCCGCATATGACCCCGTAGTTTGCCCATGCCTGCCCTAGGGGATATGTGTGGGGTTTGGTGTCAAAGAAATTTCAAATTGAAATCTGCTGCATGCTGAGAAATACCAATATGAAAAGGTTGGGCAGAACTCAGCTCAGAGGACACTGTCAGGGGTAAGCCAGTGTTAATGCACGACACTGCTGAAGGGGACGCCATACAGATTCACATCAAAAAACCCCAACTATCCCTTTAAAGTAGGCTACATTTCTAAGCAGCTACTTTAATACTTTTAATACTTAATACTTTTAATACTTTAATCCTTAAGTAACTTTTTTACATTTGTCTCAAAGGTAAAGGTCAGTTTCTTTTCTCAGTGGAGATGTTATCACTTTGTCTGGAATGTTTCACAGTATGGCAGTAAACCTTTCTATGGAGACCAAACCAGGTCAGGTCTATGGAGAGGCAACCCCGCTCACAGTCAGAATGATGTATTTTTGAGCAATAAAACCACTGTAATTGAATAAATGTAAGGTAGAGCTATTTAATGTCATACCATTGAGCTTTCCAGGCAGAGGAATGACATCTTTATAGAAAGAAGTAGGTGATGGACCCTCCACCAGAAAAGTTACACCATGCACCTTTAAGTAACAAAATTGAGTACTTCCTCCACCACTGGTCTCATCTAGTTGGGCTCATCACTCCGCTTCCTATTACTTCCAGTTACCTCATGTCCATCATTTCCAGTTTATTTGCACCTCTGATGTTCTATTTCCTCTCACTCCAGCGCCCCGGACACCCATGGCTTGTGTAATAACATGTACCCTCTTTAGATTCCCCGTGTCCCTGGGGCATTGTGGGAATAGTACAGAGCAGTGGACCAAAGAGGTGAATTTCCTCATCTATGTGCAGGAGCAGGAAGAATGTGTGCTAATTAGGCTTGGGTGTGTGATGTCTGGTCACAGCGGTGTCCAGCGGAGATGTGAGGAGATGTGTTTCATAATTGGACAGGAGGATAGAATGCCCTGTAACCTGTGGACTTCGATATTATAGCACCAAGAGAGATAGAGCATCGCTGCAGACCTTTGCCTTGCCCTAAGCCCAGACAGATGGACCGGTCCTGGGGTGCAACTGCGAGGGCCATGATAAGGCTATAAATACACGGGGAGAGGGAGGGGTCTTATCGTTATATTACGTAAGTGATGCTTGGATTTGTCGAGAAACAGTGATTGGCAATTCCAGGACTAAAATCATGCAAATAATTCTAGTGAAGGTGTATGGAGTTTCAAGACGGAACAGAGTGAGGGAATGAGACTTGTGTGTTAAACAGGTATGAATGAAACATAAACAAATCTAGATATGTAACCCGTGTGTGTGTGTGTGTGTAATGTATTTACCTATATACTGCTAATTTCTTAATCTATTTTTTACTTTTATCTTTATTCTTTCTCTCTTTTTCGTTTTACATTGTATAATACATTTCATATTGTATTGTGTTAAATTAAAAATACAGGTGACTTTGACTTAACATATTATCCTGTGTGTATTACTGAATTATTAAATGATTATACAGTGGTCCCTCGCTCTATCGCTGTTCACTGTTCGCGGCCTCGCTGTTTCGCGGATTTTTTTATTTTTTTTTTTAAATAGTGTAACATTATTTTTATAGTGTAACATTGTGTTCTGCGTCCTGATTGGCTAAGAGACTGTAGACCCAGGACTAAACGTGGACTAAACCAGGTCTAGACCAGGTCTAAACCAGGTCTAAACCTGGACTGGACCTGGACTAAACCAGGACTGGACCAGGTCTAGACCTGGACTAAACTGGGATTAAAGGTCCCATGACATGGTACTTCTTGATGCTTTTATATGGTGCCTTAATGGTTCCCTAATACTGTAAATGAATCCTTCAAAATCAACATTCAGTGCATGAGAAAGACACATATACACAGTCAGAGTCATTATCTGTCTGTCTGAACGACTCATTCTGGGCCTTGTTGCTTGAATGCAAATGAGAAGGACAGAGATTGGGGTAGAGGAGCGGGCCCCCCCCCCCCACCCGCTCCTCTGCGCCGCTGGAGCGCTGTCTCCCCACTTCCATGTTTTTGCGCGGAGGAGGAGATGAGAGGCATTTCAATGAAAAAAACACATTTTCACAGAAAATAAAATTAAACCACTGCTGTTTCAGAGGTCCAGAGGGTCGGGTAAAGGATTCCCGAGCCTAGAAACACTCACACGTGCCTCTAGGCAAATAAAAAAACGCATTTCGCATTGCGTAGCTCCTTCGCAGTCCAAACTCTCTGGGCGTGATTTCCAGAGACAGGGGGTGGAGCTCCAGACGGTGGTGGAACTGCATTTGCATTTCTTTTTTCGACGTGACATAACAAAGTTGCCTTGTTCAAAATTGCCCGTTTGAGCTGTGTTTTTTTCAAACGCAGAAAAGGATCACAAATGCTCAGTTTACACATTTCGCAACTTTTAGCCATTGGGGGGGCCTAAGCAGGGTAGGGAAGCTCACATTAATGTTCAAAAACCTCAGAAAGTGAAAATTTCATGCCATGGGACCTTTAAACCAACACGTGTAAATGAATCCTTCTTTCAACACTCAGTGCATGAGAAAGACACATGTACACAGTCAGAGTCATAATCTGTCTGGGCGGTTCGATCTCGTGCTCGCAGCCCTGGTGTACGCGCGGCCTCGCGCCGGTGGTGCACGTGTCTCGTGCCGCGTCACGTGTCACGTGACCCAGGACATGGCAGTGCCATTGAATGAGCGTGGGTGAGCTCCTCCCTCTGTGCTCACACTGTGTTTGAATGAGAAGCAGTCCGAGCCGCACTGGGCTCCGGGGCCGGATGCACGAGGACTGGAGACATGAGTCACTGGATCCGTAGGAAGTCTAGGTTTAAACCAGGTCTAAACCTGGACTAAACCAGGACTAGACCAGGTCTAAACCTGGACTAAACCAGGACTAGACCAGGTCTAAACCTGGACTAAACCAGGACTAAACCAGGACTAGACCAGGTCTAAACCAGAATTGCGGCTCTTTGCCTTGTTTCGTGACCACGGGTGCACATGCCGCGCGCACCCCCCCACCCCATGCGTCACTATTAATACATTTTGTTGAAAATCTACAAAAGTTTGACTGTTTAAACAAGAGAGAAATGTGAGAAAATGTTAATTCCAGACTGAGAAAAGTGTATAATGTGTGTGGTGAGGCGTTTACAGCTTTAAAACATGTATAATAATTGTAAAATATAAAGTTGTCCTACTTCGCGGATTTCACGTATTGCGCGTTATTTCTGGAACCTAACCCCCGCGATAAACGAGGGATTACTGTATAGACTTTTTGTTATAAAAGCATTTCCATTTTAACAAAGTACCTTCTAATTCTGACCTGCCCTGAAGGCTAACACCACAGTGATAGATGATCTACACGGGGAGGGCTTAGCTTAATGTCATGTAAATGATGTTCTGAAGACCTGGAGTTAGAGAATCTTTAATGTGGCTTTTCTCAGCTCGTTGTTTTCAGATGTGCTGCTTTCAAATGGCCACAAATGTTCTCAGATTTCCATGTGTAAGGCATAATTGGAAAGCCTAGAATCTGTGAATAACTCAAAACGCCTCCAGGACGATTTGTGACTGGTTTTCCTGTGGCCGGTCACATATATTTTTGATGAGGAAACAGCCTTATAACATAGATCAGAAAATAGCATAACATTGGCCCTTTAAGGATCAGAGCCTTTTAACACATTGACACATACCGAATTCATTGAAAGAGACTGGAAGCAGAGATTTTGGCCAGAATCTTTATCATAAGGAGCATCAGAAGCTTAGCTGGTAGAGCATTTGCCCTCTTTCCTAAAGGTTTGCAATTCAGATCACACTCCTGCTTGTTGTAAAGTGCTATGAGCATTTTGCAAGCTTTTTGGAGGTTGCAAAATACCATTAATGCAGATGATGAAACATTCCCTTTTGTTCTAGTTTGAACAGGATTGTCTGGTCTCGCTGTTCTCCCCTGACACATACACGTCCATCAATATGACAGGAGCACTTGTCTGTCCAAAAAGAGTCACTCAGCAGACTGGAGGCATGTTCTAGTACCTTCCGGGCGAATAGAGCAGGCCTTATATATCCATTGTGCACTGTCTGCTTTGTCATATAATATTGATGCAGACCCCGGAGACCCCATATTCCATGGAGAGGTTCTGTGGAAGGTCAATGGATCCTGTTCCACAGCAGAAACTGTAACAAGGTGACAGAGGAAATGCTTCACATTTGTACATTAACAGACCCGTGTGCTCCAAGCGTAGTAATGTTTGGAAGTTTGTCATGTCAGCCTTGACATACAAGCCTCCAAACGTTTGTAATGTCAAGGCTGCGTTCTATTATTAAACAACCACCAGAGGGCGCTAAAAGTAAGTTTGAGAATTGACCAATATGAATGAAATAGAGCAATAAATAAACAAATATGGAGGCACCCACAGCAGTTTTTAGATTGCTTTTGTTGGAAAAGAGCCAAGAAAAATGAGGTCAGAGAAGCATATTGTTTAGCAGCTGCTTCTAGTCACTTTTAAAAGATTTAGCCTCGACTGTCGAGCAGTAGATTCCATGAGTTCGGAGGAGATGGACCAGATTACAGACAGAACAATACAGGGGATGTATAGCATAAATGAGCCTTTACTTGTTGTCATAGACTGTATAAAGAAGTGGACTAAGAGAGTGTGACGTCACCCATAGTGTGCACCTCCAGAAGCTCACAAATGAAGCTCACAAGGCTAGCAGTTATAGGAACAAATTTGGAGCCAGTTCCATATTAGGAATAAGAATTTATTTACGGACAAAATTGTGAAATAAAATGGGTTAATACACATATTTTAAGACCAAAATGGCGAGGGTCAATGCAACAGTTACAGGGAGAGGGGTGACCATGTTTCAATGTAAAGTCAATTGGAAACAAAGCAGAAGCAGTCCTAAACGCAGCTAGCGGGTTAGCTATGTCCATTTATACCTTTCGTCACTTGTTTGTTAACAAATTGACAGCATGCTACTTTTGTCTTCTAGGCAGTCCACTCTCGATACGCAATGTCACTCTTCTTCTTTGTTGTGTCTAAACTACACACTTCTTCATTACAGCAGCAATACTATCGATACTATGCCTTCTCAGCCTCTCCCTATCATCTTATTAATTTTTACTAATTTATCCTGGTTTTCATCTTATTCAGGGCTCTCAAGTTTTGAGCGGGGTCGTGCGTGTGACTGCAATTTCCGAGGACGGGGGGTGAACAATTTTGGGCGCTTGAATTGCGTGAGAAATGCCGTGTGAGCGTGTGAACACGTCGAATTGCGTGTTGAGAGCCCTGTTTGTCTAAAGAGCAAACTTAAACTACAAAGCAACTAATGAGAGTTATATAAATGAAGTTATTACCTGATGGTTCTCAGTTTGTTTTATCATCACCGCACTTTGTCAGTGTGCGCTGAGAGGGGCGGGTGGAAGCGGGGCGGGGGGGAGCGGGACATTTTTAACGGATTCATGTAAGAATCTGGTTAATGCACCGGGCCCGCGTCTCACCGCGTCTCACCACGGGCAGTTCGGCTCTAGGCCGCGCGTATTCCGCGTGTAAGCCGTCGGGGAGGACACGTTACGCACAGACGGAGACACCGGGACCGGAGTCGGTGCGTCTCAGAGGAGACGTGGCACCGGGACTGAGGCTCAGGACGTGCCCGGGGGACAGCGTGTCTGCTCCGGCCTCCGCTCGGACCGCACGGTCGGGAGCAGACCGTGCGGTCCCCCCTCCCCCTGCTCCCCCGGAGCTCCCCCGGAGCAGGGGGAGGGGGCGGCGCTGAAAACGCGCGGAGCCTGCATAAACTAAGCCACACAGACCGATTTTCTGGGCACAAAAAAAAATAATAATAAAATAACACAAATCAGCGTGAGAAATGCCATGTGTGGCGTGTGCGCGTGTGAATACGTCGAATTGCGTGTGTCACACTCTCAACCGTGAGCCTTGAGAGCCCTGAGTCTTATTTAATATTTTAGAACCAACATGGGTAATTTAATATCTTCTTAAAAGTGCACTCTGTAACTTTTCTGGTGGAGGGTCTGCCATCTGTTTGTCTCCATGGAGATGTTGTAGCTTGCTCTGGTATTAAAGGTTGTATAGAGGATTTTCCAAGGAACGAGAAATCAAGCGACTGTTTTTCAAATGTTGTTCATGTGTGAAACCACCCCCCTCCCCCACAGCTCCCTAAGTAGAAACACCTCCTCCTTATGCTAGAAGATGTTTGTTTACAGCTGGTGCATGTTCAGAATCGCTACTACTAGTTACTGCTGTAACTATACTGTATGTTTACAAACGATAAGCAGAAGTTTCCTGTCCAGAAGTCCTTTAGCGACCAACGTGTCAGTCTTTAGACGCTCTGCTTCAGTGAACGCCATCGCTGGAAGGAATCTCTGAGAATCACCTTAGTTTAGCTTTGCTCCTTTTTGCCTTCTCTTCTTCTTCCAGCGATCTCAAGAACAGACTTTTTTGCGGCTAACTGGTAGTGAATTCTTGTCTGCCATTGCAACAAACTTGTGCAAACTGCGAGGAAGCTACAGTTGTAAAAAGCCATAAAAAAATGCTGCGTTGGTCGAGTATACAGCATCTTGTGTCTGTAGAATGCATGAGAGGCGTACGTAAACCACGTAATCCCAGTGTGCCAGCAAATTACATTAGAAGTGTAGGGAGTTTGATTGACAACCTAACAGACAATAGATAACGAGGTAGCCTCATTATAATGTTTATCTGGCCCCATTGGTCATCATAATTACAAGGCTGCTACATCTCTATAATGCTATCATTAAAGGAAAAGTAACGTTATTTTACAATCTGAGCCTTCTTTCGGTAATAAAACAAGTCGTTTGACTCACCCATAGCACGTTGGTGTCATTTGGAGCTGTTTGGTAAAAGTTATGTTGTAGCGTATCCGTTAGCGTGAGTACTCGGGGCATTACTTTGCGGTCTCCAAATAACACAAACTTTAGCACTTTTCAAATCATAGAAGCCCGATGTCTTAATCTACGATTTCATTTGAAGCAAAAGTGGCCTGTAATCCGAGATTTAGCCATAGTTTCGAGTTGATGAGGACGCCAGTGTGCATGCGCGGACTGTGCTCTCAGCTCCCGGGACCCAAACATGAAATGCAAAACTGAAAACTATGATATATATATTATATATAAATCTCGGATTACAGGCCACTTTTGCTTCAAACGAAATCGTAGATTAAGACATCGGGCTTCTATGATTTGAAAAGTGCTAAAGTTTGTGTTATTTGGAGACCGCAAAGTAATGCCCCGAGTACTCACGCTAACGGATACGCTACAACATAACTTTTACCAAACAGCTCCAAATGACACCAACGTGCTATGGGTGAGTCAAACGACTTGTTTTATTACCGAAAGAAGGCTCAGATTGTAAAATAACGTTACTTTTCCTTTAAACATAACCATCTTGCTCCCCTCTCCTGGTGACCCTCCACTAGAAATGTTACACGGTGCACCTTTACTGTGATTATGCTGCTATATAGTGCAGAATACGTGAGCACATTTAAACTCACTTGAAAATGTAACTCCATTTTGAGATCTCAGTCCCCCATGGTCCTCTTTGTGTTACAGGTGCTTTGTGGGAACAGCGTCCTGGACTCCCCTGACTACTGGCTGAAGAACGACAAGACTCTGTGCAGATTGGGCCTGACGGAGGAGGACAGTGAATGCACCATGGTGAGTGAGCTGCCTACATCCCATAAAACTACTGTACATGATGAAAAATGCACCTCTTTGCTGCACGGTCCCAGCAGCAGACAAACGTGTGTGAGGGAGCGGGTGGAGGGTGGGATTTTTAACCAGAAATAATGGGATCTGACAGGTTAAAATGCACTGTCTTACGTTCCTCCCAACGCCTTGTGGGCCTGGAGATGGAAAAGATGGTGCAAGACTGTGGCATTTGTGCTGCCCCGATGTGCTTAAAGGAAAATTAACGTTTTTTTTACAATCTGAGCCTTCTTTCGGCAATAAAACAAGTAGTTTTACTCACCCATAGCAGTTTGCTGTCAATTGGAGCAGTATCGCAGAACTTATGTTGAGCCGTTCTGTTCTACCAATGATCCAGTATCCGTTAGCGTGAGTGCTCGGGGCATTACTTTGCGGTGTCCAAATAACACAAACTTTAGCACTTTTCAAATCACAGAAGATCGCTGTGCCAGGGTAGACTTTTAGTGTATTCCAAAACGGCTTGAAACCCGATATCCAGCTATAGTTTCATTTGATGATGTCATCAGAGAGGACAGTGCGCATGCGTGAACTCCGCTGTTTTGTAAACACAGCTAGTCCGAAAGAAGCTAACACCGCTCTGAACTTTACTTTTCTGTTGCGATATCGGGTTTCAGGCAGTTTTGGAATCTACTAAAAGTCTACCCTGACACAGCGATCTTCTGTGATTTGAAAAGTGCTAAAGTTTGTGTTATTTGGACACCGCAAATCAGTGCCCCGAGCACTCACGCTAACGGATACGGGATCATTGGTAGAACAGAACGGCTCAACATAAGTTCTGCGATACTGCTCCAATTGACAGCAAACTGTTATGGGTGAGTAAAACTACTTGTTTTATTGCCGAAAGAAGGCTCAGATTGTAAAAAAACGTTACTTTTCCTTTAAAGTGAATTATGAAGAACACAGTTGAAATGTAGCCTGGAGGGGTTAAGAAGTTGTGTAGAAAAGCAAGACCTGTTCAGACTGTATCATTCAGAGTGTATATTATCAATGGTACTCATAATGTTTGTTTGCCTGGGAAATGATGTCAGCTATCCTTTTAGCACTCTTGCACTCTTACCTCACAGTAAGATGGTCCTGACTCGTGGAGTGTTTTTGTGTGGAGTTTGCATGTTTCTCCCTGTGTCTGGGGTCCTATATCATGCAAAATTGACTCTTGTGAGCTTTAAGTCATTTTATAATGCTGTTACTTCCTTAAAAACATACCTGAAGTTGTGTTTTGGTTTGTTTTTTCATTCACACATTGAATTAAGTAACCCTTTATTATTAGTCTGTCTACATCTCCAAATCTCAAAATGCTGTTTCACCTTGTGATGACACGAACAGGTAGTTTTCACATTAAAATCCACCTTTTACCTTCAGTTCAGTAGAGACTGGCCATTCCACATATCATACCAACATCAACCATATCAACAACAATATGTAACATCCTAACCACTCCTCATTTGCATGTGTGATGTCCTGTGTGTAATGTCCATATGTGTTTTTGTTTGTTTTGGTTTCTCGACAGTGTCTGTGGAAACAAATTTTCCCTCGGGGACAATAAAGGTCTATCTATCTATCTATCTACACTCAACAAAAAATATAAACGCAACACTTTAGTTTTTGCTCCCATTTTTCCTGAGATGGATCCAAGATCCAAAATTCACTCCAGATACACAACACTACCATTTCTCTCAAACATTGTTCACAAATCTGTCCAAATGTGTGACAGCGAGCACCTCTGCCCCGCCGAGACAATCCACCCCACCTCACAGGTGCGCCACATCAAGATGCTGATCCGACATCATGACCATTGCACAGGTGCGCCCCAGACTGCCCACAATAAAAGGTCACCCCGAAATGTGCATTTTTTTTTTTTTTTGCTTTATTGGGGGTCTGGGGACTCAGAACCAGTCAGTATCTGGTGTGACCACCATTTGCCTCATGCAGTGCAACACATCTTCTTCGCATAGAGTTTATCAGATTGTCAGTTGTGGCCTGTGGAATGTTGGTCCACTCCTCTTCAAAGGCTGTTATGGACGAAGAACGCAGGTGCATTTTATTGATGGCATTTTGAATGCACAGAGATACTGTGATGAGATCCTGAGCCCCATTGTTGTGCCATACATCCATGAACATCACCTCATGTTTCACCAAGATAATGCACGGCCCCATGTTGCAAGGATCTGTACACAATTCTTGGAAGCTGAAAATGTCCCAGTTCTTGCATGGCCAGCATACTCACCGGACATGTCACCCACTGAGCATGTTTGGGATGTGCTTGACCGGCGTATACGACAGCGTGTACCAGCTCCCACTAATATCCAGCAACTTCGCACAGCCTTTGAAGAGGAGTGGACCAACATTCCACAGGCCACAATTGACAATCTGATAAACTCTATGCGAAGAAGATGTGTTGCACTGCATGAGGCAAATGGTGGTCACACCAGATACTGACTGGTTCTGAGTCCCCAGACCCCCAGTAAAGCAAAAAAAAATGCACATTTCGGGGTGGCCTTTTATTGTGGGCAGTATAAGGCACACCTGTGCACTGGTCATGATGTCGGATCGGCATCTTGATGTGGCGCACCTGTGAGGTGGGGTGGATTGTCTCAGCGGGGCAGAGGTGCTCGCTGTCACACATTTGGACAGATTTGTGAACAATGTCTGAGAGAAATGGTAGTGTTGTGTATCTGGAGTGAATTTTGGATCTTTGGGTCCATCTCAGGAAAAATGGGAGCAAAAACAAAAGTGTTGCGTTTATATTTTTGTTGAGTATATATGTTACAGTGTTTTCAGTGTGAGGAAAAAAACATGTGTGAATGAAATGAAACAAAACACAATTCCAAGTGTGCTTGTGATGAGGAAACATTATTAGAATCAGAATCAGAATCAGAAGGTTTTATTGCCATATGTTTGAACATGTTCACAACATTAGGAAATTGCTTCGGTACTTGGAGCGGAATAAAATAAAATAGCAGAAAACTTAAATTAACAAATTTGCAAGAATACAAGAATGTAACAGTGCAGGTGCAGGTAATGGTCAGGTGCAAAAAGAAAAACCAGCGCAGGGTCATGTGTCTGACACAAAGCGGGGGAAAGGGGGGGGGGGGGGGTCATGTGACTGACACAGAGCGGGGGGTGGGGTCATGTGCCTGACACAGAGCGGGTGGGTGAGAAGAGTCCTAGTGTTGTTATTGTTCAAAAGTCCGACAGCAGAGGGGAAGAAGCTGTTTTTATGGCGGAAGGTTCTGGTCCGAATGGACCGTAGCCTCCTGCCTGAGGGGAGCAGGTCAAAAAGTCCATGTCCAGGGTGAGAAGGATCGGATGCAATCCGACCTGCACGTGTCCGTGTCCTGGAGGTGTACAGGTCCAGCAGAGATGGAAGGCTGCAACCAATTACCTTCTCAGCAGAGCACACAACACGTTGCAGTCTCTGTTTGTCCCTGGATGTGGCTCCAGCAGACCACACGGTGATGGAGGAGGTGAGGTGATGGAGATCAGAAATATTTGGACCCTAATATGGACCTATAAAATGGACCCTTTAACCTCAAACAAAATAGGCAAATCCTCCAGCTGAGATAGTCCAGAGCTAAAAATTTGGAGAAGGTTTCCAGCATGGCACTGGGGCTGTTTCAAGGGCACACAGTAATGGGAGGGGTACCACTCAATGCCCTACTTGCAGCACAATAGTAAATAGTCTAGTAATAGTAAAGGCCTTCATGCTATTGAATGTCCCTTATTAATAACAGCATATGGTGTAACTCGGGAGACAGATTGGAATACAAATAGACCTTTTACATCCCATATGCCTTTTGGTCAGTCTGCCGTATCATAAAATTATAAGCACAAACAGATGATGAACTAATACGTCTCTAGATATCACAGCTGAATTCTTTTTTCATACTTGCCATTTGGGCCCAATTTAGTCCTTGTGTAGACCTGGTTTGGTTCTCTTCTAGTCTTGGGTTAAGCTTAGTGTAGACCAGGTTTTGTTCTGGGTTTAGTCACAGGTTAGTTTAGTTTAGTTTCCGTTTATAATTAAAAAAAAACATTGGAAAAACATGACGCAAGAAGCTCAAAGTGCACCATGAGACATTCAAAACAACACATGGACAGCGATAGGCAATCATTACAGACACATACACTGTGAAATAAACAAGATTTAGATGCGGTGAATGTCCAAATGTGAACACACCCTTAGAAGCGACATAAAACATGGCCAGTTGTTTTGAGAAAAGTTTTCAACTTTGTTGTCTCTAGCATCTATTCGCTCCGGTGTGAGGCTGCAGCGATGCGGGATAACAGCAAACCCCAATTAAAGTGTCATAACAAATGTAATTCCAGCTGACATATATTCAAGGTTGGTAAATTGCTGACAGCTTCAACTATTGCCTTGGAATCATTGAGAGACCCTCATATGCATAAAGCTATTGAAACACATGAATATCTCAGGTGTCAAAACAACCCAGACAAAACCTGTTCTTTGAAGCGAGCATGTGTGTGATCGCTTCAGTACCCCTCTTATCATTATAGTTTCAGACATCTGTGGAAAACAAAGCATGCTTCATTTTTCCTGATGCCGAGTGTGTACTTCTGATGAGGCTTGCGTTTTGCCTGGAGAAACTTTGTGTACTTTTAGGTTGTGTTCCATTTGTCGGAGCGTGATGGGACCATGGGGAGCCTGTGGGTCTCTCGGGAGCGGGGCTGTACTATTTGACATTTTGATGGCAATTCTGTGACAGTCTGTGTTTGGACTGCTAAGGACGGTCTGGGGGATAAGGGGGAGAGAGCGAAGAGAAAAGAGAAAAGAGCTTAGAGCGGTGGAAGGTACAATGCTTAATCTTCTGTCGTCCAGGATCGGAAAAGAAAGCAAAGAAAAGTGTTTTGTGTGTCTCTGGTTGTAGGCTGTTTGTTGGGAAATATACATTTGTTGTGTAAATGTGGTTCAGAGGCAGTATTAGCAAGCTTGCATGATTTTTTTTTAGTCTACCATTTCTATTCCATCTAACATTTTGGTTGCTTGTTATTGTTTGAATCCTTGAAACTTGAAAAATATTTACTGGTGATAAATTGTCTTCATGTGTCTATGGTGGTTAGGGCTAATCAAAATTGCAATTACCAAATCGCAAAGTCCGCAGTAATTTAGATAATAACATGTCCTCTGCAAAGAACAAAATGTCCTGTCTTTTTTATTTAAAAAAAAAAAGTAGTTTAGAGCTCTACAAACATGATCTGAAATGCATTCTTGTATCAGTTCATATTTCAGTTATCTCTCCAACATCCAAAATTTAAAATAGAATTAAGCTTCAAGCCACGTTATAATGCTGTTACCTCATCAAAACATACCAGGAGTTGTGTTTTGTTTAATTCACACGTGTGAGTAATTCATTATTAGTCTGTCTACATCTCCAAAGCTCAAAATAAAATACTCTGTTCCAATTTGTGATGTCATGTAGTGGTAGTTTTCAAGTTAACAGTTGCTTTTTACTGTTTGTTCAGTAGAGTTTGGAAATTCCAGGGCTGAAATGATCCAAATGATTCTAGTATAGCTGTGTGCAGTTTAAAAACATAACGGAGCACTTCCTGTATTACCGCATGACATCACAAGGTGGAACAGATTGTTTTCTGCTTGAAAGAAGGACTCAGCCTAAATATGCAAGGTTTGTGTTAAAGGTCCCATGGCATGAAATGTTCACTTTCTGAGGTTTTTGAACGTTAATGTGAGCTCCCTACCCTGTTTAGGCCCCCCCATGGCTAAAAGTTGTGAAATGTGTAAACTGAGCATTTGCGGTCCTTTTCTGCGTTAGAAAAAAACACAGCTCAAACGGGCGATTCTGAACAAGGCAACTATGTTACGTCACATCGAAAAAAGAAATGCAAATGCAGTTCCACCCCCGTCTGGATGTCTACCCCCTGTCTCTGGAAATCACGCCCAGAGAGTTTGGACCGCGAAGGAGCTACGCAATGCGAAATGGGTTTTTTATTTGCCTGGAGGCACGTGCAAGTGTTTCTAGGCTCGGAAGTCCTTTACCCAACCCTCTGGACCTCTGAAACAGCAGTGGTTTAATTTTATTTTCTGTGAAAATGTGTTTTTTTTCATTGAAATGCCTCTCCTTTTTTCCTTCGTGCTTAAAACGGGGAAATGGGAGACAGCGCACAGCGCACCGCTCCAGCCTAACCTATCTGTGTCCTTCTCATTTGGATTCAAGCAACAAGGCCCAGAATGAGTCGTTCAGAGAGAGATATTCTGACTCTGACTGTGTACATGTGTCTTTCTCATGCACTGAGTGTTGCTTTTGAAGAAGGATTCATTTACAGTATTAGGGAACCATTAAGGCACCATATAAAAGCATCAAGAAGTGCCATGTCATGGGGCCTTTAAACATGTGTGAATGAAACAAAACATAACTCCAGGTATGTTTTTCAAGATTCAAGATTCAAGATTGTTTATTTATCAAATGCAGGATCAACACAAGGTCAACAATGTAATGAAATGCTTAGGATCAGAAGAACTGTTGACTCGCTAAGATAGTCAAGAAGTACTAATAGCATGCAATAATAGTACATGGTAAAAAGGTGTTGCAAAAAGTGTAGGGGAAAAGGTAAACAATATAATGAAAAAATATGTAATAAAATATGATAAAATACAAAGGTACAGGTAGGATTTAATAAGGTTTTTGATTAGGAAACAACATTATAACATACAGCTCTGGAAAAAAATAAGAGACCACTGCATTTTTTTCTGAAATCAGCATCTCTACATGTATTACAGCCATTCCATTCCAGCGTCTGTTGAATTCCAACACAAACACAAAGCTGAGCTACTTCAGTTCTTTCACCAGGAGTGGAATAAAGTCACCCAAGAACAATGTGAAAGACTTGTGGAGAGCATGCCAAGACACATGAAATCTGTGATTAAAAATAAGGGTTATCGCACCAAATATTGATTTCTGAACTCTTCTTAAGTGTAAACATTAGTATTATGTTGTGTTAAAATGAATTTGATCTTGTTTCTTTGTATTGTTTGAGCTTTGAAAACATGTATCTTTTTTGTTATTTTGACCATTTGTCATTTTCTGCAAATAAATGCTCTAAACGATCATATTTTAATTTGGAATTTGGGGGAAATGTTGTCAGTAGTTTATAGATTCAAACAAAAATGTTCCTTTTGCCCAAACACATACCTATAAGTAGTAAAATCAGAAAAACTGGTAATTTTGCAGTGGTCTCTTATTTTTTTCCAAAGCTGTAGATCAGAAAATAGCATAGCATAATATGGACCCTTAGTACACATATGGACCACACTTAGTACAATATTGTTTTTTAAAAATACCACATCAGAAATTTCCGCAATGTAAATGTCCTCTGCTGTATAGAACACCATAATTACATGACAGTTGCAGTTGTAATAAGCAGTGAGAAGTAGGTGCAGATAATACAAATGACATTCACCTCCAGTCTGCACGAGTCAAATTTATTTGCTGACCCAGAACGGAGTCACTTGTATATTTGTAAAACGATGCTCCTGATAACACTTAGCCAAGGTTAACGCGTGAGCCCCCCGTCTGTCCTTTTACACGGGCCTGGATTAAATGCAGCTATTAAGAACTGTTCCCTTGAAAGTGAAGCATCGTTAGTGCCATTTAAAGGGCCCTATGTAATGTTATGCCAAATTAAATATTCATAAGGGAGATAATAGGCTTGGCAATATGCAGAGAGGAGCGAGCGCAGACACAAGAGTTTGTTTATGCACACTTGGCTTCATTTTATTCGGGTTGTGATGCTAATATGTGCTTAGCAAATTAGCATAGTTAGCAAGTTGTATACTGTGTACATGTTAATTGTGTTATTAACTGTATTTAACTTGGCAAACTAAACTAGACTTTTGGTGTTGTAGCGCATTTACAACACCAAAAGGATATGTAAAGTGAAAAAAAAATAAAATAAAAACATTGTGGAGGTGGAAGGTAGATCAAAAAGTTATCAGATTGAAATTGTTGTTTTGGAAATATGCAAAAAATGTAATATTGAGTCCACTGCCAGTCAAACGTTTGGATAGTTTTAGTTTTTTTTCTACATTTTATATACATGCATATAGCACTGCAAACCCTTCTCTCTTTTTGATGAAGGCTCCTGAACTGGTTTTCATTTCACAGCTGTGCCATGTCAGGGTCAAGAAAAGTTCAAAGCAAAGGGTGATTTTTTTTTTTTTGTTTGAGTTATTGTGTGTTTATTATTTGTTTGCTACTTTCCGTATGTCCTTTGACAGTGTAAAATAAAGAAGAGGCAATTAAAAAATAAAAAAAAACAAGCAGGCCAGACTAAATAAATGAACTTGCAATGTAATAATTTCAATTAATGACAGAACAGTGGTATTTCTGCTCTGTTTTGTTTATTTTAGTCCATGATGATTATTGTCTTGCAGTCCAATAAATCTCATTTTGAAAGCCACAAAACACACTGTTATTATTATTCTAGCATTTAGCGTTTCATTAGAGATTGCCTCAAAATGCAGCAGTTTGGAGTGTGTGAACTTTTTGGTAATGAAAAAAAATACAAATACTTAATGTCAAAACTATTTCATCACACAAAAGTCTAATGAAAATCCCTCTAATCGCAGGAGAAGTGAGCCCTTTGACAAAGTAACAGATGAGTCTTGCTTTTAAACGTGGAGTAAATGACAGTCCCACACAGTGTTGTGACATTTCCCCGTTCAGGCCTTCAAACGTGATGGATAATGATCACCACGGAAACCAAAATGGCAGTAATTAAGCAAAGAGCATCTTTTTCACACGTTACACCTGGAGAGAGAGAGCAGCTGCTTTCTGAAGAGAACATTCCCACACTCCAAATAAAAACTTGGAAATGATGTGTAATAGTTGTGTGTGAATGTGGCATATGAGGGCTTTTTGCATTATAATCTGTACATTAAAGATTAAAGATTATTAAAGATCATTAAATATTCTGATTTTGATTAAGCCAGCAGAGTTACATATAATTTACCTATAATTATGTATAATTCAAAGTGTTGTAAGCATACCACTGGTGGCACTTGGACAGCTTTTCAGTATGTTGGTATGCCTTATTTAGAGTGCATTTTATGTCCTTCTTTGGATCATTTCCTTAGAACTTTTTAGAACTATAGTGGAAATAATGTAGTCCAATTTTAGGCGACGTTCATATGATGACGGTCTGAACAGAAGGCGCAAAAGTGGTGTTGCGTCTTCACTTTTTATTCCGCGTTTAGATGAGCGTTTTCGGGAGGAAATCTGTGTGCATACGGTGACGCAAAATTGTGTGGAATTCGATTGGGTATGCATGCCAGGCGGCTAGGTGGGGCTGTGATACATTATCACTATGTCCGCCGCAAAAAGCAAAACAAAACATGGCTACCGGTAGCCAAAAAAAATTGTGTGGTCAGACGAAGAAGTTCACCTATTGCTCCAGACCACATTAGATGACAAAGCAACGAAGGCGCAACAAGGTGTGGACTGGGAGTCCTGCCAAACAAAGTACACTGATATATGGACCGATGTGACGTAAACACGTACGTGACTTCAGCAGATTTGACCAGAGTTTTGCGTCTTGGGCAGATGAAAACGCTACGGCGGAGCGTATTCAAGTTTTCCATTTTGGAGGGCGGTTTCAGTTTTTTTGCGTTTTTAAGACCCCAAAATGCCGTCACCGTCTAAACGAAAGGAACTTCCGATTAAATATTTTGTCGTTTTTACCCGTAAGGGTTCTCGTGTAAACAGGCCCTTATACCTGGTTTAGCCCTCGATTACACCTGGAATAGTGCTGTTATGTACTGGATTTAGTACTTGGAAAGCCAAATGTTTTCTTTTTTGGTAAAAGTTTGAGAGTTTATTCCTCTATCATTCATAACTAGGGCCAAAAGAGTCATCACAATCAAATCAAGTTTACAATTAGCAACAAGAAAATATTAAGATTCATGTTATTATGTAATTGTAATGTTTGTCAGAAATATAATCGTATTTCTTTTGCCCAAATAAGGTTAAAGGTGCACTTCGTAAAAGGAGTGTCCGCCGCCTTCTTGTCTCCATGCAAATATTGCTTTATTGTTGGTTTATCTAGAATGTTCCACAGTATAAATTAAACCTATCTATTATGAAGGAGACAAGTAGGTTACAGCACTATGTTACATTACAATTCAGATCTGTGGAGAGTCGCCCCTATTCACAGGAGGAATTATTGTATTTTTTAGCGAAACCCTCATAATGAATACATGCTAGATGGATATATTTAATGTCATACTATGGAACATTCCAGGCAAAGCAATAACAACATAATAATAATAATCTCCATATAGGCAAGCAGGTGGCAGACCCTACACCAGAAAAGTTCTGCAGTGCAACTTTAAATACATTCCTCTCAATACATAATCAGGCTCCACAATACAGATTTTACAGCAGATACGAAATATTGCTACGTCGATGCATTCGGTCAAACAGAAATCTTTTTATTCAATTTATCAACTGGCTGTCTCTTGTCTCTTAGTTTTTTAATAATTCCAGTTACTGTCCATCAAATGACGTCCAGTTGGCATGCAATAAAGGAAGCATTGTTTGTAATAGTGGCTTGTCAACTCAATTTATTTCACTTTATACTTATTTTCTCACTTCTTTTATGATGCACCTTTACACTGTTATTATTGTTCGTTTGTTTACACACTGCAGCCTCACTGTTGTCCCCATAGAGACTCTATGGGGATAGTGCCTTTTACCCTCTCCCTTTGTGCTTTTTTTTTTTTTTTTGTGAATGGGGTAGTACAGCAGATGTGCACCGGGCTATGGCGTAGCAGCACTCCTGGACGTGAAAAATGGCCTCTTTGGCTTTCCCATTCTCGCTTTGCCTTTCCGCCCTCTTACACAGCCCATCAATCAAACTCCAGGAACATACATTTTTTTCACTGCTGCTGCAGATAGGAAGGAGAGCCAGGCAGTTGGAGAAATTATGGTTTTGAAATACTGGAAGCTGTAAAATTATTTAACACAATAACGGCTCCAAGGTACGTCTTGGCTTGTCAAAGGCTTTTTATATACATTTTTGGACAGCTAGAAGTGGAATTGTGCATGTCATAATTATTAAAGATGGATATGCAACAAAAGCTGGATTACAAAATTCTCAAATGTGTGTGAAATCAAGTCCCGATCAGAGACTGTATAAACGGACAGAGCTAACCTGCTAGCCGCCACATTCCAAATAGGAAGTGAGCATGGGCCCACTTATTGCTCTGAGGAACTTTCCACCAAAAACATAGTGTACATACAGGTCTGGAAAAAAATAAGAGACCATTGCATTTTTTTTCTGAAATCAGCATCTCTACATGTATTACAGCCATTCCATTCCAACGTCAGTGCAATGAGGCCAGACATGCTGAATAATTTATTATTTATTTATTCGTGCATACTTTTTTACATATTAAGCTTTCAAAGAGAAGATTTGTTATGGTTTGCCATACTTCAGTGACGCTGGGGCGACTGGACCCATATCCAGAGCTTGAGCGTGTATTGGCTATGACTGCATGTTATGATATTCAAAACAAATGAATTCGATATCAGCAAAACATGAATTCGATATCAGCAAAATAATTAGTTTCTCAATTTTTGTTACATTCAAAAAATGAGGCAGATTTGAAATGCTATGAGAAAATGTCCTGTACTTAATTATTATTATTGAATTATTATTATACAGCTTTGGAAAAAAATAAGAGACCACTACATTTTTTTTCTGAAAACAGCATCCCTACATGTATTACAGCCATTCCATTCCAGCGTCTGTTGAATTCCAACACAAACACAAAGCTGAGCTACTTCAGTTCTTGCACCAGGAGTGGAATAAAGTCACCCAAGAACAATGTGAAAGACTTGTGGAGAGCATGCCAAGACGCATGAAAGCTGTGATTAAAAATAAGGGTTATTGCACCAAATATTGATTTCTGAACTCTTCTTAAGTGTAAACATTAGTATTATGTTGTTTTAAAATGAATTTCATCTTGTTTCTTTGCATTGTTTGAGGTCTGAAAACATGTATCTTTGTTGTTATTTTGACCATTTGTCATTTTCTGCAAATAAATGCTCTAAACGATAATATTTTTATTTGGAATTTGGGGGAAATGTTGTCAGTAGTTTATAGACTCAAACAAAAATGTTCCTTTTGCCCAAACATATACCTATAAGTAGTCAAATAAAAAAAAAAAACTGATAATTTTGCAGTGGTCTCTTATTTTTTTTCCAGAGCTGTAAGTTTTCGTATGTAATTTTATTTTATTTTTTGGGGGGTGTAATATCTAAGGATTTCATACCTTGTCCAAGGCATTCAACTATTTTACGCTTTTCGGCACAAGAGAAACCCTTTTTAACTTTATGACACTTTAACACAGTTTGCATAACAATTTGAAACGCGGTGTAGAATCATTTGGATAATTTCCGCCCTGGAATTGCCAATCCAGTGAACTAAGATAAGATAGATAAGATATGCCTTTATTAGTCCCACAGTGGGAAATTCCAGTGTTGCAATGCACAGATCAAGGACAGCAGGAAAATGTAGCATGCAATAAAACAAGATAATAAATAATGGCTTAAAATTATTTAAAAATAGACCTAAAAATAGACTCTCGAGTATAGCTGAATATTGTAGTGTAGATAAAGTTGAATGACATGTTAACAGTGTTCGTTGTACAGTCTGACAGCAGCAGGGAGGAAAGACCTGCGAAACCTCTCCTTCACACAGCGAGGGTGAATCAGTCTGTCACTGAAGCTGCTCTCCAGAGCAGACAGAGCGTCCTGCAGGGGGTGAGACTCATGGTCCAGCATAGAGGTGACCTTAGCCAGGACCCTCCTGTCCCCCACCTCCTTCACTGAGTCCAGAGGACAGCCCAGGACTGGACTAAATGAAAAGGTAGCTGTTAACACATCTCCAGATAATGTTTTTGATGATGTAACAACATTATAACATGCCTTAAAGGTGGATTTTCCAAAGAAGGAGAAATCCAGTGACATTTTTCAAACATTGCACATGGGTGAAATCACTCCCCCTCACCTACAGCTCCCTAAGTAGTATGTATCTTTAGAGCCAGTGCATGTTCAGAATCACTGTTGCTGCTGTACCCACACTGTATGTTTTCAAATGATAAGCAGAAGTTACCTGTCCAGAATAAATTTAGCGACCAACGTGTCAAGTCTTTAGACCCTCTGCTTCAGTGCAAGCCATCGCTGGATGGAATCTCTGAGAATCACCTTAGGTTTGGCTTTGCTCCTTTTCCCCTTCTCTTCTTCTTTCAGCAACCTCAAAAACTGACTTTCTTTTGCGGCTGGTACTGCCAATAGATAACGAGGTAGCCGTTATCTATTGGCTAATGTTTATCTTGGCCCACCATGTCCACAGTTGATGGATTTTTATTCTTTTTCTTTTGGTCGTCATAATTACAATGCTGCATCTCTATAATGCTATCCGCTGACAAATTGAAACAAAAAAAATCCTCCATACAACCTTTAAAGCTCACAAGAATAAATTACCAAAGAAAATGCGTAATATAGGACCTTTAAATATAACAAAACCAACTCAACAAATAATCTATGCTATTTTCTGTGTTTTACAATATCTCTACATATTTGATGCCATGTTTTCCCAGGTTGCACATGTCAGTATTAAACATATAGGTGCTGTGTGGGTTTTGTGGTTTTCTGCTTTGTCTTTACTTCTATCTGCCTAGCTCTTGTCCTCTTTGATCACTCACTCATGTTTTAATGCATGAAGTCACAAGCAGCATGCCTCCAGATCGTCACGCCACATTTTAAGACCGCCAGACAAGAGCTAGAACATTTAGAAGTGCGAGGTTCAGACTGGGTGCTTTAGCTTGTCACACACAACACAAAACTATTAGCTATCAATAAAAAGCAAAGTGGTTCGTGAAATGTTAGGAGAAACTGATAATAGGAAAAATGGTGATGATGTTATTAGGGCCCATATTGTGCTATTTTCTTACTTATGTTATAATGTTTCCTCATCACAAACATTCCTGGAGTTGTGTTTTGCTTAATTCACGGGTGATTCTCCAACTATCAAAGAATTTGTGTTCGACGCAGAAATAAGAAAAACATAAACACATAATTTTTTATTCATGCTGCACTTACTAGACACAAAGATGAACTTACAAAAAAATTATGATGGATAAATTACTATTTTTATTATATAACATATGGTTTTATATTGAGTGGTTTTGCTATATGTCCTTTGTCCCTTGGACTGAAATGAAAATTTGATTCAACAGTAACTTCATTCAGACCGTCCAGGAATTTGCGATGTTGCGATTTGCAACTTCAATGCAACTTCAGCCAATCCCCGTGAATTCAGGGCAATGTTGCAATTTTCACCAATCACCGCAACTTTTCCTCAATTTTTACTAATTTTGACCAATCATCGGCGACGTATTGAACGCCGACCAACTTCTGCCTTCCTTCCGTGTGACGAAACGAAACTGCGGCCGTGTCCCAGTTCCCAGAGCGCACAGCTCGGAGCGCGGCCCGAAGGGGGCTCAGACTGCAGTCAAGGAGGTGCACACTTGCTCAGCCCCGACTGCAGTCCGCGGACCGCGTGTTAACTGCGCATGGGACAAAAAAGAAGTGGGACAGCAGTCGTCGCGCCACTGTACCAGGCCCGGTGCCTGACATAAAATATTGGGGGGGGTGAGTTTATCACAGGGGGCGGGGTCGCGTCGCGTCGCACACACACACACACACACACCACTCCTCGCGTGTATTTAGACTACACCTTTGTAAGAGACTGACTGAGTAAGAGTAAAAAGTGATGAGTTTTTTATTATTATTATTTGAACGTAGACCCTCAAAACCAAGCCAACAACTGATCTGAGCAACGCCAAGAGACAGTACATTAACACCAGCCCTCCACCACAAGCGCAAACACAGCGCAATTGGGCAATGCACAACACAGCGCAACTCTCACATCTGAGGGGGCGGGACTGATAACGTGAGGGGGTGTCGCCACCAAACGCCCCCTCGTGGCGCCGGCCGTGCGGTGTACTGTCGAAATGTGTGACGCACATGCCCTTCGGGCCACGCTCCGAGCCGCGCGGTCTGGGAATTGGGACACGGCTTCTAATGGCAAAGAAACATGTCTGCGTAGGGTGACCATTCTTCCGGATTTCGTCCGGACAGTCCGGTTTTAGAGCTGTCTGTCCAGCCGTCTGTCACGTGTCCTCCTTTTTTTACATTTTGTCCTCCTTTCGGACCCTCGTCGCCCACCGTTGCATAAATCGTCATAAATCCCCACCCATTATTTACACTTGCTAGTAGCAAGTATTCTTATTATTTTTTAACATATCCTAGATGAGATCTATGGTTATGCGGTGGCACAGAGTGAGACTTCACACAGAAACATCAACGCGTGCGGCATGACACGCTATTGGTTAAATACACAGAAGCAGCTCGAAGCGCAAAGCGCGAGTACAGAGAGGAGATAAGAAGAGCGCTATAATGAGCGCTATAATGAACGCTATAATGTTTGGCGAGTATGTCTGCGGTCTGGAAATACTATAAAGTTGATGACAACAACATTGCCATAGCAAACTGTGGGATATGTAAACTTGGGATTGCAAGGGGTGGAAAGGAAAGGGCGACATTTAACACAACAAACCGATACGGCACCTCAAAAACAAACACCCGACACAATACAGCGAGTTACAGGCAACCCAGCCAAAGACGAGTCAGCTCACGCTGCAGGAGAGTTCGAAAAGGAGACAAAAAAATGCCCCTTGACAGTGCGAAGGCACAGGAGAACACAGCCAGGAGCACAAATGATCGCAATGAGTGACTTACCATTCGCCTTTGTAGAGAACCCTGGATTTCTTCTGCTTATGGAGCACGTTGGACCTCGTTTAATAATAATTATAATTATAATTATAATTATAATTATAACCTTTGTCAGTAATAACTCAGTATTCAAAATATTACTCAATTTTAATTACAAAAAGGGAAAATCGCAACAAAAACCTTAAAAGCACCGCAACTTTCATCGCAACTTTTTGGAAAAGCTCCCGCAAATTCAGGCATTTTAGCCCGCAACAATCACAAAAAATGCCCGCGAAATCCTGGGGGGTCTGTTCATTGACAAATGGCACAGAAATTATTTATTTTAATGAAAAATATCATGTGCTTGAAAGATATATTAGTATTTTATTTATTTTTCATAAAAAGAACACCTGTCCCTAGGGATCACTGTCATTTCCACCACAAAATGTAACTTTTAACTTTTTTTTTAAACCTTTGTCTACTTGAACCACATCAGTTGTGATGTGACAAGAGCTCATGCAGCGCTCTCAAGTCTCACACTTTGAGAGTGTGACACATGCAATTCGACGTGTTCACACGCTCACACGCCACCCCCCACCCCCCGCTCCACCCCGCTCAAAACTTGAGAGCCCTGGCTCATGGCAGGATAGCAGCGTTAGCTCCATGGAAGGAAGGGAAACAAGAACAAAATCAAGGTAAAGTTTTGTAAAACCAAGAGTAGGGTTATTGGTCGTCATTGCCAAACACCTCATATTTCCTTTGAATGTACAAATTATGAGAAAAATACAAGTTTATATTCTGAGTATATTTTATGCTAACTCTAAAACAGAGATTAGCATGCTAATATGTCATGAGATTTTAAAAGAAATGCTAAACATTGTCATTTCCACAACAGTCATTTCCATCACTTTATTTATTGTTATTGTTTATTATTATTCATCTAATATTTATATAATTTCATTACAACCACTATCAGTTAACGTTTCTACACACTGTGATGAAGTGGAACAAATCAAAATATTTCTAAAAAATATGTGTTGGATTTTCTGAAAAAATATCTGAAAAATTTTACTGTAGTTGGGAGAATCACCCATGCATGTTCTTCTTTCAACAGAAAACGCTCTGTTCCACCTTGTGATGTCATGTGGTAATACAGGAAGTGTCCCACCGTGTTTTTAAACTCCATACAGCTTCACTAGATTCATTTGGATCAATTCATCTCTGGAATTGCCAGTCTTTACTGAACAAAACGTCAAAGGTAGTTGTTAACCTGAAAACTACCGTGACATCACAAAGTGGAACAGAGCATTTTGAGCTTTGGAGATGTGGACAGCCTAATAAGAAAGGGTTAAAACATGTGTAAATGTAACAAAAGACAACTCTTGGTATGTTTTTGAGGAGGTAACAGCATTATCACATGCCTAAAGGCTCCCAAGAGTCAGTTTTGGGTACAGTATAAATAATGTAAACTAGGGCTGCGCAATTTATCATTATAGAATGAACTGGCAAATTGCAAAAGCTACAGTTACAGTACTACAATTTCCCCACAAATAACTAAATATTCTCTTTTGTTCTGCATAAAAAGTGTTAACTCTGTCGTTTAGAGCTGTATAAACATGTTCTGAAATGTGATTCTTGTATTAGTGCAACAGTTCAGTCTTTTATTGTCAATTCTTCTGGACGCTGTAACTGTTATAATGTAAAATGTGGTCAGTAAAATCAGAAATGGAATTGAACATTTTTACTTTATATACCTTTAACTGTTGCTTCCTTATTCCATCGTTAACAGCAAATAGATTGAGACGGCTTCGTGATGTGAACTTTCAAAGTGCGAGGAGAGATGTTGGAGGAGGTGAGAGCAAATTAACATAATGTGGTAGACAGTTGTTTTTGTTTTGAAGTTGTTACCTCTTTTCTGTTCATATTTAGTTCAGTTCATGGAGCATTGAACAAAGACCATTTTTCTTGTCTCGCTGGTGTTGCTGGTGCATATTTGTGGGTTCCCTGGAGGAGTGTGATGTCTTTTTTAGATTCACACACTTTATTTAGACTTGAGTGGCGAGCAGTGCGTCCAAACCTGTGACATCCAGACACACACAGAATAAATAAGCCATCATTCCTTTTGTAATATAAACACTGATTTTACCATTTCGTCTCAGACTTGGTTTTCTTTCATCCACAGTTTAAGGCTATGTTTACACATAGCCGCATATGTTGAGAAACTATTTCTCTACCTTCATTTTCCAAAATAACATTATGCACATAGTATCTTTTTCAAAAAAGTTTTTGTTTACCAGCCCGTATAAATATGCCATCGAGCGCCATCATAATTATGCCAAGCCTATGGCCGGCAGTGTAGGAAGAAGGAGACTGCTCTGCAAGCCAATCAGAATCACACTTTTGGTGCGTCAGCTGCATAAAACTCTTTATCTCACTTTACACGCAAACACAAAACCATAGTTTTCCAGAATCTCCGCTCTAACCAAAGTTTTTAGAAAGATTCGTTTTCAGAGGTGAATTCACTGTTTGCGTGTAACAGATGGGTACAAATGAAGGGAAATGTCTCAATTTTAAAAACAATACCAGTGTACGTGTAAACGGGGCCTTAGGTACAGTGACTGTTCCAATAATGAGTCCCTTTGACTGACAGCACAGACGAAATGTCTATTCAAAGTAGGACATTTTAGCAAAAATCGCTGAAATGATGAGGGGCTAGTTGCTGGGTCACAGCTTAAATACATTTAAAGGTCCCATGACATGGTGCTTCTTGATGCTTTTATATGGTGCCTTAATGGTTTCCTAATACTGTAAATGAATCCTTCTTCAAAATCAAGATTCAGTGCATGAGAAAGCCTCATGAACACAGTCAGAGTCATAAATATCTCTCTCAAACACTTTATTCTGGGCGTTGTTGCTTGAATGCAAATGAGGAGGACAGAGACAGGCCAGTGCAGCGGGTGGGGGTGTGGCCAAACTCTCCGCTCTTTCCTCTTTTGGGGGTGTGATGTGCGCCGGCCCCACTTCCGCGTTTAAGCGCGGAGGAAGATATGAGACGATTTCCATTGAAAAATAAACACATTTCCACAGAAAATAAAATTAAACCACTGCTGTTTCAGAGGTTCGGAGGCTCGGATAAAGGACATCCGAGCCTGGAAACACTCTCACGTGCCTCCAGGCAAATAAAAAAACGCATCTCGCATTGTGTAGCTCGTTTGCAGTCCAAACTCTCTGGGCATGACTTCCAAAGACGGTGGGTAGACATCCAAATGGGTGGTGGAACTGCATTTGCATTTTTCCCTGAGTGTGACGTCAGAAAGTTCCCTTGTTCAGAATCGCCCGTTTGGGCTGTCTTTTTTTCAAACGCGGAAAAGGATCGCAAATGCTCAGTTTACATCTTCAACCAAACAAACTTTGTCCAGCTGACAAACTGAACTTCTCCTTTTAACAATGCTCAGTTTACACATTTCGCAACTTTTAGCCATGGGGGGGGGGGGCTAAACATGGTAGGGGAGCTCACATTAACGTTCAAAAACCTCAGAAAGTGAAAATGTCATGCCATGGGACCTTTAAGGACATGCCGTATTTGTACAACTCCAGTTGATAGAGATCCCATATTATGGACTTTTTAAAAATTATTTCCATTGTTTTAAGTAAATTTCAATAAGTGGCCTTTAAAATCCCATTACTATTACCTTCTAATTTTTTAAACTTTGAACTATTTAATTTTTTTTAAATTTATTTATTTATTTATTTTGCTTTCAATACATGTTTTAAGCTAATGCTACACTGCTTTGTTTCATTCATGTTAGGTTTCCTCTCTCCGCAGGGCTCAAATCAGTTGGTTCCACTGCAGCTATTGCTCTAACTTGTCTTCACAACTCATAGATTTACCAGATTTGTCCTTTCTGTCACACATCATTTACAGAATATTTCAGAATAACAGTGGAACGACACAATGTCTTCATCGGTGAAAATTGAGTGTCAGAATTGTGCACTTTAACAAAAACTACTGCTAGTAAGATTTAAAGTAGTCAACAATGTTTCAAAATCAAAATTGTACTAGTATTAATTTCTAATCTTGACACACAAAAAATGCTGTATTTGAAAACATAGTATTTCAAACTAGAATAAGGACTTTTTTCTTTTCATCTTTTCACAAGTCTCCAAAGCCCAGTGCAATTGAAAGAAAAGCACAACAATCAATACAATTCACTATTCTGGCAACAATGGGGCTGTAACATTATTGACATTTTTAGCTAATCAAGGCACCTCCAGAACTAACACATGTTGGTCTAAAAAGGCTTTACAAACATGTTTGACTGTATTAAAGGTGCACTGTGGAACCTTTTGGTTGGGGTCTGTGCTTGTTTCCATAGATATGTCATTGCTCTGCCAGGAATGTTCCACAGTATGACATTAAACAGCTCTACCTTATATTTATTCAATTACAGGCTGAAAAATACCTAGAAAAACAGGCAGTCTGACTGTGAGCGGGGTTTCCTCTCCACAGATCTGACCTGTAACATGGTCTGGTTTGGTCTCCGTGAAGATAGAAAGGTTTTAATGCCACACTGTGAAACATTACAGACACAGCAATAAAATCTCCATGAAGAAAAGCACTTGACGAAGTTACACAATGCACCTTTAAGGAATATACTTCTGTTTACTCATCAAAAACATACCTGTAGTTGTGTTTTGTTTAACACACAAATCCTGCATATTACATTTAAGCTGAGTTCTTCTCTCAAACACTCCTTTCCATCTTGTGATGTCATTTGGTAAAACAGGAATTGCTCCAATGTGTTTTTAAAGTTCATACCTTCTCTAGAATGATTTGGATGATTTCAGCCATTCATTTTCCTACTGAACTAAAGGCAAATGGTAGCTGATAACTTGAAAACTACCAGTTGATGACATCACAAGAAGGAAAGGAGCATTTTGAGCTTTGGAGACATTTTTTTTTTATGCTTTATTTATCTCTGTAGGGAAATTATTTCTCAGCTCATCTTTCAGGCGCACGGGGACCCATCTCCATGATCTTATTGCAAGGCTTGGTCAGGATCTCAGCTGGAGGATTCTACCTATGGAGCATGTTTTTTGTGTAATAATAAAGGGTTACATGTGTGAATGAAACAAAACACAACTACAGGCATATTTTATCTGAGCAAGACTTGCAATAACCTGGATAATCAATGTGTAGTACCAGCTCGTAGAGGACTTTTTTTGCACTATTTTAATCTTTTTGCACTATTTTTTTTCTATACTGTGTTGTAAATATCCTACTTAAATGTCTGCACTGAAGTGAGATGCTTTCATTCTCATTGTGAGTGTGTAATGTAAATTGTACATATTAATAGTGACAATAAAAGGCATTCTATTCTATGATTCTAACAAAGCTGACTTAAGACAAGACATGACACTGACAAGAGTCAATTTTATGTAATAAGACCTTAAATGTTTCCATGTAAAATCTGTCAAAAAGGAAAGAAAATAATGCAGTTAAAAGGCAGGTCATTGGTCCAAATACTTATTGATTAAACTAGACAAAACAAAGACACAAACATTCCAATCTCTTCTTCTTTTTTGTTTTTGTTCTTTAATTTAAAAATACCCTCCCTGACAGTACATCTTTGCACTTCCCCCAGTGTGAAAATACGATATTGCCTTGTGTTCCATTTGAGCCCCTTGAACTCGCCTGCTTTGCCATTAACACTACACTAGTTCTTCCAATTATCCGTGTCTCCTGGGCTTTGACAACCCTGTTAATTGAGTTATGATTTCACTTATAACTTCTGCAGCCCCATAGAGAGTGGTTGCCATGTCTTCCTTAAGCCACAGAGCTGCACAGGACTATTTTAAAATGCTTCACACTGAGAGGACAGACCTGACAGCATGGGCTTCTTGATGTTCTTTTTAGCCCGGGGCTGCAGCCAGGGCTCCTCAGCCAGCACTAATTACACAAACAGGAATAATCCAATATCTTTAACTATGGGCAATTGTACAACAGGAGGAAGGTGTACTGCAAAGGGCTGTTGTCAGAATTTGAAGAGTTTGGTGTATTTTTTGTTGGTAATAGGAGTTTTAGAATGTGTGAAGAAGGACGGTTGTATTTTTAGTTAGACTGCTATAGAGGTCTTTCCTTATACCTTTATTTTATTCATCATCTTCTTCCGCTTTTTCCATTCTCTGGGTAGCGGGAGCAGCAGTGCAAGCAGTGTTCCACTGCCCAGAACACAATGCACCGGCCCTCATGAATCCTCCCACGGTGGGTCAACAGGAGGACGGCTCACATCACAGCGGGCCTTGATTTATCTTCTGCCATGGGGGCTACCAGTGTCCGCAGACACTGGGGGCGAGGTGGGGTTAAGTGTCTTGCCCAAGGACACAACGGCAGCGCTCATCTGTGGGAGCTGGGATCACACGCGGTCCATCCGTCCGGGATTTGAACCGCCAACCCCTGGATCACTAGGCATGCGCTCTACCAAATCTCGCATTTTGGCAATCTAACTTTGTTTTGCTAATGTTGGTTCAACATTCTACAATACACATATATATGACCGACCGTGGCATTTCAGGACACATATGATCCCGGAGGCGTTTTGAGTTATTCACAGACTCTGAAAGTACAGATTCTAAGCTTTCCAATGATGTCTTACACATGAAAATCTGACAGTATTTGAGGAAGTTGTCGCTATTTGAAAGCAGGCACAGCAGATTTTCGAAAGCTCTGAAAAAGCTTGTAATGTTTCCTGTCTTCAGCCCTCCTTGCCTAATTTGCATGACATTAAGCTAAGCCTTCCCCATCATGACTATCACTGTGGTGTGGCTTTAATGTCCAGGCAGGTCAGAATCATTCAATAATTTAATAATACACAGGATAATATGTTAAGTCAAAGTTTACTACAAAATTTACTTATAGTCAGGTACTAAGTACTAATAGCATAGCAAAGTAACCAATATAATTTAAAAAAGTTCTAAAATATATAATAAAATACCAAGGTACAGGTATTTAAGGAGTATTTCACAGGAGGATGAATTTCGTATTGCACATAATATAGTATATATATATATATATATATATATATATATATACAGTGTATATATATATATATATGCATACAGTGGTACCTCACCTTACGAAATTAATTCGTTCTAGAAGTGGTTTCATAATGTGAATTTTTCATAAGTTGAGTAGCTATTTCAATGGAAAAGGCCTGATTCGTTCCAAGCCCCGTTCTTTCCGTTCCAAGGTTTTGGTTTTTTTATAGTGTAACATTGTGTTCTGCGTCCTGATTGGCTAAGAAACTAGACCAGGACTAAATGTGGACTAAACCAGGTCTAGACCAGGTCTAAACCTGGACTGGACCTGGACTAAACCAGGACTGGACCAGGTCTAAACCAGGATTAAACCACCACGTCCCGTGCGGCTGGTTTGTGGCTCGGGCTCCAGAGGACGCGGTCTGGGCGCCGCGGTTCTATCTCGTGCTCGCAGACCCGGTGCTGGTCGTGCAGACCAGGACTAGGGGTGCATGCTCCTCGGTGCGTGCGGTGCGCGCGGTGCTCCTCGCGGGCGGTGCTTCTGTCTCCGCGCTGCTTCCGGAGTCGTGTCTCCCCCCACGCTTCACTATTTAATACATTTTGTTGAAAATCTATGAAAGTTTGAGTGTTTAAACGAGAGACAAATGTGAGAAAAGTTTAATTCCAGTCTGAGAAAAGTGTATAATGTGTGTGGTGAGGCATTTACAGCCTTAAATGTCCCATGACATGGTACTTCTTAATGCTTTTATATGGTGTCTTAATGGTTCCCTAATACTGTAAATGAATCCTTCTTCAAAATCAACATTCAGTGCATGACAAAGACAGATGTACTCAGTCAGAGTCAGAAAATCTCTGTCTGAACGACTCATTCTGGGCCTTGTTGCTTGAATGCAAATGAGAAGGACACAGATAGGTTAGAGGAGCGGGTGGGGGGGTGGGGGGGGCAAATGCACCGCTGGAGCGCTGCTCTGTGCGTTGTCTCCCACTTCCGCGTTTTAAGCGCAAAGGAAGAAAGGAGAGGAATTTCAATTAAAAAAATACATTTTCACAGAAAATAAAATTAAACCACTGCTGTTTCAGAGGTCCAGAGGGTCGGGTAAAGGACTTCCGAGCCTAGAAACACTCGCATGTGCCTCCAGGCAAATAAAAAAACGCATTTCGCATTGCGTAGCTCATTCGTGGTCCAAACTCTCTGGGCGTGATTTCCAGAGACAGGGGGTGGAGATCCAGACGGTGGTGGAACTGCATTTGCATTTCTTTTTTCGATGTTACGTAACAAAGTTGCCTTGTTCAGAATCGCCCGTTTGAGCTGTGTTTTTTTCAAACGCAGAAAAGGATCGCAAATGCTCAGTTTACACATTTCGCAACTTTTAGCCATTGGGGGGGCCTAAACAGGGTAGGGGAGCTCACATTAACGTTCAAAAACCACAGAAAGTGAAAATTTCATGCCATGGGACCTTAAAACATGTAGAATAATTGTAAAATATAAAGTTGTCCTACTTCGCAGATTTCTCTTATTGCGGGTTATTTCTGGAACCTAACCCCGTGTGTGTTGATAAAGTGTATTGACGTTTCGGGGCATGCATCTGAGCGCGCATAATTTGAATTTTTGAGATCTCACGTTTCGTAACTTGAATTTTCTTTCTTATTTAGAGACAAAAATTTAACGTGAAGGCGTTTCATAACTTGGATTTTTCGTTTGTAGGGTCTTTCGTAAGGTGAGGTACCACTGTATGTATATATATATATATATATATATATATATATATATATATATATATATACAGTATATATTCAATGTTAAATAAAAAAGACCAGCAATAATGCAATGAAATACTTAGGATCAAGAAGAACCGTTGACTCGCCAAGATAGTCAGGAAGTACTAATAGCATAGCAAAGTAACCAATATAATAAATACAAATAAAAAGTAATTAAATATGTAATAAAATACCAAGGTACAGGTATTTAAGGAGTATTTAACAGGAGGTAATACTGCTCTTATGAATTTCATATTGCACATAATATAGCATAGTATAATATACTATGCTTTAAATAAATAAATAACAATAAATAAATACATGCCATATATATATATATATCTCCCATAAGAACTTCCATTAAAAACCTCATGGCTAAATAAGCGCCAAGTCAAAAAAGTTACAAAAGTGCCGAAACGGGTCAAATTGAATCAAAATAAAGTATTTCTCTACCGCTATAGCCTATGGCAAAACGTTCGGCTTTTATATAAACAAAAATAGAGTGGAAATTAACCTCAAGAGTTCTTGATCGCGCTCACCGCATTGTTTCAATGCTAGCGTTAGCATTAGCTTAGCCGCATTGTGAATGAAGATCCGCTGAGCCGCAATATGCAGTGAGCAGCCGGGGTCCCGCACAGCGCAATATGATCATCACACGAAAGCTGAATTAGTATTTAAACTTGTCCTAAAGTCTATGAAGTCCATTTGATGCAGAAATATGATAATAGTTATGAACCACCCCATGAATGTGAGTGGTGGGCCGCTCATGTTTAACGAGGCTTCTTTGTAAATATCCCATCTCACAATATCCCATCTGAATCCAGACATTGTCACAGCAGGTTGAGAAAAGAAGGCAGGAAAAGCAGAAGAGACGATTTCTTACCACGCTGTTTGAAAAGAGCGAGTCTTTCATCCCATAGTCTGGAGCAAACCCTTTAGCTCCTGCGTTGGTCCTTTAATTATAACCTCCTGCTTCGACCGAAAGTCCAGTTTAGAAAACTGCTTGAACTTTATGAAATCTTCCTCCATTTAAAAAGTAGGGCCAGACAAGAAGAAAAAAGTGAAGCTGAACACATTATTAAACTTGACTTGCTAACTCTAAATTGTAGCTTCATTCATTTTCCACCATTCTAGGTCAGAATAAATTGAAGTAGTCCAAGAGCTGGAAGAAGAAACATACCCAGGGACCCAGAGATATTGTGATTGTGTTGTCCATCCCAGTCCAGTCTGGCTATGCCGCCATTGGGGAGACGGTAGCTCAGAGTGTTTGTCCCCTGATCCCCAGGTTGGCAGCTCAAATCTTTCAACATAAACATCAGCGGTCAGATCTACTGACCCACAGATTGGCACTGCGATTCCTGCTCCCACAGATCATTGTGTCCTTGGGCAAAGCAGTCAACCTTCCTTGGAACCAGACCGTACCAATCCGCACCATTGAGATCATACTGAAAAGGGGCTTATGCAGCTTCTATGGTTTCCATGGTTTCCCCGAGTAAGGCAAAAGTCGTTGTAGCTACTGCTGGTTGCACAACTATCTGATCAAATTAGTTCATTGTGAATAAGGTGAAATGTAAACAGTTTTGGTTACAAAGACTCACAATGTCACTTGGGTTTGATTATGGGCAAAATGAATGCATCTTGTTCTTTAATGTATTTCTGTTAACAGGCACCACCAAGCCCTTTTCTCATGCTTGTTGTGGTATATTCCAAAAGGATATGGCACTTTAGTCACTAGTGTCATCTGTCCTTGGAACATTAATTAATTTTAATCACATCCAAATCAATAAAATATGAGGTGCCAGCCACAGGGCCACGCGGGGAGGAGCCAGAGCACTATAACAGAGTACGGTCACCAAGGAAATCAGTGCAATGAGGCCAGACACCCTGAATAATTGATTATTTATTTATTCATGCATACTTTTTTACATATTAAGCTTTCAAAGAGAAGATTTGTTATGGTTCGCCATACTTCAGTGACTGGGGGCGACTGGACCCATATCCAGAGCTTGAGCGTGTATTGGCTATGACTGCATGTTATGATATTCAAAACAAATGAATTTGATATCAGCAAAACATGAATTCGATATCAGCAAAATAATTTGTTTCTCAATTTTTGTTACGTTCAAAAAATGAGGCAGATTTGAAATGCTATGAGAAAATGTCCTATATTTAATTATTATTATACAGCTCTGGAAAAAAATAAGACACCACTGCATGTTTTTCTGATATCAGCATCTCTACATGTATTACAGCCATTCCATTCCAGCGTCTGTTGAATTCCAACACAAACACAAAGCTGAGCTACTTCAGTTCTTGCACCAGGAGTGGAATAAAGTCACCCAAGAACAATGTGAAAGACTTGTGGAGAGCATGTCAAGACGCATGAAAGCTGTGTTTAAAAATGGGTTATTGCACCAAATATTGATTTCTGAACTCTTCTTAAGTGTAAACATTAGTATTATGTTGTTTTAAAATGAATTTGATCTTGTTTCTTTGCATTGTTTGAGGTCTGAAAACATGTATCTTTTTTGTTATTTTGACCATTTGTCATTTTCTGCAAATAAATGCTCTAAACAATAATATTTTTATTTGCAATTTGGGGAAAATGTTGTCAGTAGTTTATGGACTCAAACAAAATGTTCCTTTTGCCCAAACACATACCTATAAGTAGTAAAACCAGAAAAACTGATAGTTTTGCAGGGATCTTTTATTTTTTATTTTTTTCAGTGCCATATGTAAATCTATGTAAAAACTGCCATGTTACTAAGAGAAAAAAGAAAAAGTTGACCAAAATCTCACAATCGAAAAGAGAAATGGTATGCGACTGGTATGTTAAAGGTCCCATGGCATGAAATTTTCACTTTCTGAGGTTTTTGAATGTTAAAGGAAAAGTAACGTTATTTTACAATCTGAGCCTTCTTTCGGTAATAAAACAAGTCGTTTGACTCACCCATAGCACGTTGGTGTCATTTGGAGCTGTTTGGTAAAAGTTATGTTGTAGCGTATCCGTTAGCGTGAGTACTCGGGGCATTACTTTGCGGTCTCCAAATAACACAAACTTTAGCACTTTTCAAATCATAGAAGCCCGATGTCTTAATCTACGATTTCGTTTGAAGCAAAAGTGGCCTGTAATCCGAGATTTAGCCATAGTTTCGAGTAGATGAGGATGCCAGTGCGTATGCGCGGACTGTGCTCTCAGCTCCCGGGACCCAAACATGAAACGCAAAGCTGAAAACTATGGATAAATCTCGGATTATAGGCCACTTTTGCTTCAAACGAAATCGTAGATTAAGACATCGGGCTTCTATGATTTGAAAAGTGCTAAAGTTTGTGTTATTTGGAGACCGCAAAGTAATGCCCCGAGTACTCACGCTAACGGATACGCTACAACATAACTTTTACCAAACAGCTCCAAATGACACCAACGTGCTATGGGTGAGTCAAACGACTTGTTTTATTACCGAAAGAAGGCTCAGATTGTAAAATAACGTTACTTTTCCTTTAATGTGAGCTCCCCTACCCTGTTTCCCCCCCATGGCTAAAAGTTGCTAAATGTGTAAACTGAGCATTTGCCATCCTTTTCCGCGTTTGAAAAAAAGACAGCCCAAACGGGAGATTCTGAACAAGGGAACTTTCTGACATCACACTCGCGGAAAGGTTTCCACCCCCCGTCTGGATGTCTACCCACCTTCTCTGGAAATCACGCCCTGAGAGTTTGGACTGCAAACGAGCTACACAATGCGAGATGCGTTTTTTTATTTGCCTGGAAGCACGTGAGAGTGTTTCCAGGCTCGGATGTCCTTTATCCGAGCCTCCGAACCTCTGAAACAGCAGTGATTTAATTTTATTTTCTGTGGAAATTTTTTTTAATTTTTTTTTTATGGAAAGCGTCTCATATCTTCCTCCGCTCTTAAAACACAGAAGTGTGACAGCGCACATCGCACCGCTAATCCAGGAAACAGTGGCGTATTTGGCCACAACCCACCCGCTGCACTGGCCTGTCTCTGTCCTCCTCATTTGCATTCAAGCAACAACGCCCAGAATAAAGCGTTTCAGAGACATATTTAGCCTCATGAAGACAGTCAGAGTCATATCTCATGCACTGAGGCTTGATTTTGAAGAAGGATTCATTTACAGTATTAGGGAACCATTAAGGCGCCATATAAAAGCATCAAGAAGTACCATGTCATGGGACCTTTAAAATAAAGCCGTAACTAAGGCTGCAGGTTGAAACAGTGTGGCATTATTGTGTGTTTCATATGGTTCATTACTCGTCTGTTGTTGACTCTGAAAGACCCAGTGCGAGGTGTACAAAAGCAGCTGCACACCTTAAGTACCTCTGTGTGTCCAGGCTTGAAAAGAGCAGAGACGGTGGTTAAGGAGAGCCTCGACAGAAGGAGCAGGCAGCATGTGTGTGGGAGGATCAGAGTAGAGTGAGAGAGAGGAGGGGTCCATGCCAAACACTCCCATGTATGTATGTGTGTGTGGACTATAGGGTTTTCACTGTATCAGATTTAAAGTTGCACTGTGTAACTTTTCTGGTTGAGGTTACACTACTGCGTGTTACTTTGCCTGGAAAGTTCAAAGGTATGGCATTAAACTTATGAAATAGTCAGTTTAACGCGTTAATTAGATTAATTAATTACACTGCAAATTAATGCGTTATGGCAATTAACGCAATTAATTATGAGTGGCAATTCAGTTTTAAATTTGGAGTACGGCAAGCAAATCGCTGCCAGGGCCTTTGAACGGCAAGTTCATTGATAAAAAGAACGAATGCGGTGGTTTGTATGGAAGTATTTCTGTGCCATCTGAGTTTGAATATGAATTTTTAAGATTGAAATTTGTCAGCATCAAAATCAGACTTTGAATTTTAAAATACATCAGATTTCTAGCACTGATTTTTTTTTGCCTCTGAATTTTATTTTGTTAAAATAAATTCAGTGCTTAAAACAATTATTGTCTTAAAATATTCAGTTTTTCAAAATTCAACATGTAAAGAAATTCAACACCCAAAAAGATTCAGTGTAAAAAATAAAATCAACATCTCAAAAAAAAAATCAGTGTAAAAAAATTCGATTTCTAAAATAAAAATTCAGTGTAAAAAAATTCAACCTCAAAAAATTCAGTGTCAAAAAATTCAACCTCAAAAAATTCAGTGTCAAAAAATTCAACCTCAAAAAATTCAGTGTCAAAAAATTCAACATCAAAATATTCAGTGTCAAAAGAACCAGACTCAACATCCGGGTCACCAGGGAGAAGCGATCGATCCCTGTCTCAATTCATCCAACGTCCAGCCAATCACGTTACGCTCCATTGGTCATGTGACACCCACCCAGATAGTGAGATATCCGGACGGCCATGGCCGCAAACTCAAGTAATGGTGCTGCGGTAAGTCTGTTTACTTTATTTACTGTTTGTATTACACATTTTAACACTGTACAATTACTGTGCTATAGCGCATTTACCGTTTATTAGCGGCCTGTATGTGCGTGTGTGTACAATGCGTGTGTATACGCTCTCGAAAATTCCCGCGGAAATTTTGCGAAGGGCCTACAACTGTAAACGAAAAACGGCGTATTTCGACGTAAGGCGGCCTATTTCGACGGGGGGGGCGTAACCCGATAGACATCGCCGTCAAAATAGGTCAGTGGTGGGCTCATTCTGACGAGGCGGCCCATATCGACAGTACACCGGGCGGGCCGGCGGTCCCTGCCTGCGCGCCTGTCGTAGGTGGCTGTGCGGGACGCCGTAATGCAGCCGAAAGAGGAGAAACAGCATCTATGCTCAGCATCTATGCATTTACCGTTTATTAGCGGCCTGTCTGTGCGTGTGTGTACAATGCGTGTGCATATACTCTATCAGGGTCAGGTCAGCAAGGTCACAGAGGCCAGGCCAAGTTGAGCCTGTCCATGCCATGAGAATCTTGACCTCTGGGCCAGCAAAGAAACTTGTACGAGAGAGACTGCATGTGGAGGGGCTTTTTTTTTTTTTTGTTCTGTTGGGAAATGCTGGATGACAGCATATCATGGTTGACAAACGGCTACAAGCAACAAATCTGGTCTACTCACCAGTCCTCCCAGCTACTATCCTTGCTTTGTATTTGGCACAGCCTGCTTACCAGAAGCTGCATTCATCAGCTCCTCTTTGACTCAACTGTCCCGAATCGTGGTTGTTGATACTCGGACCCAGCGTCTCGGACCTCCCCGGTCGTTTTCGGTCTGGTTGAGACCTCTATGCTGTGACATGGGGCCGCTCCGGTAGCTCACCCGATAGAGGCGGTATCACCAGGGCTTCATACAGTGGCCCAGATTCAAGTTCGTTCTCACTTAACAGGATAACATTTTTAGGTTATAAGTTGATTTTCTACTGTGTTATTATTTCATTCTGTAGGTTTTTGTTTTTATTTTATGTTTGTACTGTACTGTCTTTACCTATTGGAGGATATTATTTTATTGTATAACTTGCATAATTGTTCTGTAGTCCATAAAGAGGAGGCATACCTTAAGTGCCCTCTTTTTGGAAATCAAAATATGGTCACCTTAATCGAAGTCCATTAACATTTAGCTGTTTAACAATCTTTGCGCTGCTGGTTTATAATACACCTCTTACTATTTCTTTGTTTGTGATGTCAGGGCAGTGATGATATTTTGCAATCAGCCCGTCGCTTACTCCAATTACTGAATTCGTCTGGTCATCAAGGTGGAGTCGGTGGTGTCACAAATCACCCTATAAGGTTTAGTATTTAACTTTAATTCATGTTCATAATTTTACTTATACATTGTAGATGTATTGATGATTAATAAATGTTTTTGGATACAATCCTGCAGAGAACAAAGACCGGCATCACTTCAATCAGAAATGACCAGGTAAAAAGAAGTTTATTTTAAATGAAGCCTAATGTATACACATTATGACACTCTGTTGATTTGTACAGCCAGAATCAAAGTAATTGTAGTATTATGTTGAATGCTCTGTATTGCAGATCTGTAAGTGTAAGTCAGTAAAGACTGGAAGAAAGCATGTTGTTTTGTGTCTATTTTGAAAATGAGTATATAAATTTCAATACAATACTCTGTCAGGTCCCTTAATGAGCCTTTGTCCTAAATTACTAATTTAATGTCTGACTATCAGAATATAGTGACAGTTCCAGGAAATATGACTGAATAATTGTTACCAACTGAAGCTTTAAGGCTAATGTTAAATTTGTTAATTAAATGAAAAAAAAACACTAAATGATTTGATAATAATAAAAGTGTTTTTCTAATGTAATTACAAAAAACAGATGAGGTTGTTAATGTTTCATTTATTTTTTAAATTTTCTATAGGGCCTTTCCAGGTTTTTTCAGCAGGGGCAGAGGGAAGAGGCGCTTTCCCGCAGCAAGTCCTGTTCCTGGTCCTGTTCCTGCCAAGAGGCTTAAACCATTGGATGTGGCTTTCTATTTGTTGCCAAAGCAATGTGAAAAAACCCCAAAAGAGCAGGAGCAATTGGTCCATATGCGTGCAGGACTGGGCCGTAGGACTGCTCATCTAGATGAAAGCACAACACATGAGGAGGTGATAACATGTAATTATTATTTGGGCCAGTTGTATTGTATATTGTATTCAGGCTATGAAGTTGCAATGATTTGCTAGTTTGTAACGCTGTCATTTATGCTATTTCTGATTTAAACAATGAGTTGTTTTAGACACTCTCTTTGGCTAAAATTACAGTTGTTTCCACTTTTTCATCACAGTTATGTGATGCCCTCAAAGATTTTATTCCCAAAATTGGGAACAGTTACTGGTGGATGGCTACTGTACAAATCTGCAGGTAGGCTAACATAAGTATGTGTGTTAGTGTTGCTCTGTCATTAAAAAAAGTACATATGCAGCAGTTAACTTCACATTATTCAGTGCACATCACTGTTACTTTATGGTACTTAAATAAGACTTAAATATTTTACATATTTGTTTCATTTTATAAGGGCATTCCTACTTGCAAAGCAGTCACTGCAAAGTAGAAATTGTATTTGTAAAAGTAAAAATCAAACAAACATGACTTATTTTGCTTTAGGTGACTTCTTTAGCTTGGTCTGTTGTCAGATAAGAAGTCTTGTGGCTTTGACTTAACTTATAGATATAATCTATCTAATAAACTGTTGAAAGTTCTCATTTTCCTCTCCTCTTTTCTATAGGTGGATGGGGTAGCCGACAGCTGTCTCTTGTGGCTCCCGATGATACCGGCTATACAGGCATGATGTTGAAGTCTATAATTCGTGGGGCTAAACATTTCTACATTGCCCCAATTCAAGAGGAACTGAGTACAGATCCCCTACCATTGACTGATGAAGCATTCAATAACATGCCAAAAGCTGCATGTCAGAAGTGTGAAGTTGCAGTTCCCCTTCCGCTCCTGACAGAACACATCAAATCTTGTAATGTCATAGAGGTTGACAGTGAAGACAACCTGGCTAATGTGGATATCAGTGAGCCTGAAGAGAGAATGTAAGAAGTACAATATACTATATTATTATAATCAGTTTTTGCAAAAATATTGTGTAGTATTTAAAACAGTTTTTTGAAAATAATACTATTTTTACCGGTAACCTCTCAACAGCAGACATGCAGGAATGTCCTGTCTGCAAAAATATGTTTCCTGCTGACTCCATCGAGGTACATGCTTCGTCATGTGGGGAAAGGTATCCATTAACTTTTTATTAATGTTTTTTTTTTTTCTATAATCAGCAATGGTCTTTGTCTTACACATTGTGCAGTTGTAACACAAATACTTTTATGAGGGTAGGGCAGGAAATGAGGTGGTGCATGAAAGCATTGTAATTGAGGAAGAGCAAGCAGCAATGCCTGTGCCATCCACAAGTTCTGCAGCTGTTCAAGATGGTAGGTGCTGTTCACGCTTAGCAGTGGCATAGAGAAGGATACATAGTTTGAATGAACATGGTTATTTTTTGCTATCTTTACAGTTAGCCATAGATAATTAAACAACCACATTTCTATTTTTTATTCATATTAGGCTGGTTAACTGTCAGTGACCCCAGCAAGGCCATATCTCAGTGTGCTGACAGTTTTCGACGTATATATGAAACGAAGAGTCCCTTACTTCTCAGCATGGACATCAGAAAAAGCCCTGCTGAGCAGGACATGGCACTTATCTCCTTCTATAAGCAAAGTAATGTGGAATGGGGACGATCCCTGAATTGCAGACTTGAAGGTAGCTCCAATTACAAGTCACATTTGTTCAAAACTAACTTAACCCGTTAAGACACAGCATTATTAACTTGCTGTTACCACAATAGCAATAACCAAGATGTAGTGCATTTCTTAAGGCCCTGTGTTGTGTCATAGTGGTGTAGTACTATGGTAGTTAGGTTTTAGTGACTATTACAGCTTGCCACAGGAGGCATGGCGTGCATTAAGGGGCTACGTATTTACTCTGTCTTTATTCTGTCAAACTTCACATTGTGTTTCAGGAGATACTGCTATTGGACATGGTGTAACTCGTTTTTTTTCTCCACATGCATGGAGAAGCTGAGGTCAGGCTTTTGCATCAATTTTGGTAAGTATGTAATAGAATCCAGGGTTCTTCTAAATGTATAATGCCTGTATTGAGAGATATCTCTGACTCTGGAATGAGGCCTGTTTCTTTGTTGTTGTTCATTCAAATTTTCAATATCTTGACAGCAAATTCAAGTCTTACTGGGCTTTTTGAAGGAGAGCCGGGCCATTTAGTTCCCTCAGCCTCTCACTTTCTCGTGGAAAGTGACATGTTCATGGTGGCGGGTCGAATGATAGGCCAATCCTTTCTTCATGGAGGACCATGCCTACAGGGACTCAGCCCTGCTGTTATTCATGTCTTGCTTGGTGGAAGTCCTGATACTGCAACAGTGACACTGGAGGACTGTCCAGATCTGGACATTAGAGAAACCATCAGGCTTGTATGTTTGATTAGATTTTTTTTCCCTTCAGTAATATGTTATGTACAATGGGCTGCCTTTTTATTGTGTATCCATTGTCCTTTATGAATGACATTTATGTGACTTATTGTCTTGAAGCTTGAAGGGGAATCCATACTGTCCGATAAGGATAAACAAAGTGTCCAGGACTTGGCCTATGCGTGGGACCTCCCTTCCCTAACTGACAACAACAGGAGGTGGCTGTTTGAAAAGCTATTGATCCATGCAGTGAGTAAAAGTTTGAGAAATGTCTGTTTTAAGGTCACAATTAATGTTTTTTGTTTTGTTTTTATTATCCTGTAGGCAATGTATTGGTTATAAATGCACATTGCTATGGGAAAAAATTGTCTGACAAAATTAAAATGAGGCACTTTCTCCTGATAAATTTGATTCCCAGGTTTAGTGGGTGGTCTGTACACTGCAAGTGTGCAGGACAACAGTATGATTATTTACTATTTACATTCACCAGTGTATTTAAATGAAATTATTCTTTTCATATTTTACTCTTCAAGCCTACTTTTACATTAAGGAATTTTATGGGTTATATTCTCTCTGTTTTATTACTATTAACAGGTACTCGGACGTGTTATGAGGCAGATTAAGCAGCTGAGAAGAGGCATTAAAGAAACCCCAATGTGGACACTGGTGACCCAAAGACCTGATACAGTGGCCTTGCTTTTTCCTAAAGACACGACAGGGAATCTCAGCACTGAGGTTAATTTGAATTACTCTAGTCTTGTAGCATTGCATTTGTAGTAAATATTATGGTTCATACTTGGTCAGCAGCTATTACTGTCTGCAATAGAAGTCTTTCTCATGCTATTTTTTCAATGCAGGTCCTTCTTCAGCGCATCACATGGCCTCGTGAGGGTGACAGCGATGACGACGATGATTGTTCAGTTGAAACAAAATGCCGCATGTCAGGGTATCTACGACAGTTCATAGGTGAAGGTAGGTTTACTTGTCTCAAGGCCTTGACTAATCTTGTATTCCAATTGAACTGTTAGTGCCATAGTTGGCTATTCATCCTGATGGCTAATCATCATTTGAATCTACTCCATAGCAACACCAACTGAACTGACCAACCTGCTCAAATTCTGGACCGGATGGGAGGTTCTACCACCAAGTCTCTCTGTCGAAGTCGTCGCGAGCAGATACCTCACAGCCTCTACCTGCTTTGAGACCTTGCGCATCCCAGGGCATTACAAGGACTACACATCTTTTAAACATGACATCCTGGCATGCATTAGCACTTGCCATACAGGATTTGGTCTTGTCTGAGTGGCATTCCTTGCTGTCCTTACTCTGGTTTGACACACCTGATGTTGAAAGTATTTAAGTTGTTGAAAGGTGGACTTAAACTGATTTTATATTCAGTGTTACACAGTTGCAATTTCTCCGCATTGTTACAAAACATCTCAAGCTCAGTTTTCATAGAAAAATGTAAAGTATTTAGTCTTGTCTGAGTGACATCTCAGCCTGTATTTACACTTGCAAGTTAAGACTGTTATATAAATTGTTGATGTTTTTATGCTTGTTATATGGATTAGGATGCTCCCAGACCTCCTACATTTAAAAACACCAATAAGAGAACCACTAAACTACAACAAAAGCAATAAAAATGTTTTGTTTTTTTTTTTCAAAAAAAGGAAACTATCTCATGCAAGATGTTAAATTGTGATGAGGTATTTTTCCATTGTGGTATTAATACTTGTACTGAAGTAAAGGCTCCAAGTAGTTTTTCCTTCACAGCAGGTAAGTGATCAGTGACTATGACTCAGTAAATACAGTGTTTTATTTATGGCAGCCCGCCACATTAAAAACATTGGCACCACTACATGAAAACATTAAAATATCAACACATAACTCAAAAGTGAAGTCTTATCTGATCAGTTCTATTCACAGATCAAGAAACTGCTCACAAAACTGAACAGCAGCAATGTAAATATCGCTGCCGTGAGACTGGGATGCAGCTCTTGGCTGAACTGCAGCTCTAAAAGCTGTCAGTTGACCATCGGTCAGTGGGCATGCTGTGTGTGGAACGACGATGCCGAAGTGGTCTTCAAAGGAAGTCCACTGTTTTCCCACTCAATGTCTGGAATATCCATGCCCTACAAATAGAGAGCATTTTAAGATGTATGCAGCGACAGCAGGCACACTTTAAAATACTTCAACAATTCAACTTCAATAATTCAACAGCTTAAACATGAAAACCAAATGATTCATGTACCTCTGCATTATCTGGTCTTTGAACTGGGTTGTGTCTACGACCCAGCTCCCACACCTGCTTGGGGGTCATGTTGCTTTCCGTCCTGAGCGGATGGTTGTCCCAACCATCCCGAAATGTGTCCAGGTCATCCTGCAGGCGTGGTAGGAAAACAGTGTGGCAGCAGAAGAGGTGTGTTGGGTTGGCGAATAAATCCGGTTAATGTGTAACGTGTCGAGTAATATACTTTACTAAATTTATTTTAAATGTTTAATACAAACAGTAAATACAGTAAACAGACTTACCGCAGCACCATCACCTGAGTTTGCGGCCATGGCCGACCGGTCCGTCTTACCAAAAATACTCTGGTCTCATTATCTGGGTGGGTGTCACATGACCAATGGAGCGTAACGTGATTGGCTGGACGTTGGATGAATTGAGACAGGGATCGATTGCTTCTCCCTGGTGACCCGGATGTTGAGTCTGGTTCTTTTGACACTGAATATTTTGATGTTGAATTTTTTGACACTGAATATTTTGATGTTGAATTTTTTGACACTGAATTTTTTGAGGTTGAATTTTTTGACACTGAATTTTTTGAGGTTGAATTTTTTTACACTGAATTTTTTGAGGTTGAATTTTTTTTACACTGAATTTTTATTTTAGAAATCGAATTTTTTTACACTGATTTTTTTTTTGAGATGTTGATTTTATTTTTTACACTGAATCTTTTTGGGTGTTGAATTTCTTTACATGTTGAATTTTGAAAAACTGAATATTTTAAGACAATAATTGTTTTAAGCACTGAATTTATTTTAACAAAATAAAATTCAGAGGCAAAAAAAAAATCAGTGCTAGAAATCTGATGTATTTTAAAATTCAAAGTCTGATTTTGATGCTGACAAATTTCAATCTTAAAAATTCATATTCAAACTCAGATGGCACAGAAATACTTCCATAGGTTTGGAGCTTTTGTCAAAAAGAATTTTCTGATCACTGAAGCCGCTCCAGCCTGACGGATCATTTGAACGATAAACACGTCCGGACAAGTTCCATCGTTACCGGTGATAGAGCGAGCGTGAGCGAGCTTCACCAAACCACCAAACCACACTGCAGAATTTGGGAAACGAATGAGCAAAGCGACCACAGAAAAACTGACGAACTCAATTGCAAAGTGGGTTGCCTCTCCGTCTCTGTCAATCTCTCTCTCTCACTCTCTCACGAGATTAAAATGCGATTAATTACACTACAAATCCTGTAATTAATTTGATTTTTTTTTTAAATTGCCTGACAGCACTATTATGAACCAAATATTTATTCATTAACATGTGTTTTTATTGCTCAAAAATAAAAACATACATTATAACTTGAGGGTGGGCTTGCCTTTCCACATATCTGACCCATATCACTGTGAACATTCAGGTAAAGCAATAACATATTCATCATGGACCCTCTACCAGAAAAGATACACAATGCACATTAAAGCCATAGTATGTAAGTTTTTTGTTTGTTTGTTTTGTTTTGTTTTTTCATTATGGATGTTTTTTATTGCACAAAAAAAACAGAAAATGATTCATAATTCTGAGCAGGCTTGCATCTCCACACAGGGCAGGGCCTCTTCTTGCTAGTTTTCATGGAATTGTTAGCTATAATAATCCATAGTATGCCATATAACTGATCTATCTCCTTGGAGAATGTTCCGAAGTATGGTTTTAACTTTGTATATCTATGGAATCATGCAGTTGACTTTGCATCTCCAGAAAGACATAGATTATCACTTTAAATCTCCAACGGGCAGATATTTTGTGGACCACTTCACACAATTTCTCTGAAGAGGGAACGTGAGCTGGGATTAGACCGTCGTGAGACAGGTTAGTTTTACCCTACTGATGACGTGTTGTTGCAATAACATACAATGGGACTTTGCTGCTTTCTTGTTGGTTCGCAGTGAAATAGTTTTGTGAATAAGGTTGATTAAAACCATTTAGAAACTATCAAAACCTGACCTACATACTGCATGGGCACAAGATACTGGCAGAGCTTATCGGCCATTATTGGCGTAGGGCACGATACATTTTTTTAAAACTTCAACCTACTCCTTTTGAGCACCAGAAATGGTCCCAAACATGTACATGTACACATCCTTATGTTTGTAATGTACCTCAAACAAAAAATAAAGGAATGAATTAGACTACGTTCACACTGCAGCTTGAAGTGACCCAAATCCGATTTTTTCGCCTCTATGCGACCTGTATCTATTCTAATGACAGTCTGAACGACACAGGTCCAATTTTTTCAAATGGGATCCAGGCCACTTGGATATGTGGTCATAAAACCGATACATATCCGATCTTTTGACATGCAACTTCAGTCTAAACGGCCAGGTCGCGTTCATCCGACCTGGGCGTGTTTCCTCCAACGAAAGTGGTACACGTAAATGTACACAAATGTTCTTCTCGTCATGCGAAAATAGTATATAAACTCTGTATCAGTGAAGCGGCGTAGCACATAGCAATCCCACCACTCTTGTCTGCGACTCCGCACCAACACCTTCATTTCTACGGACGTTGCTGCCACTGCCCCACAAAACGTCGTGGCCAAAAACTTTGTCCTTCTCTTTCTCCATCTCCTTCTTAAAAACAAATAAGCTGTACATATTTTAGCTCCGCTACGCAGCAACTTTAGGCTCCTATCGTAAACACTGAGCACGTTCGCTGCGTGTGATGTCATCGTGTCCTCCAATGCACGTGCGGGACACTTTTGGGGCGTTTAACATTCACACTGGAGATCACATACAAATTGCAGTAATCCCTCGTTTATCGCGGGGGTTAGGTTCCAGAAATAACCCACAATAAGAGAAATCCGTGAAGTAGGACAACTTTATATTTTACAATTATTATACATGTTTTAAGGCTGTAAATGCCTCACCACACACCTGAACAGTGAACCGCGATAGAGCGAGGGACCACTGTAATTGGAAATGTGAACGCCTCACAAAAAAATCGGATTTCACAAAAAAATCTGAATAGAGATTTAAGCCTTGCAGTGTGAACGTAGTCTTAGTTGTTCTGGTTTTGGCATTGGGAATTTTAAAAAGAATAACTAAACATCCCCAAATGTTGGTTAATTATTTTTGGGAAAGACATGTCCGCTGATGTCCGAGTTAGAAAACTGCAGTGCCCAATAGGAGCAAACGTCATTCCAAAAAAGACCTGTGAAGTCGTCAGCCCTCCTCTGGATATGGATAGTTGCACATCACTCTAGCGATAGATTTTCTTTCATTTGTGCCAAAATGACTGCCGAATCTTACACATATCATCGATTAAGAAAATAAAATTGGAGAACAAAGTAAGTACAGAGCAGTGGGCGTATGTCGGTGGCAGAGGTGTGGACTTGAGTTATGTGACTTCGACTCGAGTCAGACTCGAGTCACGAATTTGATAACTTTAGACTCGACTTGACAAAATGTACAAACACTTGCAACTCGACTTGGACTTCAATATCAATAACTCGTGACTTCACTTGGACTTAGGCCTTTTGACTTGTGATGACTTGCTACGTCCAATGAAAAAAAAAACTCTAAAAGTATGTTGATAAGGACTGCACTCGTTGTACTTGTGAATCTGCGAAAATGTATGCAAAGAGCATGTGGGCGCGGCTTGCACAACATCCAATCACAGTAGATCTACGTTGCTTTCATTCGACCGCATCCAAGGCAAATTGCACAACAAATGATGCGGAAACAAGCATCCACGCGCCAGTTTGCAAAATGATGCCAAAGGTGATTACGTTTGGTTATAAAAACTACGAAGTTGTCAACAAAAAATGAAAATCCTTTCATTTTTTTCTAATGTTATTTGATATGGTGTAAAAAGGTAAAATGAATACAGATCTTGCAGACATTATTTGATTTGTAGACATTTTATTTTTTTGTAAAGGGGACTCGAAATGACTCGAAACTAAAATGCTAGGACTTTGGACTCGACTTGAGACTTGTGAGCTTTGACTTCGGACTTGACTCGGCACTTGGATACTCTTGACTCGGGACTTCACTCAGACTTGAGTGCAAAAGACTTAGACTTACTTGGGACTTGCCCAGCAATGACTTTGTCCCACCTCTGGGTGGTGATGAAAACGGGAATTGATCGGCAATATGACAATAAGTGAGTAAAGATTAGTCAAACATGTATGAATCACTTCACACTACAAGGGGAAAAACAAATATAATATGGTTAAACGCTTTGAAAAGTTGATATTGCACAATAGGTCTGCTTTAAGATAACAGCAAACAACAGGAAGCTACTGTGGGGTGAGACCGGGACATAAACCCCAAAATTATGCTGATCCGAAGCAGAATTACACGCCTGAATCAGCTAAAACTGCAGACTCTCTGTTTGTTGATTGTTTGGGCACACTGCAGTTCACACAATGTACTGTGCTGTAAGGCATGAGCTCTTTTCAGATTAGGAGTTCATAGCCTTAAACTAAACAAATGGATATCTCCTGACCTTGTTTTGACCTGTTCGGGGAGGTTATAATCCCTGCTGACCGGTTGTGTTGGTGGTGGGATTGGATGGCAGGGTCCGGTTGTACGGCAGCTGCAGATGTGCTTGTGTGAGCACTTAGTGGAGCGAAAAGACAGAGGAGACACTAGATCTGCTGTACAGGGGACAGGGGAAGCAAAAGGCAAATTAGACATGCTCCTGGTTTGTTTTTAAGATTCTTGCGGTTATTTTTTTTTTATAACAAAAATAGTAAGGAGCGTATAATAAGGACTGTAAAGTCAGATAACTGAGTAAAGGATAATTTTGAAAATGGCGAAGCCATAGGCAGGGGCAGACTGTATATACAGCTCTGGAAAAAAAATAAGAGACCACTGCAAAATTATCAGTTTTGCTGATTTTACTATTTATAGGTATGTGTTTGGGCAAAAGGAACATTTTTGTTTGAGTCTATAAACTACTGACAACAAACAAATTCCAAATAAAATATTATCGTTAAGAGCATTTATTTGCAGAAAATGACAAGTGGTCAAAATAAAAAAGATACATGTTTTCAGACCTCAAACAATACAAAGAAACAAGATCAAATTCATTTTAAAACAACATAATACTAATGTTTACACTTATGAAGAGTTCAGAAATCAATATTTGCTGCATTAACCCTTATTTTTAATCACAACTTTCATGCGTCTTGGCATGCTCTCCACAAGTCTTTCACATTGTTCTTGGGTGACTTTATTCCACTCCTGGTGCAAGAACTGAAGTAGCTCAGCTTTGTGTTTGTGTTGGAATTCAACAGACGCTGGAATGGAATGGCTGTAATACATTTAGAGATGCTTATTTCAGAAAAAATGCAGTGGTCTCTTATTTTTTTCCAGAGCTGTACATGAACATAGCTAATCTGCTAGCCGCTGCATTCCAAATAGGAAATGAGCATGTGGGCACTTCTGGCTCCAATTCATCTTGTACTGAGAAACTTTGCCCCCTCTCTCCATAACTGCTGCTGTCAGGCTCCTCATATTGGTCTTAAACTGTTCGTATTAATCCGTTTTACATTATCCTGATGTTTTTATTTTGCTATTCCTAATATGGAACTCCAAATTCACCCCATAATCGCAAGCCTCAGTGAGCTTCATTTGACTGGAGCCGAACACTATGGATGACGTCACACTCACTTAGTCCACAGAGGTGTTGTTCGACAAATGCCATCTTGAATATGCAGGGGTAGGCCTACATTAAGAGACTTTAGTAAAGCTGGAACTGCTTGTACTGCATGCATCGTGCTTTTGTGTCTTTAAAGGTGCACTGCGTAACTTTTCTAGTATCATATTGCTGTGCCTAAATGTCCCATGTATTGCATTTAATCGATTTTAGGTGTTATATTTAGCTTTATTACAAGGTAGCATCACCTGCTTTTCTCCATGCTGTCCATTTTAATGCCATACTGTGGAAGAATCTAGGGAATGCAATGGCATCTCTGTGGACACAAGCAGGTGGGGTACCCTCCAGAAGAAAAGTTACCTACAGTATGTGCACATTTAATACCACAGATGCAAGAGCTGCAGATATATACACTATTGATGTACAATTTATATAAACTAATATGACAGATATGATAGTGTATTTGTAGTGTTTTTTTAGTAAAACTGTTTCAGTCAGTGTCTAATTCAATAACCTTTGACTATATTTTTCTTCAAATTTTGTAAACACAACTCCCTGTCCTTTGTTTTTGTCATGAGATCCTGTTGGTGGAGATTTTATATTAAATTATACTGTATAGAGGTGTAATAAAAGTGCACAGACAGAGGCCCTGTGTCAGTGCAAGTGTATGTGATTTGGGACTGCACATGTCCAAATGTGATTTACACATTAGACCTAGTGCTGTCCATAAATACTACAAACTGAAAGCTCTGTGCTATAAATATTTTCTGTTCAGACTGGCAGGTAACATAATACCCTTTATATATAAGCATATAACTGTTATTCATAATTGTGAGGCTGCAAATAGTTTGATAGTGCTTTCTAATTTTGGGTAGTAGTAGTAGTAGTAGTAGTAGTAGTAGTAGTAGTAGCCCTAGTAGTTGCAGTAGTAGTAGCAGCAGTAATACTAGCAGTAGTAGCAGTAGCCCTAGTAGTAGTAGCAGTAGTAGCAGTAGTACTAGCAGTAGTAGCAGTAGCAATAGCCCTAGTAGTAGCAGTAGTAGTAGTCCTAGTAGTTGCAGTAGTAATAGTAGTAGTAGCAGTAGCCCTTGTAGTTACTGTAGTAGTAGCAGTAGTCTACTGCTACTACTACAGCAACTACAAGGGCTACTGCTACTGCTACTACTACTATTACTTTGCTACTAATGCTACTGCTACTACTGCTAGTACTACTGTAGTACTAGCAGTAGTAGCAGTAGCATTAGCCCTAGTAGTAGCAATAGTAGAAGCAGTAGTAGCAGTAGCAGTAGCCCTAGTAGTTGCAGTAGTAATAGTAGTAGTAGCAGTAGCAGTAGCCCTTGTAGTAGCAGTAGTAGTAGTAGCAGTAGTAGTAGTAGTAGCAGCAGTAGTAGCAGTAGTACTAGCAGTAGTAGTAGCAGTAGTACTAGCAGCAGCAGTAGCAGTAGTAGCCCTATAGTTGCAGTAGTAGTAGTAGCAGTAGTAGTAGTAGCAGTAGCCCTAGTAGTGGTAGTAGTAGTAGTAGTAGTAGTAGTAGTAGCAGTAGTAGCAGTAGTAGTAGTAGTATTAGCAGTAGCAGTAGCCATAGTAGTTGCAGTAGTACTAGCAGCAGCAGCAGCAGCAGCAGTAGTAGCCCTATAGTTGCAGTAGTGGTAGTAGTAGTAGTAGTAGCAGTAGTAGCAGTAGTAGTAGTAGTATTAGCAGTAGCAGTAGCCGTAGTAGTTGCAGTAGTACTAGCAGCAGCAGCAGCAGCAGCAGCAGCAGCAGTAGTAGCCCTATAGTTGCAGTAGTGGTGGTGGTAGTAGTAGTAGTAGTACTAGCAGCAGCAGCAGTAGTAGCCCTATAGTTGCAGTAGTGGTAGTAGTAGTAGTAGTAGTAGTAGTAGCAGCAGCAGCAGCAGTAGTAGCCCTATAGTTGCAGTAGTAGTAGTAGTAGTAGTATTAGTAGTAGTAGTAGCAGCAGCAGCAGCAGCAGCAGCAGTAGTAGCCCTATAGTTGCAGTAGTAGTAGTAGTAGTAGTAGTAGTAGTAGTAGTAGTAGTAGTAGTAGTTGTTGTAGTAGTAGTAGTTGTAGTAGTAGCAGCAGCAGTAGTAGTAGCCCTATAGTTGCAGTTTTTATTATTTGAAAATGTCTGTATGAAATTTCTGAACCCCACATGTATGACCCAGAGTCTCCAATAGCTGCATGCATGTACAGAACTCTGGGTAGGGATAGGGGGTAGGTGAAAACAACAATTTTCTGAGCACTCAAGCCATGAAAGCAGGATAACTTAAAACTTAAGCAGGCAAAGAAGCTGGAAAATATTCACTTAGATTGTGGACATAGTAAAAGAGCATCCCTAATCATAATATTATTGCATATTAATCACCACATTTCATACATAACCATATTAAAGGTGCACTGTGTAACATTTCTGATGGAGGGTCTACCACCTACTTGTCTCCCTGGAGATGTTATCGTTTTGTCTAGAAAGTCAGAATGGCATTAAACCTATCGATTTTACATTTACTCAATAACGTGAATTTTTAATTGACTGATAAAAAACTTCTTACTGTCAGTGGGCTCACTTCTCCACAGATCTGACATGTAACTTGGGTTTATGGTGTCACCTGTTGTCACCATAGAGATAAATAAGCGTAATGCCATATGGTGGAACATTCCAGACAATCGAGAGAACCTGGTGACAGACCCTCCACCACATAAGTTACACAGTGCACTTTTAAATGATACAAGCTTCGTTGCCCCTGTATCTTGTCTCGTCTTGTCCCTTTGAGGAGCATGTCCTGCAGTCTGTCTCCCACACGGGCACAGAGTGGAGTGTATGTTCCCAAATTTAGAGCGCTGCCTCTCCACGGCTGCGGAGCCTGATGAGGTTCAATTGCTTTGACCTTGTGGAGGTCGTAGTCATCGGCCTGGTTTATCCCTGTGAGTGTGTCAGAGGTGCAGCCAGAGTGGAGAGGCTGGAGCTGCATGAGAAGTGTTTCATTTCTGATGTTAAAGCACTTCCGCTCAAAGGCCGGGGAGGGGAGATAGGGTTGGGGGAAACTGGGTCTGTACGGAGAAGTGAAAAGTGGTTCAGGCCATTAAAGGGATCAATGGGGGGGGGGGGGGGGGCACTTGAATTGCATGCGAAATGCCGTGTGAGCGTGTGAACACGTCGAATTGCGTGTGTCACACTCTCAAACTTAAACTACAAAGCAACTAATGAGAGTTATATAAATGAAGTTATTACCTGATTGCCTGGAAGAATCCATGACTCATCGCTGTACCAGCGAGTGAGTCTGGTAACACTTGGTCCAAAATGCGCTGCGGTTGCGCGTAGACAGACAGCTAAGTGAACCAATCAGAGATTGCGCCATCTTGATTCAAAACTGAGGCGGAACTTCCGCTGCCTAAGAGTGACTTTGTGGGCAAAGGCGGGTGCACTGACGTCACCATCTTTGTACGAATCAGAATCGCGGAGTCCGTTATTAACCGGAGGAGCGAGGGTGGAGCGAGGGTGTCCAAATGGTATCGCGGTGTATAGGAAATACAGAGAGATATCATTTGGCTGGCCAGGTAAATTACCTGATGGTTCTCAGTTTGTTTTATCATCACCGTTTTGTCGTTCCTTGTGTTCAGTCGCTGTCCTTATCACTGACAGTGCAGTGCGTGCTTAGCAGCTGAAACTACACTCTATGGCCTGCCCACTCTACAGTCTGCCCAACAACAGAACAATCTATTTTCTGATTGGCTGAAAAGGGCGCGGCGCCTGATAACTGAGATTTTTTTCCGGGGAGGGGGGGGGGGGGGGGGGGGAGGGGGGGGGGGCTGAAAACGCGGGGTGCCTGCATAAACTGAGCCACACAGACCGATTTTCTGGGCACAAAAAAAAAAAAATTCAAAGTGAGAAATGCCATGTGTGGCGTGTGAGCGTGTGAACACGTCGAATTGCGTGTGTCACACTCTCAATGCGTGAGACTTGAGAGCCCTATGTCCGCACGCATGCGTAGAATCTTCCTTCTTCTCATCTGCACCGCGAAAAGCAAAACTAAACATGGCTACCGGTACCAAAAAAAAATTGTGTGGTCAGACCAAGAAGTTCAACTGTTGCTTCAGACCACGTTAGACTACAAAGCAACGAAGGCGCAACAAGGCGTGGACTGGGAGTCCTGCCAAACAAAGTACACTGATATATGGACCGATGTGACGTAAACGTGTACGCGACGTCAGCAGATTTGACCAGAGTTGTGCGTCCTGGGCAGTGTAGACGAAAACACTACGGCAGAGCGTATTCAAGTTTTCCACTTTGGAGGGCGGTTTCAGTTTTTTGCTCTTCTGATCAAATATTTTGTCATTTTTACCCGTAAGCGTTCTCGTGTAAACAGGCCCTGAATGTATGATTGATGTCGTCAGGTGTCTAGAAAAGCACAATATAAAACGAATATTACTTTTAATTGATTTGAACATCCTCATTACACATACCATTGTTGTATCCCTTGGGAACACACTTCATACACATCCCCTACTTGCAAGATACAATCAAACATATTATAGCTGCAAGAACCATCGTCCCCTCCATCACTGTTGCTTTGTTTTCAAATGAATTACTATACAGATGTTATCAGGGTAAATTCAATCCGGCACTCGCTCTTATGTAAAGACAAGTTAATAACGCATTTCCATATTCTGAATGCCATGGTGAGACCACTGTTTGGCTAAATGCTATCATAGACCAATCACTAAACCACGTGGACGTTGTTGACATTTCGCCTCTATTCAGTTGTCGTTATAGTAATGAGAAACATAGACAAGCTAGAATGCACTGGCACAAAACTGTCAAAAGAGGAACACGAAGGACAGGGACGTTTTGTATTTAAAGGGTCTATATGATGTAAAATTATCTCTTGTGAGCTTTTAGTCATATTAGAATGTTTTTACTCCCTCAAAAACATACCTTTTTGTTTGTTTATTTGTTTGTTTGTTTGTTTTTTTTGTTCATATGTTTGAGTAACCCTGCATTATTAGTCTGTCTTCATCCCCAAAGCTCAAAATTCTCAAGTCCCATGTCCCAAGTTAACACCTTTTACCTTTAATTCAGTGGCAACTCCAGGGCTGAAATGATCCAAATGATTCTAGTGAAGGTGTGTGGAGTTGGAAAAACACAGTGGAGCACTTCCTGTATTACCACATAACATCACAAGGTGGAACAGAGTGTTTTCTGTTTAAGAGAAGAAGTCAGGATTTGTGTGATAAATGTGTAAATGAAACACAACTCCAGCTATATATTTTTGAGAAGGAAACAGCATTTTAACATAGATAAGAAAATAGTGCAGTATGGGCTCTTTAAATCTACAGCTCTGGAAAAAAAATAAGAGATCACTGCATTTTTTCTGAAATTAGCATCCCTACATGTATTGCAGCCATTCCATTCCAGCGTTTGTTGAATTCCAACACAAACACAAAGCTGAGCTACTTCAGTTCTTGCACCAGGAGTGGAATAAAGTCACCCAAGAACAATGTGGAAGACTTGTGGAGAGCATGCCAAGACGCATGAAAGCTGTGATTAAAAATAAGGCTTATTGCACCAAATATTGATTTCTGAACTTTTCTTAAGTGTAAACATTAGTATTATGTTGTTGTAAAATGAATTTGATCTTGTTTCTTTGCATTGTTTGAGGTCTGAACGATAATATTTTTATTTGGAATTTGGGGGAAATGTTGTCAGTAGTTTATAGACTCAAATAAAAATATTCCTTTCCCCAAACACATACCTATAAGTAGTAAAATCAGAAAAACTGATAATTTTGCAGTGGTCTCTTATCTTTTCCAGAGCTGTATGTAAAAGACCAGATGTGAGATGTACTGAGGTCAAAGAAAAGGAAATGTATTCACTAATTTGTCAGCTGCTGTCATCATTTAAAAACTACTGACTGACGTGAATGTCTTGAGGCGATCCCAGATTTGTATTGTTTTTGCGGGTGAAAGGAAATTGGACTGGTACGAATGTGCTGCTTTATAGCCTCAAGTCAACAATGGTGTCCCACCACGGAATCTAAGCCCGCAAGTCGTCTCGGAGGCGTTTCACAGATTCTGAAAGTACAGGTTCTAAGCTTTCCAATGATGTCTTACATGTGAAAATCAGACCATATTTTAAAAAGTTGTCTCTATTTGAAAGCAGCCGTAGCAGATTTTCTAAATCCGAGAAAATCCTTCTCAAAGTTTGGTCTCTTCAGCCCTCCTTGCCTAATTTGCATGACATTAAGCTAAGCCTTCCCCATCATGACTATCTGTGGTGTGGTGTCCAGGCAGGAATCAATAATTTAATAATACACAGGATAATATGTTAAGTCAAAGTTTACTACAAAATGTACTTATAGGTAGGAAGTACTAATAGCATAGCAAAGTAACCAATATAATTTTAATATTTGTATAAACAAAAATAGTGTGGAAATTAACCTAAAGAGACTACACCTTACGAAAGACCCTACATACGAAAAATACAAGTTACGAAATGCCTTCACATTAAATTTTGGTCTCTAGATACGAAAGAAAATTCAAGTTACGAAACGCAAAATCTCAAAAATTAGAATAATGCGCTCAGATGCACGGCCCGCTGTTATCCCCGCTCAAAGAGCACCTTTCTCGGCCTCTTAGCTCTAGCGCCGAACACGCAAGATTTTCAACAAAATGCATTAAATAGTGAAGCGTGGGGGGAGACACGACTCCGGAAGCAGCGCGGAGACATGAACGCACCGCGCGAGGAGCACGCACCGCGCGAGGAGCACGCACCGCGCGAGGAGCACGCACCGCGCGAGGAGCACGCACCGCGCGCGAGGAGCACGCACCGCGCGAGGAGCACGCACCGCGCGAGGAGCACGCACCGCGCGAGAGGAGCACGCACCGCGCGAGGAGCACCCCTAGTCCTGGTCTGCACGACCGGCACCGGGGCTGCGAGCACGAGATAGAACCACGGCGCCCGGACCGCGTCCTCTGGAGCCCGAGCCACAAACCAGCCACACGAAACCAGCAAAGAGCGGCACGTGGTAGTTTAATTCTGGTTTAGTCCAGGTCTAGACCTGGTCCAGTCCTGGTTTAGTCCAGATCCAGTCCAGGTTTAGACCTGGTCTAGACCTGGTTTAGTTCTGGTCTAGACCTGGTTTAGTCCACGTTTAGTCCTGGTCTAGTCTCTTAGCCAATCAGGACGCAGAACTAATGTTACACTATTAAAAAAAAGTTACACTATAAAAAAAAAACCTTGGAACGAATCAGGCTTTTTCCATTAAAATAGCTACTCAACTTACGAAAAATTCACGTTACGAAACCACTTCTGGAACGAATTAATTTCGTAAGGTGAGGTACCACTGTATAGGGTATTTAAGGAGTAAGGAGTATTTCACAGGAGGTAATATTGCTTGAATTAGTTTCGTATTGCACATAATATAGCACAGTATAATATACTATGCTTTAAATAAATAAATATCAATAAATAATTACATGCCATATATCATTAAGAACTTTCATTCAAACCCTCATGGCAATATTAGCGCTGAGTCAAAAAAATTACAAAAGTACCGAAACGGGTCAAATTGAATCAAAATAAAGTATTTCTCTACCGCTATAGCCTATGGCAAAACGTTCTGCTTTTATATAAACAAAAATAGAGTGGAAATTAACCTAAAGGGACTGTTCGTAGTCACATTGATCGCATTGTTTGACTGCTAGCGTTAGCCTTAGCTTAGCTGCATTGTGAATGAGGATCCGTGGAGCCAAAATATGCAGTGAGCAGCGCACAGAGCACAGCGCAATGTGATCGCCACACGACAGCTGAATTAGTATTTAAACTTGTTCTGAAGTCTATAAAGTCCATTTGATGCAGAAATATGATCATAATTATGACCCACCCCAGTGTTTTCGGCGTAAATGTAAACGCATATTGTGTGTTTCGGAGCCAAATCGCACTGTACACGAGCTCCGGAGAAATGGACGTGTCCCGAACCTGTCCCGAAGGTCTCCCGAACATGTCATGTGTCCAAGTAGAAGTTAAAAGTCCATTTTCATGTCCATTGTCTGGCAGTGCTGCTAACATATGCACGAGCTCCTCACAGCTGATCGGTGAACAGGGAAAACCCCCTTCTGCCTTCTCGCAACAGGATTGGCGAGCGTGCGATCTTGGCGGAATATGTTGATTTATACACGCCCTGTGTCATTCGCCAAAAACTAGCATTTTTGAAATTAAAAATGTATGTTTTTAACGTCACTAATGCTGTTATCTGAAACATGGAGAGGCTTCTTCATGATCTCAACTAGCACATTATGCAAAAAAACAAAAATCACAAATTTTGAAAAAAAAAACACACAAAAAAACGCATTTCCTGAGAATCTGTACTGGCGACATGAGGGCTCAGCTTCCGTGGTGGGACACTACTGCCTAAAACATTATGGTTTAGGTAGTTTTGCTAAAAGTGAAAAGATTTTTGCTTCTATTTCTGAGGAAAAAAACCCCAAAAAACATCATAACCTTTATGTACAAGTTATCTGTATAGCATTATAGTAGTGGAGGGTGCGCTTCGTAATATATAATGTTTACAATTGATTAATAATTGTGTTTGAAATGGAATGTATTGATGAAATATTGTATAGTCACTATGGGTGTTATTGTATTTTCTGGAAAAGGGAAGAGGGGGAAGATAACATAAGATTACTCTTCTTTCTGCTCTTTTTTATTAATTTCTTGTAATACTCTGACACCGTTGATGTCTTTTTATATTTTATGAATGAAATAAATAAACAAATTTAAATAATAATAATAATAATAATGTTGGTTTAACTTGTATTTGCTGATGTGGTGTATAATTCTATGCTAAAAGTGTGTTATATTATGTAAAATTGACTCTTGTGAGCTTTAACTCATGTTATAATGCTGTTACCTCTTCAAAAACTAGACATTTATTCACACATGTTTGAGTAATCCTTTATTATTACTCTGTCTACATCTCCAAAGCTCAAAATGCTGTGTTCCACCTTGTGATTTCATGAGGTGGTAGTTTTCAAGTTAAGAGTTACCTTTTACCTTTTGTTCAGTAGAGATGGGCAATTCCAGGGCTGAAATTATTCAAATGATTCTCATGATGGTGTATGCATACTGTTCAAAAACTGTAGAGCACTTCCTGTATTTGAGAGAAGAAACTCAGCCTAAATTTGCAGGGTTTGTGTGTTCAACATGTGTGACTGAAACAAAACACAACTCCAGGTCTGTTTTTGATGAGAAAATAACATTATAACACATCACACAATACCCTTCCCAATCCTGTTTGTGCAGATATTTTCCTAGTGGAACCTAATCCCCTTTAAACCATTATTTTGTCATCATAAACACATAACAGAGGAAATGACTGCAGTGTATTTTTAATATTTATCGCACGGTAGCTATAATACTTCTCAAATATTATTCATACTTTTTGCACTTCAAACATAAGTTGAGGAGTTATTTGAAAGTTGAGAACTGGACAGACTTCAAAGCAGAAACCACGTTTGATTTTTACATTTTTTGTCTGTGGGGAGTTCATTGACAGATACCAGAGAAGGAATATTGCAAAAGGTGAATATCAAAAAGCATTATGTTAACTTGGTAGCACTGACTCGAAAAAGCATCTTCAAAGCATTTCAAACACGTCAAGAACTTTACATTCGCTGGTATAGTTTTTGTATGGAAATTTCTCCGGCCAGGCACTCTTCTCCAAATCTTGAGCTCTATCCCGCGGTTAGGAGGAGTATCTTACTTGGAAGGAATATAGGAGCTCCAGTAAACAGGAGAACATTCAAACTTCACACAGGTTTTATATTATAGTCTGGGAATCAAACTTTTTTGCTGTGTTTCCTAGCCAATTTACTACCTTGCTGCTGAGTCTTTAAAAAAAACTCACCTTCTCAACACATTCCTATCATTCTAATTATTCACCGCATGCTAACAATGCACCAGAACTTCTTCCTGGTTCTTAGAGGATAACAATGCTTTATAATGAATGCAAACAGAGCACCTGCATTTACAATATATCTGCACTGGGACAGATTTTACTTCATAACTTGAAAAAAATCTGGTACCACCCCTTTAAATAAAGATGAGTGGTTCTAAAATCTTTTCCACCAAATCTTTCAAAGTGCTACCAGAACTTAACCAGGTCTATAACAGGTCTACATGAGGGCAAAAACGACTCTTAAACTGAACTTCATGTGACTTAAAGGTGCACAGTGTAACTTTTCTGATGGGATATTGTTAGTTTATTTGAAAGATTTCACAGTATACCATTAACCTCATCCATGTTGCATTTAATCAATTAGAGGCATTTAACTGCTCAGAAATACTACAAAAACATACCGTATTGGCCCGAATATAAGACGACCCTGATTATAAGACGACCCCCTCTTTTTCAAGACTCAAGTTTGAAAAAATACTTTTTGAACACCAAATTAAATTTTTATACAGAAAATAATTACAGTACATCTGAAAAATATGATTATAACAATATATTTGAGAGGAAAAGCATGTTATTTTGCCTCATTCCAATCATGCAAAAACTGTCTATCACATCTTAATATCTGAACATTTAAATATGTAAACTAAAGTGCAATCACATTTGTAAATGAATGGCTTCTGGTTTTTGAAATGTAAATAAACCAATCTACTGTGATAAAACAAGAGGAGTGTGTGTGCCTGTGAGTGAAGCGACAGTCCGCGCTGTTCTCAACTCCGCCCCCGCCCCTCTCTGCCTGTGTCTCTGTCTCTTTCTCTGAACGGGGAAAGAGAGAAAACAGCGCAATTATTTTTTTCCCCCTCCCGCGATCTTGGAGCCTCTGATCACCAAAAAAAGTCGCTAGATTTGTCGCTAGTCGCTTTTGTCTAATTTTCTCGCTAGGGGGGTCCAGAAAGTAGCTAAAAATAGCGACAAAGTCGCTAAATTGGCAACACTGCCGCTAGCAGCATTCGCTGTAAAGATATCTGGCGCCATCTAGCGTTGGAATGTCTAGACCTCGAATGTAAGACGACCCCCGCTTTTTCAGTGTTGTTTCAATGCAAAAAACATCGTCTTATATTCGGGCCAATACGGTATATTCATACAGTGAGTGAGCTCGCCTCTCCACAGACCTGTAACTTGGCATGGATGCATTGTAGGCATACACTTAATGTCATACTGTGGGACTTTCTGGACAGAGCAATAACATTTCCATGAAGACAAGCAGGTGGCGGACTCTGCACCAGAAAGTTAAACACAGAGAAACCCAAATGAGACCAGACCTGTGGATCGTTTCAACACCCGTATGCCACCGTACCACAGTCTGAAAGCCATTAATCTTGATTGCTTGGATTGTTTTGTTCAGATCTCTTTATCCCAACTCTTTTCATTCCTGTCCCCTCAGATTTGCTTTGTGAACGTCGACTCAAAGAAGACAAACTATCGTGAAGAACCAAACCTCAAGGTACAGCACTCTCTCATCTTTTTAACGATTCCATCACCACCTCGTCCTCCTTACACCCTCCATCAAATCACTTCTTTATCTGCTGCATAAAAAACTCCGTTGCCATGGATTCCAGATCATTAGCTAGAATTAGAGGCTTGATTTGTTTAGATATTATGCAGATCCTTTTCCAGCTGCTGGTTCCACTGGTGGGCGATTATACATCTCTCTTAGAAGCGTGCAGTGCTTGTTCATATCAAGGGTTGGGGAACGGCGCAAATTATATTTTTGGGCAAATTACAGTTCTGGATGTCAAAATCTGTGTCTGTGAACCAGGCAACTTTAAGACTAATAAAGCTCACAGTTCACAGACAGCATTTATATTTTTTGTTCCTGTTGTTAACATTAATAAGGCCGTATAAGGATCTTGGCTGAGGTTCAAGTAGCATGCTAAGAGTGACTGAGCTGTAGCAATAGAGCTATTGCTTCCAAATATTTTCCCTTGTTGATTTGAAAGTTTGTCAAAGTCTTTAGTCTAAGAAATAAGTAAGCAATAGCTCTAAACTTACATCTTTGGAGGACAACATTGCACATTTCTGTTTTTTATGTATTGTACTTTTTTCTAATAGTGCAGTATAGTTTTCTAATTATGCATAATATATGTGATGATTAATAATAATAGTAATGTATTCAAATTGTGCATTCAAAAGACGCTTTCCATTGCATACTTCTGTAGTCACAGCTGCCCTGGGGTAGTCTGATGGAAGCAAGGCTTGCAATGTGTGACATTGACACTCCAGTCGCTACTATATCACTCTCTCACACATAGGCCTGTCACGATAATTACTATATCAACTTATCCTACAGCATATGATCTTAATATGTATATTGTGTGTACAATTTATTTGCAATGATTGGGAGATTATTGCCATTTTTATGTAATTAAGTTATATCCTCCTGGGACCCGAAGAAAAAAAGTGTGTCTAAATTATTATTATTATTATTATTATTATTATTATTATTATTATTATTATTATTATTATTATTATTATTATTATTATTATTATTATTATTATTATTATTATTATTATTATTATTATTATTATTATTATTATTTTAATTTTCAATTTGGAGGTAAATGAACACCTTAGCATTTTTTTTATTCGTAATGTTGTAACGTGTCCTCTGTAATGGACGTCGGGGACATTTTGATGTTAAATCCATGTGAAGTTAATGACCTAACAAAAACTTTTTTTTTTTTTTGATAACCAACATTTCTGACAACACTTCTACAGTCGCCTCAAAAAGTTTTTAGACTCCTTTTTAGTTTCTTATTAATTAATTAATTTATTTATTTAAGTATTTTTGTATCTTTTTATTTATGTATTTATTTATTTATGTATTTATTTATTTAATTATTTTATTTTATATATATTATTTATTTATTTACATTTATTATTATTATTATTATTATTATTATTATTATTATTATTATTATTATTATTATTTTATTATTATGAATATATATATTTTTTTTTTATCATAGTGCAACCACAAACTACAGTCTATCTCACACAAATCGACTGGTTAACTCAATGTCCACTATAAAGGACAAAAATGAATAGGCGGGTCTCAGGAGGATATAACTAATTAATTTGACTAATTTGAGCTGTAGAGGGTAGAATAAATAACATCTATGGCTAATTGTTGATTTCTTTTATTTATTTATTGCAGCTCATACCTTACAATGATAGAGTACATATTAAAATTGGTGTACTGGGATTATTCTGCTTTGTGTCACTGGCATAAAGTAGTATTAATATTATAATTTATTGCAATCTTTCTCTGTAGCAAGATTGCTTCAACTTTTGTTATCGTGACAGGCCTACACACACATTACATTCATACACAGACGAGGTCAAAGTGGTTCTGAGCTGGAATCAAACTTCAGACAAACAATTTCCACCTTTCTAATTTGGCTCCTCTCTACTTTCAATTCACGTCCATTCGTGTTGTGCGATTATCTCATGTCTGTCATGTCTCTGTCTCCTGCAGAAGTTGGCGAGTGTGTCTCCAGACCTGCCCAGGCTGGTAGAAGTTCTTACAACACAGCAGCCCAAAGACAATGAGCTCCTGCTGCTGGACGGCCTAGAGGTCAGTGCGCAAACGAGATCACAGCCAGTGAATCGTATACAGAGAATTTAGCCATGGATTTTTGAGCATACTGTTCAGTATCTTCTGCTTGTGTTGAAACCTCACATATGCATTACCACAAGGGCTTTGTTCATGATTTTGTTCCTCATATTAATACATCTAATTTTTTTTTATTCAATTTTATTTATTTAATATTTTCCAGAACAGCAACAATATAGACTATTAATGGTATTTACCACCACAAAAACAGACACCAAACAACCTCTCAATCATCTCGATTAAAATTTGATAAATTGCACAACCCCTATTACTACAAATACAGCTCTGGAAAAAAATAAGAGACCACTGCATTTTTTTCTGAAATCAGCATCTCTACATGTATTACAGCCATTCCATTCCAGCGTCTGTTGAATTCCAACACAAACACAAAGCTGAGCTACTTCAGTTCTTGCACCAGGAGTGGAATAAAGTCACTCAAGAACAATGTGAAAGACTTGTGGAGAGCATGCCAAGACGCATGAAAGCTGTGATTAAAAATAAGGGTTATTGCACCAAATATTGATTTCTGAACTCTTCTTAAAGGAGAATTAACGGTTTTTACAATCTGAGCCTTATTTCGGTAATAAAACAAGTTGTTTTACTCACCCATAGCACTTTGGTGTCATATGGAGCACTTCCGGAGATGTTTTAGATTTGCGATCTCTGTAATGTGAGTTCACTTGTTTGCAGTCTCCAAATAACACAAACTTTAACACTTTTCAAATCGTAGAAGCTCGATATCTTAGCCTACGATTTCGTGTGGTCAAAAGTGGCCTGTAATCCGAGATTTAGCCATAGTTTCGAGTAGATGAGGAGGCCAGTGCGCATGTGTGGAGTGTGTTCTCAGCTCCCGAGACCAAAACATGAAACGCAAAGCTGTAAACTATGGATAAATCTCGGATTACAGGCCACTTTTGATTCAAACGAAATCGTAGACTAAGACATCGAGCTTCTATGATTTGAAAAGTGCTAAAGTTTGTGTTATTTGGAGCCCGCACGGGGCATATTACATGCTCGGGGAATATATTATATGCCCCGAGCTATGGCTAGAAGTCGCGCTAGGCTAACCGCAAATCTAAAACATCTCTGGAAGTGCTCCATATGACACCAAAGTGCAATGGGTGAGTAAAACAACTTGTTTTATTACCGAAATAAGGCTCAAATTGTAAAAAAAAACGTGACTTTTCCTTTAAGTGTAAACATTAGTATTATGTTGTTTTAAAATGAATTTGATCTGTTTTCTTTGCATTGTTTGAGGTTGTTGTCAGTAGTCAGTAGTAGTAACTCAAACTAAAACACAAACACATACCTATAAGTAGTAAAATCAGAAAAACTGATCATTTTGCAGTGGTCTCTTATTTTATTTTTTTCCAGAGCTGTAAGCTTCCAATAACTTTCAATACTGCTACAACTACAAATCCTTCTGTAACTTTTAATGTTATTACCTTTCCTGTCCATGGTGAGAATTCACAGTAAATTAGCCAGGGAATTAGCCAAACTCCATAGTGATTGTTACCAGTCTGGGAATCAAACCATCATGTTACTCAAGGCAGTAGTGCTATAATGAGTTTGCCTCAGAGCACCCTCGCTAAATATTACTGAGCTAAATCTACAAATTAGAAGTACTTTTTCCCTCCATTTTGGGTAAACATATCAGGAATAAATGTGATAGTAAACTTTTTATCTTGAAGTAAATGCAGGATAATGTTATACGTTCTTGCGACAGTATTTTCCTGAAAACCGCCTCAGCTATCTACTGGATCTGTGAAGAAAGCACTCACTGGATCAATATGAGCTCTAGGAAGCCTCTGCAAATAATTAAACTTGCATGAAACTGCTTTGTTAATCTTGGAGTAGTTGAACAACGAAACAATAAAAGCACCACCACTCTGCATCCTAAACTACTGTCTAAAGTACTGTTTAAAAATGTACTAAAAAAGTAAAAGGATTTTCAGCAGATTATGAGATCTAATGGAGCTTCCAGTGTAGAAGATTTGTGCTGAATGCATTCTAGCTGTTTTTATTTGTATATTTTTGTGTTAAAAAAATAAACCGTGGGGCTTTCCTATGGGTCTCACACGATAATAAAATACTTTTACATTTCAGTCCAGTTAAAAATGTAGTGGAGTGGAAAGTACATATACGTGCTCTCAAAGTAAGTGAAAGTAAAAGATATCCACTTAAAATCTACTTAAGTAAAATACACATATTAAAATGTATTCTTAAGTACTGTACTACTTTAACTTCGTTGCGTTCCACCACTGGTCACAAAACAAAAATCTTCAACTTGATTTTAGTAGTAGACTTAATTCTGAATACAGTGGTACCTCACCTTACGAAATTAATTCGTTCCAGAAGTGATTTCGTAACGTGAATTTTTCGTAAGTTGAGTAGCTATTTCAATGGAAAAAGCCTGATTCGTTCCAAGGCCCCATTCCAAGTTTTTTTTTTTTATAGTGTAACTTTTTTTTTTTTATAGTGTAACACTGTGTTCTGCGTCCTGATTGGCTAAGAGACTGTAGACCCAGGACTAAACGTGCACTAAACCAGGTCTAAACAAGGTCTGTACCTGGACTGGACCAGGACTAAACCTGGACTAAACCAGGACTGGACACCAGGATTAAAGCGCCGCGTGCGGGTCTATTTCCTGGTTTCGTGCTAGCTCTGCTATTAGCAGCAGCACCGGTGTACCTCACGAGTCACGGCTGAGGCGAGCAGCGAGGAGGGGAGGGGATGTTCCTGCCCTCGGGACCGCAGGCAGTCTGAGCGCATGAACGAACGCAGGCAAGAGCCGCGGTGGTTTAATCCTGGTTTAATCCTAGTTTAGACCTGGTTTAGACCTGGTTTAGACCTGGTCTAGAGGAGGCACGGTTTGAGCACGGGTCTTGTGCTCACAGCCCCACGCCGGGTCATGCTGCGCTATCACGCACATGTCCGCCCTCCCCCTTCCCCCCACACTTCACTATTAATAATTTTGTTGAAAATCTATGAAAGTTTGAGTGTTTAAACGAGAGACAAATGTGAGAAAAGTTTAAATCCAGTCTGAGAAAAGCGTATAATGTGTGTGGCTGAGCGCGCATTATTTGCATTTTTGAGATTTAGTGTTTCGTAACTTGAATTTTCTTTCGTATCTAGAGACCAAAATTTAACGTGAAGGCGTTTCGTAACTTGGAATTTTCGTTTGTTGGGTCTTGTTGGGTCTCGTAAGGTGAGGTACCACTGTATATGATTTAAAAAAATAAATGATGATGATGATGAAAACTTTCTTTAGATAATATAATGTGATTAAAGAATAGTCATTTCTTCTATATTACCATTATATCTGTGTAATCCCTCAGTGGTCCATGGGCGTATACTAGTCTTGTTGTTCTAGTTGTTCTCATACAGCTCAAGATCCTTCTAAAGATCCAGGAAAGGTTCATTTCTGTCCTGTGAATGTGACTTTTTTAGTATTGATACCACTGGTCTACACATTTTTTGACTCCATCTGCTTCCAAGATAAACATGGCTAAATCTCATTTATACTGAAAATCAATTGATAACTGTGCTGGTTAGCTAATGTATTCAAGATATTTAGTGATATTGTTTTACATCAAAATCGCATCTGTTTATACAATAGATTTAGGCATTTTTGCTTAAAAATAATATTTATAATAACTTGCTTTATCCGTCTTTATCCGTCAAGAAATAAACAAGAAATGTCTTAAGACATCAGGGGCACACAATTTCAAGGCATCTCTCTTGTGTGAAATCAATATTTGATGTTAAACTCTAGACATATTAAAATGAATGTGTGTGAATGTGCAGACAGGCTTCAGATAGAACTGGTTGCCTGTAGACACACTGTACCTTCTGATAAACTACTGTTTTTGCCTTATTTTGCATACATTTCCTATTTTGACCCAATACTATATCTTGTAAACTATAGCCAATCAGCACTTCTGACTTACTTTTTCTTTATTAGTGACCTAAACCAAGAAAAAATTCTGGAAGCATTTTGCTTGTAGACCAGTGTACATGGTCAAATAAGTGTCTTGCTTCGATTATAGTTTTAGCATTAAATAGTATGCGTGAAGAGTCCCTCAGTCGTCCAGGTAGAATCCATGATAAAAGGAGAAATTCAATTTGTCAACTGGACAAAGTTTGTTTGGTCGAAAACCTTTCGGCGCTCATCCAAGAGGCTTCGTCAGTTCTGGTTCTAGTGCTGGTTCGAGACTGCTTATATCTAGCTGCAGCTCCTCATAAGGCTGAATAGGTATGCTAAACTAGATGCCAGAGAAATTCGAAAAACAAAAGAAACAAATTAGTTGAGATAGTTTCAGAACTATTTCAGTGTAGTGAGCTCCTTCCTGCAGCTAGATATAAGCAGTCTCGAACCAGCACTAGAACCAGAACTGACGAAGCCTCTCGGATGAGCGGCGAAATGTTTTCGACCAAACAAACTTTGTCCAGTTGACAAATTGAATTTCTCCTTTTATCATTAAATAGTATCTGATTTTTGATACTTTTGACATACTTAGCTCTCTTTTCATGTATTCAGGCCCAGCAGCAACAGAAGAGCACGGGTGTGTGTCTGCTCCAGTGTTCCAGACAGAAAAGCAGTACGGAGCCGGCAAGCATCATTCTGGAGATCAACAAGTTCCTGATGGGTCTGCAGTGGGGCCGGGAGAGGCAGGTTCAACAGCAGCGTCAGGGCCGGGCAGTGCAGCGAGCCGAGGATGATACAAATCGCTCTATTTCCTCCATCGAAGATGACTTCCAGACGGCCTCGGAGCACCTGGGAGAAGACAGCGAGGATGATGGCTTCAGAAATGGTGGGATATTTGGGTCATGTTTGTGTACCAATGTGTGATAATGTGAGACTGATGTCAGGCACAACTTTCCTTTCCTTTTATTAAAATCATATTACATCACTAGTGCAAAAACAAAAGTCAAAATGATTGATGAAATAATTAATCAAAATAATGAATAGTTTACAGCGGAGATCCCAAAATATGAAAATAATATATTTTGGGATAAAAAATAATATCCCAAAGGAAAATGTATAATTCCCTTAAAAGTGCACTATGTATTTTCAGCTAGCTACTTGCTTGTCTCCATGGAGATGTGATTTCTTTGCCTGGAATGTTCCACAATATGATATTAAATATATCTCCCCCGCATTTTTTCCAATTACAGGTGTTTTATAGCTCGAAAATACCTTTAAAAAAACATCTTAAAAACTCGTACCATGTACAGGCTTGTTTCTCTATAGATCTATTAAAGGAAAAGTAACGTTATTTTACAATCTGAGCCTTCTTTCGGTAATAAAACAAGTCGTTTGACTCACCCATATCACGTTTGTGTCATTTGGAGCTGTTTGAAGAAAGTTATGTTGTAGCGTATCCGTTAGCATTTGTTTTCGGGGCATTACTTTGCGGTGTCCAAATAACACAAACTTTAGCACTTTTCAAATCATAGAAGCCCGATGTCTTAATGAAAGATTTCGTTTGAAGCAAAAGTGGCCTGTAATCCGAGATTTATCCATAGTTTTCAGCTTTGCGTTTCATGTTTGGGTCCCAGGAGCAGTCCGCGCATGCGCACTGGGGTCCTCATCTACTCGAAACTATGGCTAAATCTCGGATTACAGGCCACTTTTGCTTCAAACGATATCTTACATTAAGACATCGGGCTTCTATGATTTGATTGATTTGAAGTACTAAAGTTTGTGTTATTTGGACACCGCAAAGTAATGCCCCGAGCAAATGATACAGCCCCATGTTAACGGATACGGGATCATTACTAGAACAGAACGGCTCAACATAAGTTCTGCGATACTGCTCCAATTGACAGAAAAATGCTATGGATGAGTAAAACTACTTGTTTTATTGCCGAAAGAAGGCTCAGATTGTAAAAAAAAAACGTTAATTTGCCTTTAACCTGTCTCCATTATAAGTACAATGTTTTTTTTTCCATACTGTGGAATAATCAAGGCAAAACAGTAATTTCTCTATGGAGACAAGCAGGTGGCGGACCCTCCACCAGAAAAGTTACACATTGTACCTGTAGTATAAAAAATGTCAACACATTTTTTTTGTTTTACTACAAAATATTTTCACAATATTAGTCATTTCAGTAATAATGCCCCACAGTCCCAAAAACCAAGTACTAGGGAATGTTGCCATGGTCTGCTTGTTGTAAGAAGCCTCTGCCTCATTGCATCATTTAATTAAATATACTTGAGGAACTATTTTTTAAACTTTTTGTAATGTTTTTCCGATTTAGACTATAATTTTACAGATGAAGGCTTAAAACAGAATCTAGTATTGATTATATGGTCATTTTTAATCATTTATAATATTATCAATATATTTTAAGTGGCTAATTTCATTCCATCACACTGCTAAATCTGAATATACAACCTCTATTATGACATTATGACAGGTCTTCAGGGTGTGGTGATGTCATATAATCCAGAAATAGTGAGTTGTAGAATACATTTTTAAAAATGCATTGGCCGAGTGTCAAGGTGCTGAAGCTTGGATGCTTCTGCAGCTGATGAAGTGTGCTTGTAATCAGAGTGGACGTTTCTCATTAGCTCTCTTCCACTGTGTGTCCACAGAGTCTGAGAGCAGTGACCTGGCAGAGACTGTAGCAGAAGGGGCACCGAAGCACTGCACCAGAATGTGCCAGAGGGGACTGTCTCAACATCCACCAACCAGTGAAGCCAAGGTGGAGGGAGCACGCCGGGCAAGCCTTCAGACTAAAGAATCTGCTGGTCACTACGCCACCAACCTCGCAGAGTCGGTACTGCAAGACGCCTTTATTCGTCTGTCCCAAGATGAATCCTCGTTTGTCTCAGAGGCAGCTGTCAGCGTTTCCCAGTCTAGTCCTGCCCATTCCCAATCAAGAGCACCAACCCAGCAGCGCACCTGCTCTTTCGAACTGCCCAAAATAGTCATAGTCCAGAGCCCGGATAGTTCTGAAGGGCCAGGTGAATGGTCGGAGAGCCATGGTTCCAATGTAACGGATATTGAAGAATCTGAAATGTCAGAAAATGGAACTCCTGTACATATCGCCCATCATTGCAGTGCACACGCTTCCAAGCACGTAGAAGTGGCGTTAGCTTGTGCGGCTAATGTCATCGGAACCATCACCAGCCCTCAAGTTACGGAGAAACTCGCAATGGAGTCAGAGGATGATAATGAGGAAGACATAAACGAACCTGAGGAGGAAGTGGATTATTCTTTACCGTCTGCAGTGTGCGGAATGGCGCAGGTAGCAGGGGCTGTGGCTGCAGTTGAACTAACAGAGGAGTCCGTAGAGGGTGTGGAATCTGATGCGGAGTCTATGGATGTCTATGCACCGTCAAGGGGTCTCATGTCGGCAGCAGAAGCCTCAGCAGCTTTCGCACTTCACTGCAGTGTAGCGGAGGGCACGAGTGTGGAAGCATTTCGTGCCAACATCGCCGAAGTTTTGCACCGAGAAGCTGCTCAAGTTCTGACACAACCTCAGGGTTATAAAAGCGTAGCCCATCTGCTGGAGACAACCCATTATAAGATTGTAGATGGAATCACGTGTCCAAAAAAATCTTGCACTGATGATGGAGAGGTGGATGATATGATCAATGAGGTTGCCGACAGTCTTTTTAAGCATGCTCTTGAGAAGGCCAGGAAGAAAAAAGAATTAGAAGGATGCGGTAAAGAGGTGCCGAGTTTCCAGCACTTTTTGCAGGAGAGTGTGAACAACTTGCTTTTTGATATTCTTTGCATTACACAGAAAAAGATTAGTCATGTTTCTCGGGATGATCAAAGCTTGTCCGACTCCCAAGCAGATGAAATTAATTTGCCTGAAACCACCGCCAACAGTAATGGAAAATTGCACTGCTTAATAAATAGTAACCAGGCCGCTAATGGTGACGCTAACAGGGCAACACAACACAGCGTGAATAAGGTAACGATCATTTCAAAGGAGAGACATCTATCAGAGGACAGACATCACACGAGCCCTCCAGCCCAGAGAGAGCAGGCCATACTGAGACAAAATCTGTCCAAGTGTGCGTCGTTGCCTGCCAAGGAATTCTCAGAACACTATTCGAGCCAGCAAGGCCCCATCAGGGACCCTTTGAGTGAAATTCCGGTTCACTGTGTGGAGAGGAGGGGGAGACTGGGCACAAGCAGTGACAGCCGACAATCCTCTCTAACTCCCCAGTCATCCCTTAACTCATGTAGTTCTCTGGTCTCTCTCAAAATGGACACAGACTCCAAGACGCCCATTACATGTTATGCTGAGGATCTGGCTTCAACCGTAGTGTCAATGGCTACGGAATTAGCCGCAATCTGTTTAGAGAATTCCACTGGGAAACAGCCGTGGTTTTGTGCTCTGAAAGGGGCAACGACAGATGGAAATGAGGCCTATTTGATCCCGGCTTGTCGCACGGTGTTCCGGAGGAAAGATGGTCCAGGAAGTAATGCTAGCTCCAAGAAACACAGAGCTCCACGTCTGAGCGAGATTAAGAGGAAAACAGAAGAGCAGCCGGAGCTAATGGAGCGGCTGGTGAACAGGGTGGTGGACGAGACAGTGCATCCGGATGAGACGCAGGACCCCTTTGCATTGTTCGCTTCAGAGGTCACGGCCCGCATCATGAACTGTCCAGAACTCAATGTAGTGGACACATCCAAAGCAGGGCAACCACGCAGCAGACTGCAGTGTGAGAGGTGGAGCAGGGGGAAGGCGTCCAGCTACGAGAGTATCCCAGAAGAGGACAGCGACCCCTCGAGCACTGCCAACACGCTAGGCCCTGGGAGTCGCTTAGGTCAGAATTTAAGCCGGGGCAGTTCCATCTCCAAACAGTCGAGTTGTGAAAGCATTACAGATGAATTCTCTCGGTTCATGGTAAACCAAATGGAGACGGAGGGCAGGGGCTTTGACCTTTTGCTAGACTACTACGCGGGGAAAAATGCTAGCAGTATATTAGCAGCAGCAGTGCAACAAGCAGCTACTAAGAAAAATGGCCATCTTAACATCAGGGCCTCGTCTTGCCTGTCGAAACAGTCCAGCACTGAAAGCATCACAGAGGAGTTCTATAGGTTTATGCTGCGTGACATGGATAAGGAAAACAAAGACTATGGTATTGCAAAAACAAAAGAATGGAGCAATAGCCTGTTCCCCCCTTCTCCCCGTACTCCCTTCTGTATCAGACAGTCCTCAGTACCTGATCGGCGCTCCTCCGACTCGCGTCTCACTGTCAACTCGCCCATCAAAGCTAACTCTTTTGACGGATTTGCCCGGAATGTTCACGGAGACACTTTAAACATTTACCCCAGCAACTCTGTGTCCGCCACAGGGCTGTGTAAGTCAGACTCCTGCCTGTATCAGAGGGGCAAAACGGACCACATCACAGATATGCTGATTCATGAGACATGGTCCAGCTCCATTGAGTCGCTGATGAGGAAGAACAAGATCATTGCGGATCCCGAAGACAGTATTGACCTGGAGGTTTCGGCAGATTCTCAGCCTCACGTGCAGCAGTTTGCCAATCGTCTAGCAGCGGACATCGTTGATATCGGGAAAAGTGCTATTGGGGGGCAGCAGGATGCTAACGGGGCCATTTCACAGCCTCACATGCCCGTAGGGGAGAGGAGGAGGGGGTTCAAGCAGTCACATCTTAGTTGTAGTCGCACCAAATCCAGCCAGGAGCAAGCCGGAAATGGATTAGGCTCAAAAGACAGCAATTTGCCTCGAGTCAGGGGCCCCAGAGATGTGCCCTTGATACACATAGAGGGAGATCAGAAAGTGGAGGAGCGCTTACCCCAGCCCGAGAGCAGGGGGGCCGGACCTAAAGACCCCGCACCAGAGAACTCTGCTCCCAAACGGACAGAGAGAGTCAACAGCAACAGGTAGAGCATCTGTCATTAGCACTTCGCAATGTATTTTTAGCACTAAGGTCTATGGTTAAAGGGATATGCCACCCCCAGGTCAAATTTGGGCATCTCCCCACAGTCCAGAGACTAAAATAAGTGGTGGAAAGCGTTTTCCTGCTCACCCAGCCATTGTCCGAGTCTGTCGCCACTGACCGCCGCTGTATCTGGTGCTCCTCCGCCTTAGACTGGAGTCTAACGTAGCCAGAGAAAGATTTCGGCCAAAAGGAATTAATTTGCTCGATGCGTTTCCCAATTACTTTGTGTGTAGTGCGCATTCATATCGAGTGCAAATAAATGTGCAAATCAACACGGAGAGCTTGACTTGGTCATTTTGGGTGGGAACTATTTTCCAGTGCGTAAGAATACAGCCGTATCACGCAGCACGCTACCAGGGGAATCCCAGTTACGCACCGGGAAGGGAGTTCCCCTGTTGCACAACGTGGTGCGTGATGCGGCTGTATTCTTACGCACTGGCTGGGTGAGCAGGAAAACGCTTTCCACCACTTATTTTAGTCTCTGGACTGTGGGGAGATGCCCAAATTTGACCTGGGGGTGGCATATCCCTTTAAGCAACATTTTATGCTAACTACAGCTAATAATCCTTAAAGGTCCAGTGTGTAGGATTCGTGGCGCATAGGTGGATGGTAGCTATTCCACTTCCTCTTTTGGCTACGGCAGACGTCGAGGGTCACCCGGGCGCGCCGTATCGCGGACAGCTCGCGTACCAGCGTGCACCCGGGCTTTGCGAGCCCTCGCTGACAAAACGCGGCCCCGTTCACTGTTTTTCTTTTCTTTTCGCATGAAAACACACATTCCCGATCGTGTACCATGACAATCTACATATCAAATGAAACCTTACAGTCTCCTCTTTTTGACTATGCAATTCATTTCCCGGCACAACAATCACTCCCCGAGCACATGGGGCTTTTATACGGAAAAGCACAAAATGAGGTTTGTTACTTAGCTTACCTTTGAAGGCTCTGGACAGGTCAAACTCAGCATTTCACCAAAAGCTTGGTCTCAATCTGTCCGTAAGGATCCAGCGAATAAAATCCAGTAAAACAATTTAGTCCAAAAAACGTGTTAGATCCATTACGACGTGTGATCCCGCAGCATGCTTGTGTTGTTTACCCAAAACCACGAGCCTTGCCGAAGGCGAAGGCGGAGCCCAAATGTCCTTCTGCGGCTCTTGTAATCAAAATGGCTGCCTCTACATGGGGTCAATCCCCCTTTTATGTGACTATATCTAAGTCCAAAAGAATACTTTGATTTCATGATGGAAGTGAAAAGGCTTGGAAAACAATGTATTTTTGAATGGGTATCTTCAATTTCGGTAATTAACGGGTAAAAATCTTACACACTGTCCCTTTAATAAAGCATAAGAAAATACTTAATTCATAATGAACAAATAGTTTATTGAGAATGAATCAGGCTTAGCAACTACTTAATTACTGTAATACCCTTGCCCTAATTCCTAACCTTAACCTTAAAGACGCAAGGTGTAACTTTTGTGGTGGAGGGTTCGTCACCTGTTTCCATGAATGTCATTGCTGTACATGGAATGTTCCACAGTATGACATTAAACTGATCTATTATATTTGATTAAATGACAGGTGTTTTTCATAGCTCAACAATACACTAATAGGGAAACATGCATTCTAACTGTGAGCAGGGTCGCCTCTCCACAGATCTGACCTGTCACTGGTTTAGTCGATGAAGATAGAAAGGTTTAATGCCATACTGTGAAACATTCCAGACAAAATAATAACATTTCCATGGAGCAAAGCATCTGACGGACCCTCTACCAGAAAAGTTACATAATGTACCTTTAAGTACTTCCAAAGGGTAAGTAATTCTCAAACAAATACTTTTTATCCTTCTTCATGCTTTATTATTGCTAATTAATGTGTGGCTATTATAAAGTATGTCCAACTTATTTTTATGGTTAAAATTAGAGATTTGGCAATGTAATCTATCTATTTTTGTAAGCATTAAAAGCAGATACAACCTCAGCTTTACAAATAGCATAGCTTTATTTCAAACCTCTCTCTCCTCAGTCAGTTTTAAGCAGCACAAAACGAAAAGTCATCTATTTTAGGAAGTGTATAGTTTGACAAATTATTGGCCCAGGCTGTGACTCCCTGGGTGATGTACAATGTGTGCAGAAAGCTTTTAGAGGATTCATATTTCACGGGTTGAGGGGCGGTTCACTTCTCCTTGATCACTCCAAACTGCTTTCACGCTCCCAAGCTCGAGCCAAAGGGTATTGGAAGAACAAGGTCAAAGAATGTATTTCTAAATAAGTCATAGGCAGTGAAAGGGAGGCAGCTAAACGATCTCTGACCAGGCACATTTTTAATATGGCTATATACATTAATGTTCTGAACATACAGCTCTGGAAAGAAAAATGCAAAATTATCAGTTTTTCTGATTTTACTACTTATAGGTATGTGTTTGGGCAAAAGGAACATTTTTGTTTGATTCTATAAACTACTGACAAACTTTTCCCCAAATTCCAAATAAAAATATTATTGTTTAGAGCATTTATTTGCAGAAAATGACAAATGATCAAAATAACAAAAACAATACAATGTTTCAGACCTCAAACAATGCAAAGAAACAAGATCAAATTCATTTTAAAACAACATAATACTAATGTTTACACTTAAGAAGAGTTCAGAAATCAATATTTGGTGCAATAACCCTTATTTTTAATCACAGCTTTCATGCGTCTTGGCATGCTCTCCACAAGTCTTTCACATTGTTCTTGGGTGACTTTATTCCACTCCTGGTGCAAGAACTGAAGTAGCTCAGCTTTGTGTTTGTGTTGGAATTCAACAGACGCTGGAATGGAATGGCTGTAATACATGTAGAGATGCTGATTTCAGAAAAAAATGCAGTGGTCTCTTATTTTTTTCCAGAGCTGTATACAGTGGTACCTCACCTTACGAAAGACCCTACATACGAAAAATCCAAGTTACGAAACGCCTTCACATTAAATTTTGGTCTCTAGATACGAAAGAAAATTCAATTTACGAAACGCGAAATCTCAAAAATTCAAATAATGCCCGCTCAGGTGCACACCCCGCTGTTATCCTCGCTCAAAGAGCACCTTTCTCGGCCTCTTAGCTCACAGGGTCAGCCCCCTGGCTCTGGAAGTCGGATAGAACCAGAGCCAGCCCCGGGGAAAACCCTGCGGTCGTGCCAGCTCAAAGAGCACCTTTCTCGGCCTCTTAGCTCTAGCGCCGAACATGCAAGGAGCGCGGAAACAGGAGCACCGCGAGCACGAGATAGAACCGCGGCGAACACGCAGCCCGAGCCACAAACCAAACACGCACAAACAAACGCAAAAGCCGCACAAAACCAGCAAAGAGCCACACGGGGTGATTTAATCCTGGTCTAGTCCCGGTTTAGTCCAGGTCTAGACCTGGTCCAGTCCTGGTTTAGTCCAGGTCCAGTCCAGGTTTAGACCTGGTCTAGACCTGGTTTAGTCCAGGTCTAGACCTGGTCCAGTCCTGGTTTAGTCCAGGTCCAGTCCAGGTTTAGACCTGGTCTAGTCCCGGTTTAGTCCAGGTCTAGACCTGGTCCAGTCCTGGTTTAGTCCAGGTCCAGTCCAGGTTTAGACCTGGTCTAGACCTGGTTTCGTTCTGGTCTAGACCTGGTTTAGTCCAGGTTTAGACCTGGTCTAGACCTGGTTTCGTTCTGGTCTAGACCTGGTTTAGTCCACGTTTAGTCCTGGCTCTACAGTCTCTTAGCCAGGACGCAGAACACAATGTTACACTATAAAAAAAAAACCTTGGAACGAATCAGGCCTTTTCCATTGAAATAGCTACTCAACTTACGAAAAATTCACATTACGAAACCACTTCTGGAACGAATTAATTTCGTAAGGTGAGGTACCACTGTATTTCAACTGTGGTATAAGGCATCTTACTGACGTAGATGACTGAAGAAATTAAAATTGTAATATGTGAAGAATTTGGTCCATAAATCTTATATGCAATTAAGGGCAGCTATCCATACCTCTCTGTCACACTTTGTACATTGGAAAAGAACAAAAGTCTTTTCAATGATTCCTAGATAATGGATCATATTGTTAACTCCCAAGATATTCACTGATAAATGAGTTTTAAAGCTTGAGTCACAGTATCAAATGTGAGTTTGAAGGCCAAAATTCCACGTATTAAAACTTTTGTAGGTGTTATAACAATCTTTTCAAAGTGTTATTCCCAACTAGTGGGACAGGACTCCAAAAGTTTGAAATTACTCAATCATAATTTATTTCTTAATCGGGCTAGATAACTACTACAGTAAAGTTGTGTTTATTTGTGTATGCTTGTACTATTAGCGACAGGCAAAGTAAAGTAAAAAGTTCAACATTTTTTAAGACCATTTGTACCCATAAATATCTAATAATATAATATGCCATACCCATAAAAAAAACACATTATGCGTATCAAGTAAAAAGCGGCCATTAAGCCACCAAACTGCACTTTAAAATGTACTTTTACGAGGCTATAAAGAGTTGATGACCATTTCAAGCTGGTCACTGCAGCTCTAGGCCACTGTCCACTGTGTAGTTTAGCCATCAGACATTAGCACAGGCAGCACTACAATGTCTGATGATCAGAAAATGATTTCAAAAGACTCATCGAGCGGCAAACTTCACCGTGCTGGATAAGTGTGTGAACAGCCTGCGGGCACGGAGTCCACTGGGAGTAGTTAGGGAGATTAAAAAAGCTGCATCAACTGTGAAATCTAATGAAGCAGCAGAAAAATATGTAAAAAGTACAGGGAAAAAAGTCAAACAAAAAGTTTATTTTAACGTTTAAAGGTGTTTGGAAGTACATCATTTTGTAAGGACAATATGACTGGCTCCATAGTGAGAAGTTACTGGCTTAAGATGTTTAAATAAGAATTGTAGAAGTGTTGTTAGTTTCTTTATTTTTTACTATTTCATACATGTTATATATATATATATATATATATATATATATATATATACATACACACACACACACACACACACACACACACACACACACACACACACACACTGGTACCTCACCTTACGACCCAACAAACGAAAATTTCAAGTTACAAAACGCCTTCACGTTAAATTTTGGTCTCTAGATACGAAAGAAAATTCAAGTTACGAAATGCGAAATCTCAAAAATTCAAATAAAGCGCGCTCAGCCATACACATTATACGCTTTTCTCAGACTGAATTTAAACTTTTCTCACATTTGTCTCTCGTTTAAACACTCAAACTTTCATAGATTTTCAACAAAATTATTAATAGTGAAGTGTGGGGGGAAGGGGGAGGGGGGAGAAAACTGCGCGCGGACTCGTGTGATAGCGCAGCATGACCCGGCGCGGAGCTGCCAGCAGGTCTAGACCTGGACTAAACCAGGACTGGACCAGGACTAAACCTGGACTAAACCTGGACTAAACCTGGACTAAACCAGGACTAAACCAGGACTAAACCAGGACTAGACCAGGTGGATTAAAGCGCCGCGCGCGGGTCTATTTCCTGGTTTCGTTTCGAGTCACGGCTGAGGCGTGCAGCGAGGGGGACCGCACGCAGTCTGAGCGCATGAACGAACGCATGCAGGAGCCGCGGTGGTCTAGACCAGGTCTAGAGGAGGTCTAGAGGAGGCACGGTTTGAGCACGGGTCTCATTCATGCGCTCAGACTGCGTGCGGTCCCCCTCGCTGCTCGCCTCAGCCGTGACTCGAAACGAAACCAGGAAATAGACCCGCGCGCGGCGCTTTAATCCACCTGGTCTAGTCCTGGTTTAGTCCAGGTTTAGTCCAGGTTTAGACCTTGGTCTAGACCTGGTATAGTCCACGTTTAGCCCTGGGTCTACAGTCTCTACGCAGAACACAATGTTACACTATAAAAAAAGTTACACTATAAAAAAAAAAAACTTGGATCGGGGCCTTGGAATGAATCAGGCTTTTTCCATTGAAATAGCTACTCAACTTATGAAAAATTCACGTTACGAAACCACTTCTGGAACGAATTAATTTCGTAAGGTGAGGTACCACTGTAGTTTGTTTGGTTGATGCTCAGAGACAAATATGCAAAAAACTACTACTACTAGCTTATTTTGAATGTATGTTTACTTGAGTTTTGCCGGTTCCCCTTCCATCTCTACAGTTCACACAGTCTTTGGTGCTGTGCCTCTGCCTTTCCCCTGTTTGCACTGGCACTCTCACTGTGAGCGTCCATAAGGTTGATTTCTCTGTGGAGGTCCAGGCTGGCAGCTCTTACTCATCTGATCAGGACTTAATTTAATCACTGTCTCACTAAACTATGGGGAAACAGACAGGATTATTGGATTTACAATGTTAGCAGATGCAATCGAGGTAATAACAGGGCCGTGTAAACTTGTAAGAACTCTGAGTGTACAGTAAAGAAAAGAAAACCTTGAACTTGAACAGGTTAATTTAGGTTAATGATTACTGGCTAGATGATGAGGCTAATTTGACTCTGATGTTTTAGTCCAAAACAAGTTTTTTGGAAAGGTATATTTCCTCTGTTAGTTATTAATTTTAAATGTGCATAATGTATGTTTTCTGGTGGAGGTTCCATCACTGTCACCACAATTTTTTTTTTTGCCCCAAAGTACTTTTATGGAAGCATTGTTTTATGTCATTCTGTGGAACATTTGAGGCAAAACAATAACCTGTCTATGGAGAAGATGGTTTCAGACCCTCCACCTTTAAACTTACATAAAGCCCCCAGTTCACAGTGGAGTTCAACTGTCCCGCTTTTATTTGACTACTTATTTATTTATTTATTTATTTATTTTGATTTATTTTTCGTAAGGTCTGTGGGAGAAATGAAAGAGAATTTTACATCTGGAACGAGGGGGTGGGCGGTCACGTTTGAGCTCTATCTGAATAAATGTCAGATTTGGTCATGTTTTATTTCAAATGTAGTGAAACCTTGTGTGTGACAGAAAGATGACAGCAGACAGTAAGCATACAGTCATGATGTGAGTGATGTCTTGCCAGCCTTTGACAGCTGCTGTGCTGTGTGCTGTGCTCTCCCAGCAGTGACAGGGACAGAGTGGTGAAGCGGGACAGGCGTTCTCTCAGTGCTAGCAGTGAGGAGAGCATGGGCAGCTGGTCTCACATGAGCCCGGAGGAAGACCCGCCCGAGGAGAGCAGTAGTTTTATCCAGCTGAGCGAGGGGTCTGTAAGCACGGCTGTGTCATGGCCCCATCTCCTGCTATAACAAAGCCCCATGTGCCACTGCAGTTTACTCCCCTCTGCTGCTGCTGCTGCTGCTGCTGCTGCTATTGTTTTCATGGTGCTGTGGTGCTGTGTGCAGAGACCCCCTCCTCCCCCCTCATAGCCTGCATATAGGATTAGACCAGCCCTAACCTCCCATGCAGCTGCATAGGGCCGCATTAGGAGCCCATCTCACAAAGCTCCCACATGACGACATCAAAGGCTCCGGGTCTAAACATTTGCTACACCATCCTCTGCTTCATCAGCGGGCCGGGCCATACAGCTGTGTAGTGGGGATAGGCCAGAGGTTTGGCTGGTACTATTAAAGGTGCATTGTGTAGTATAAAGACACACAGAGGTAAGGTTCAATGGAAACATAACCATTTAGTAAGAAATCAGGATAATAGAAAAAAACGCTTTTTTGACTGATGATACAGTGTGACCTCATGTAGACGTGTAGTCCCACGATGTTCTGTTCACACTCACACAGCCTTATGTCTACAGCCTTCACGTGGAGCATGAGTCAACCAGGTGAACTCTGGCACTAAAACAGTATTATGTGAGACTTAAAGGAAAAGTAACGTTTTTTTACAATCTGAGCCTTCTTTCGGCAATAAAACAAGTAGTTTTACTCACCCATAGCAGTTTGGTGTCATTTTGAGCAGTTTCGTAGAAGTTATGTTGTAGCGTATCCGTTAACTTGAGTGCTCGGGGCATTACTTTGCGGTCTCCAAATAACACAAACTTTAGCACTTTTCAAATCATAGAAGCCTGATGTCTTAATCTACGATTTCGTTTGAAGCAAAAGTGGCCTGTAATCTGAGATTTAGCCATAGTTTCGAGTAGATGAGGAGGCCAGTGCGCATGTGCGGAGTGTGCTCTCAGCTCCCGGGACCCAAACATGAAACGCAAAGCTGTAAACTATGGATAAAGCTCAGATTACAGGCCACTTTTGATTCAAACGAAATCGTAGACTAAGATATCGGGCTTCTATGATTTGAAAAGTGCTAAAGTTTGTGCTATTTGGAGCCCGCACGGGGCATATTACATGCTCGGGGAATATATTCTATGCCCCGAGCTATGGCTAGAAGTTGCGCTAGGCTAACCGCAAATCTAAAACATCTCTGGAAGTGCTCCATATGACACTAAAGTGCTATGGGTGAGTAAAACAACTCAAATTGTAAAAAAAACGTTACTTTTCCTTTAATATCACTTTACAATTAGAAACATTATTCATGCTCTTAGTCACACTTATGGTGTGGAATCACTACTTTTCAAAGCCAATCAGGTACAAATAAATGTATATTCATTTAAAGCTAAGTGATCCTGAAACACTCACACCACATGTGGGTGAGTTGTTTGGTGCATTTATGATTTTAGGGATAGAGTTGTATGTACAAATGTTTTAGTATAGATTATTTTGGGCAGAGCTGCATAGTGATTTTTATCTGAAGAATAATGCTTCTGCAAAGTATAGTGGAGCCTCTCCAAGTGTAGTTCTATCTAAGAGAAAAGTAGGTTTATCTTCCCGAGAGCCTTTCATCCACATATGCACCTTTAAATCACATGCTGTACTACATTATTGCTCTGTGATTGTTACTTGTGAAAGCATGTAAATGGATGTTGAGCTGATGTAGACTGTATTAGGAGCTCCAGCTCCAGACTCATCCCTCCTCATGGATCCGGAGCTCCTCATGCTGCTGGATGTCTCTCACCTGCTCCTCCACTAGAGGCCCTCCAAGCTTCTACTCACATCCTACCACCACACCAGCTTATCAACTGTAGCCCTTTTGTCTTTTGATAACTATGATGACTTTATCCAAATAACATAACCAGCCGCTCTGTTTCAGGAACGGGACGAGCAGCGCCTCCAGTCTGGGCCTGACTGACTTGGATGCATTTTCAGAGGTGCCCACTCAAAGCACACTGATCAGGTACACATCATCAAATCAAGATGACTTTTTTTTTCTTAAAACTGTCACTGTGGTGCATACAATTACCTTTTTACACAACAGGAAATCTGCCCCTGGCATACTGAGCTCCTTATGAACGCAGCAGGGCATTGACATGTAGTTTTGACAGGGTAGCGGGCAGGTGGTGATTTGGCAGAGAAGCTAATTTCACATTTTGTCATTATGCAGTTCTAATGGTGTGTTTCTCTGCTTGTGCAGCGAGGAGACGGAGAGGGAGCGTGCAGCAGTTTTGCGGGGGACTGTCCGTGGTAAGTCTGTGCTGGATTCTAGTGTCAGTTCAGCCTTATTAACCGCTTAATTATTCAGCTCCTCCTCCAACACAGCAGCTTCACTTGACAGTCCGTGAAGCATAAAGGACGTTATGCGCTGTTTCTTTTTAATGAAAGGAGATATAAATAAATGATCTTACTAAATGAGAGGTTACTTCAATGACTAATGGGTTGAAATGAATGGATTGTTTTGATGTCAAATTTGACCAAAGTAGACTGTTCAAGAAAAGTCAAAATAAAGCTTGTGTAAATTAATAAAATCTATTATGTTAGCCAGATTAAAGGTCCTATATTACACCAAATTCACTTTTGTGACCTTTATGCCATGTTAGAATGATGTTATGTTGTGTATTGTTTCATTCACACATGTTTGTATAGTCCTGGTTTATGAGCCTGTCTGTCTCCAAAGCTCCAAAGCTCTGTTCCATCTTGTGATGTCATGAAGCGGTAGTTTTCAAGTTAACACCTACTTTTTAACTTTTGTTCCGTAGAGATTGGCAGTTCCAATCAATCCAGTTGATTGGAACTGCCAGCCCTCCATAAAGCCCTCCATAACCTGGCTCCATTATACCTCTCTGACCTCCTGCACCGCTACACCCCATCCCGCTCCCTCCGTTCCACCGACGCCAACCTCCTGTCCCTCCTGCACCGCCACACCCCATCCCGCTCCCTCCGTTCCACCGACACCAACCTCCTGTCCCTCCCCTACAGGACCAAGCTCCGAACCTGCCCTCACCCTCTGGAACTCACTCCCACGACCTATCCGTGACTGCTCTGACCTCCCCACCTTCAAAAAACTGCTCAAGACGCACCTTTTTAAGGGGGTTTTCACACTTGGTCCCTTTCAGCGTATAAAGCGAACTCAGATCGCTAACTGAGCATTATAGGTTTATATGTGAACACTCTAACCGAACTGAGACCATCTCGGGAGGTGGTCTCAGTACGATTCGCTAAAAGGTCCGCGGTACGGTTCGCCTAACCTGCGCAGTGTGTACACATAACGCTCCGGGTTCACTTCACCTTTTGTGCAGTTTTATTACCTTCTAAGCTTCCCGTAGACAGGTCACGTGTCTACATTCGAAAAGCAGCAGGAAAAGACCAAAGTCTGTCTATGGGAAAAGTAGGAAAGCATGGCGGGCCGTGGCGTTGTTTGGGAGGAGGACGAAACGCTGTGTCTTTTGGGGATTTGGGGCGACGAACACATAAAAGGACAACTGTCCACGACACACCGCAATGCAAAGGTCTTTCAAAACATTTCTGAAAGAATGGTCGACGCTGGTTATAATTGGACAGCTGTACAGGGCAGAGTGAAAGTGAAAAAACTGCCCAGAATGCCAAGGAGTGAAGGTCTCAGAGCTCTAGAGAAGCTACAGTGTGAACAGAAAGAGGACTGAGGCTCCATCAGAGCTTAAGTGGACCAGAAAGAGAACTCGGTCCTCTTTCACAATGTGAACACAAACAGAACTGAGTTTGTGTTCTCTTGGTCCCCTTGTTGGTCCACTTTTAGGGGACTGAGTTCGGTTCGCTTAAAGGGGACTATATGTGAAAACACCCTAAGACTGTTTTTAATGTTTCTTAATGTTTAATGTTTGTTTGATTGTCCATTGTTTTATTACTTATTTTACCTTCTGTACAGCGTCTTTGAGTGTCTTGAAAAGCGCTTTAGAAATAAATTGTATTATTATTATTATTATTAGTTGCATATAAAACCCATGTGCTTGTCCTTTCAGAGGGCAGTGTGGTGAAGGCAGCAGGGGGCAGCACTAACCCCAGGGAGATGCAGGTGGTGAACTTTGACCTGGACTCAGACTGCAGGGACTGGGAGCTGCGAGTGGCTCTGCAGTGGATCGCTGCCTCAGAGCTGGGCCTGTCTGCACTCTACTTCAGGAGGTCTAAAGAGAGGAGAGAGGCCAAGGTATTAAGGGTCGCTCATGTCCTGCAGTTATCAAATTTTTATTTTTTTCCCTTTTTCTTCCCAATTTGACCTTGTTCAGGTCTGATTTAGGCTACATCCACACGATAACGCTTCTGGATTTTTTTTTATGCAGGTTGAAAAAAATTTGCATCCACACGTGTTGGATCAGTAAATATTCGCGTTCAGACGAAAACGGAGCACTGAGTGAAAATGATGTACAGTAATCCCTTGTTTATCGCGGGGGTTAGGTTCCAGAAATAACCTGCAATACGTGAAATCCGCAAAGTAGGACAACTTTATATTTTACAATTATTACACATGTTTTAAGGCTGTAAATGCCTCACCACACACATTCTACACTTTTCTCAGGTATCTGGTATTAACATTTTCTCACATTTCTCTCTAGTTTAAACACTCAAACTTTCGTAGATTTACAACAAAATGTATTAATAATTAATAGTGAAGCGTGGGGGGGGGGGCGGACACGTGCGCGCGGACACGTGCACATGGATATGCGTTATTTTGGAACAACATATCCATGCCATGTGCGAAAGTCGAGTGGAAAGCGACCTGGATATAATTTTGGGCAAGACTCAAACCACCGCTAACAGTGCCGAACTGGCTGACATGGTTCACTGCTCGGAAGACGCCTCTGAGCACCAGTCCTCACCACCCGAACAGGTACGAACACTTCAGCGAGGGGCTAGGTCTAAAGCCCCAATCAGCTCTACCATGAGGATTTTCCCCCACTAACCTGCGCTCACAAGGGTTGATTGCATTTCACCCCGGCTCCAAAATCAGACCACCCCGGAGTTCGAGGCATGGCTATCAATGCATCGCCAATACTCCACAGCTCTCTAGGACGGGGTCGGGTTCGTCCGCTAGGCGTGAGGGGGGAAGACCCACTGTCTCCTCTCTGCGCGCGAGTGTCCTCCCCCCGCTGCGGCTCCCTCGAATGCGGCTCCCCCCGCTGTGGCTCCCCCGGCCGCGCGGCGTCCGGGCCAGGCCCGTCCCTGTTGATTCTTGGCTCTTCCATGGTCCGACTCGTGCAAGTAAACAAAGGCCACACCTCCTGTCACCCAGGTGCTCTCGTGAAGGACATCAGAGACTCTGTCCCTACCACCCTGCGTGACCATCCCTGGTCTAGACCTGGTCTAGTCCTGGTTTAGTCCAGGTTTAGACCTGGTTTGTCCTGATTTAGTCCTGGTTTAGTCCACATTTAGTCCTGGTCTAGTCCTGGTCTAGTTCCGGTCTAGTCCCGTTCTCAGACTCATGTCTCCGCTGATACACTATAATTTTTTTAATTTTTTTTTTAAATTGGAAAAAAAATCCGCGAAACAGCAAGGCCGCGGAAAGTGAACCGCGATAGAGCGAGGGACCACTGTAATACATATGCCACACTGATATGTGGCGCTGTAAACAGGAAACAGCCAGAGCCACACAATACTACAAAGAGCGCATGCGCATAAAGTCCTTTCTCTTCCACAAACAAGCATTGCGACATCATCGTTTTCCAAAAGCTGCGTTTTGCTCGTCCACACGACAACGTGACCCCGGCGGTCTCAGATTTCTCCACTCTGGAACCCGTTTTCGAAAAATACCATTTTCGCCCACCAAAAACATCGGCACTGTGTGGACGAAAGGCCAAAACAAATAAAAACGTCTCCGTTTCCAACAAAAAACGTCGTGTGGACGGGCCCTTAGTCATGGTTTGCTGGGTTTCAAAATGTTGATGAATTATATGAAAACCAGGACAGTCGCCATGGCGATTAACTATTTTAAACTACATATTGTATCTTTTGAATGATTAAACGCCCTTAAAGGGATAGTGTGTGTTTTTTTTTTTTTTATGTGAATCTGTATGGGTTCCCTTCTAAAAGTGCCGTGCGCTAAAACTATCTTACCGCTGACAGTCTCGTCTGAGCCTGGTTCTGCTCGGGTTCTGGAGCTCACATAGGGCCAGTAAGTTTGCGGGGACAGGTAATAAAGCTTGTTTTTCTTCTCAAGACAACATTTATCCAAAAAGTGACATATATTTCCGTCACAAACAGTTGTCCAAAAAAATCCAACAGCCTAATTTGCATGGTGCTCTTTTCTCTCGGAGTTGTATCACTGCGCGTGTAGCCTAGCCTAGCCTGTTCACTTGTAAACATCCGCTTACGGCGGATGTCACCGTACCGTATCCGCAATAAACATCTGCTTACAAGTGAACAGGCTAATAGAGCTAACATGGGCACAGTGATACGAATCTAGAGAAAATATGCAAATGCGAATTAGGCTGCTGGATTTTTTTCGGACAACTGTTTGTGATGGAAATATCACTTTTTGGACAAGCTTTATTACCTGTCCCCGCGAACTTAGCGGACCTACTTACGTGAGCTCCAGAACCCGAGCAGAACCTCAGACGAGACTGTCAGCCTTAAAGGTCCCATGACATGGTACTTCTTGATGCTTTTATATGGTGCCTTAATGGTTCCCTAATACTGTAAATGAATCCTTCTTCAAAATCAACACTCAGTGCATGAGAAAGACACATGTACACAGTCAGAGTCATAATCTCTGTCTGAACAACTCATTCTGGGCCTTGTTGCTTGAATGCAAATGAGAAGGACACAGATAGGGTTAGAGGAGCGGGTGGGGGGGGCCAAATACGCCGCTGGAGCGCTGCTCTGTGCGTTGTCTCCCACTTCTGCGTTTTAAGCGCGGAGGGAGAAAGGAGAGGAATTTCAATGAAAAAAACAAAATAAAATTAAACCACTGCTGTTTCAGAGGTCCAGAGGGTCGGGTAAAGGACTTCCGAGCCTAGAAACACTCGCATGTGCCTCCAGGCAAATAAAAAAATGCATGTCGCATTGCGTAGCTCCTTCGCGGTCCAAACTCTCTGGGCGTGATTTCCAGACACGGGGTGGACATCCAGACGGTGGTGGAACTGCATTTGCATTTCTTTTTTCGATGTTGCGTAACAAAGGTGCCTTGTTCAGAATCGCCCGTTTGAGCTGTGTTTTTTTCTAACGCAGAAAAGGATCGCAAATGCTCAGTTTAGACATTTCGCAACTTTTAGCCATTGGGGGGGCCTAAACAGGGTAGGGGAGCTCACATTAACGTTCAAAAACCTCAAAAAGTGAACATTTCATGCCATGGGACCTTTAACGCACGACACTGTTAGAAGGGAACCCATACAGATTCACATAAAAAAAACGCACTATCCCTTTAAATGTTGTCTATAACAGAAAACTGAAAACCATGAATACTTTTTGTTTAATCCTTGCTATGATCTAATCATGCGTTTACAATTAATATAATTTATCTGAGGTTGACTGGTTCAGATTTGGTATTTGAAGTTTACACTGCCCTTCTCAATCGCCTTTGTAATCGTCATGACGTTTCAAGTTTTCTGGTTTTAGTAAGAACTGTCCCAGATTGATAATGTGTGGAAGGAACTCAATCTAGAGGGTTATCCCCATGAAGAAAGATAAGTTTCATGCCATGCTCAGGAGTTTTAGGCAATGCAAAAACAAAACAAGTAGGTGTTCCCTGGAGTAGAAAGGTTTGACTGCAAGTGTGACTTTGGCTGCGTCCCATTACTCTGTCTTACCCCTTCCCCTACCCCTTTATCTACATCTTTGTCTTGCCCCTCGATACTGAGCTGAGAGGACGAGGGGTACAAATGTTCTCCTAAGAAATGGGACACCACTCGTTTGCATCGTCATCCCATGCCTCTACCTGAGCTGCTACGTCTACAGAGGCGACAACAATTGACGCAAACAAACGTAAACAAAATGTCAAGGATTATCGGGTACCTCAGCTCGACAAAAAAACTAGCTTGTTTATACATGAAAGTTCGATGAAAACAATAACGTCGGCTAAACAGACATCACTACAATTAAAACCGCAACAACAGTTCACTAAAAGTAATGTAGAACATAAGCGTCATAATTGTAAACCTGCTAAACTGTTAATCGATAATTACAACTGCTGAAAATACATTTATGAGACTCCTTGGCTGGTCGATGTGACGCTGCCATCCTGATCCCAAAACCTGCCTGAGCTTGTAGGCGTACCCCTTCGTTTTAAGTCTGGTTGAGAGCTTACTTCGTTTCAAGGGGTATGTAGCCCTCGGTCGTGGCCCGAGCCCTTGATCAAAATTAGAATCGGGACACCCCTTGCCCTCACATGAACGCGCAAAACCAAGGGGTAGGGGTAAGACGAAGGGGTAAGACAGAGAAATGGGACGCAGTCTTAAACTCAGTTTGGTACTATTGTTTTCAGATCATACGATTAGGTACAGAAAAAATACCACTTTTATACTATAAGCTATACTGGGGCAGCAGTAGCTCAGTTGGTTAACCGCATATGATCCCAGCTCCCACAGATGAGCGCTGCCGTTGTGTCCTTGGGCAAGACACTTAACCCCACCTTGCCCCCAGTCTGTGGACACTGGTAGCCCCCATGGCAGAAGATACAAGGCCCATTGTGACGTGAGCCTCCTGTGAACCCACCACCTGCGGGAGGATTCATGGGGGCTGGTGCATTGTGTTCAGGGCAGCAGAATGAAGCTACTATAAAAAATACTGTAAACCAATTTCTCCATCTCATTTAAATGTGCCATTATGAAGTTGTCATCTGAAACTCAGCAAAAACTGTAAACACAATTTGATATATTTGTGATATTTTGACTCTTTCAGTTTCAGAGAGTGGTCCTGCTGATGACCCAGAAGGCATGGCGGGTGGGAGACCTGTTCCGAGCTGTTCTTCAGTTCTGTGAGAAGAGTAAAAGAGAGGAAGAGGAGGAGGAAGAAGAAGAGGAGGGCAGAGTGTCTGGCCTCTTTGACTGGCTCCTGCAGACTTTGTAGAACAAGTTCAACTCTCTTTCAGAAGACTCAGTTTCTGTAACCACTTCTGAACTCTAAATGTCATCCACGTTTGTCCGGCAAGTGTCTGCAAGCACAACACAACAGACAACTCTCCATTTAAGACCTTTTTATTTCATTTAAGACAAGAAAATGCAGGTTGAAGGTTCCTCTTGGGAATGAACTGGCCTTATAACTCTACGGAGGCGGGTTTTAACTGCTCCAGATGACACAAAATTATATCTACAGATTTACACGCAACCAAATGATATTTATTTAGAACTTTATTTATTTATTTATTTATTAAAAAAACAAAAACAAAATACTCACAATACACTAACACAATTTTGTAAAATTAAGTCCAGAAATTACAATATGGGAAAGTAGTTTTGTTTCAGCAGTGTTTTTGTTTTATTTTGACCATACATCTGAAAATTTTGTGTGTTAACGAAATGTGCTTTTTACTGTATTCAATCAGAGTATTACACTATGAGATATGTTTTAAAATTAAAGGTCCCATGGCATGAAATTTTCACTTTCTGAGGTTTTTGAACGTTAATGTGAGCTCCCCTACCCTCTTTAGCCCCCCTCATGGTTAAAAGTTTCGGAATGTCTAAACTGAGCATTTGCGATCCTTTTCTGCGTTAGAAAAAATCAGAGCTCAAACGGGCGATTTTGAACAAGGAAACTTATTGACGTCAGCTCGAAAAAAGAAATGCAAATGCAGTTCCACCCCCGTCTGTCTGTACTCAGCGTCTCTGTAAATCACGCCCAGAGAGTTTGGACTGCGAAGGAGCTACCCAATGCGAAATGCGTTTTTTTATTTGCCTGGAGGCACGTCCGAGTGTTTCTAGGCTCGGAAGTCCTTTATCTGAGCCTCTGGACCTTTGAACAGCAGTGGTTTAATTTTATTTTCTGTGGAAATGTGTTTATTTTTCAATGGAACGCTTCTCATCTCTCCCCCCATGCAAAAACACGGAAATGGGTCAGAGCGCACAGGCACAGCTGAGAGCGGAGAGTTTGGCCACGCCCCCACCCTCTACTATAGGCCATCTCTGTCCTCCTCATTTGCATTCAAGCAACAACGCCCATAATGGACTGTTCCAGAGTGACATTTATGACTCTTTCTCATCTTATCTCTCTTTCTCATGCACTGAGTCTTGATTTTGAAGAAGGATTCATTTACAGTATTAGGGAACCATTAAGGAGCCATATAAAAGCATCAAGAAGTACCATGTCATGGGATCTTTAAAGGTGCACTATGTAACTTTTCTGTGGGGATTTCTGCCACCTTGTTTCCATGGAAATGTTATTGCTTTGCCTAACATGTTCCACAGTATGCCATCAAACCTCTGCGATTACGTGTGTTTTTTATTACTAAAATAAATACACAAGATTTGACCTACAGCTCTGGAAAAAAAAGAGACCACTGTAAAATTATCAGTTTTTTCTGATTTTACTACTTATAGGTATGTGTTTGGGCAAAAGGAACATTTTTGTTTGAGTCTATAAACTACTGACAACATTTCCCCCAAATTCCAAATAAAATATTATCGTTTGGAGCAGTGGTGGGCAAACTTTTTGACTCGTGGGCCACAAAGGGTTCTATTATTTGACAGAAGGGCCGGACCAGGAGCAGGTGGATTTAGTGTTTTGGTAATCCACCTCATAAGAGCAAAAAATAATATAGGATATGCAGAAAACCTGTGCTTTATTTCAATTAAAAATGAACAAAAGCATTACAACAAAATGTCCATCTTTCAAGTTCCACAGTATTTAGCTATTTATTGAAATGACTCTTAAAACACAGAAAATTTTATAAAATACTTACCTGGCCAGCCAAATGATATCTCTCTGTATTTCCTATACAGCGCGATACCATTTGGACACGCTCCATCCACCCTCGCTCCTCCGGTTAACAACGGACTCCGCGATTCTGATTCGTTCAAAGATGGTGACGTCAGTGCACCCGCCTTTGCCCGCAAAGTCACTCTTAGGCAGCGGAAGTTCCGCCTCAGTTTTGAATCAAGATGGCGCAATCTCTGATTGGTTCACTTAGCTGTCTGTCTACGCGCAACTGCAGCGCATTTTGGACCAAGCGTTACCAGACTCACTCGCTGGTACAGCGATGAGTCATGGATTCTTCCAGGCAAATAAAATACAGCTTTTTTTATTACTAACAGTTACTATTTTAAAGCACTGAAAGTTCTGTTCTCCTTCAGTTTCTTTCGTTCTTTCGTTGACTGTTTTGTGGCAAAGTGACGGCTGTTATTATATTCTTTAAAAACCGCTACAGTCTCTTGGCATATCAGGCACACAGCAGCTGATAAGTACTGTGAAAAAATATTTACTTGTCCACTCCTTATTAAACACTTTTCTTTTCTTAGCTCCGCTCATCTTTACAGGAGGGCTGAGGGGTTAAAGAGTAAAGCACAAACGTGGAGTAATACGCCTCAACAAAGGTCGATGTATGTAGTGCGCCAGCTATTGGAAAACACCAGAATTGCAGGGAAATTAAAACATTAAAACATTAACAAGGTTTATTAATATAATTTCTTCAAGTTCGGCGGGCCGGATTAAAAGGCTTATCGGGCCGCATATGGCCCCCGGGCCGTAGTTTGCCCATGCCTGGTTTAGAGCATTTATTTGCAGAAAATGGTCAAAATAACAAAAAAGATACATGTTTTCAGACCCCAAACAATGCAAAGAAACAAGATCAAATTCATTTTAAAACAACATAATACTAATGTTTACACTTAAGAAGAATTCAGAAATCAATATTTGGTGCAATAACCCATTTTTAATCACAACTTTCATGCGTCTTGGCATGCTCTCCACAAGTCTTTCACATTGTTCTTGGGTGACTTTATTCCACTCCTGGTGCAAGAACTGAAGTAGCTCAGCTTTGTGTTTGTGTTGGAATTCAACAGACGCTGGAATGGAATGGCTGTAATACATGTAGAGATGCTGATTTCAGATGAAAAATGCAGTGGTCTCTTGTTTAGTGTCATACTGTGGAATAAACCAGGTAAAGAGTTAGAATCACCATGGAAACAGGCAAGCGATAGACCCTAGAAACCAGAAAAGTTACACATTGAAGTGATTACTGAAATACTTCCACTTTCCCACAGATTCTAATGTATTGAAGTGTATGTCAAAATGTCGTCTCCACCTCTGTTGTGACACTGAATTTTGTTAATGTAAGTTTTGAAAATGGGGTCATTTGTTTCCTGTAAATACTGTAATGTAGATGGGAAATGGCTGCACCTTAGCTTTACCGTGTTAGAAAGACGTTCAGGTTTGTAATGTCAAATTTGTATGTGAATTTGCTCTGTTCTTTCTTAACTACTATTAGTATATATAGTACAACATCAGCACACTCCAGCTGTAAACTTGGTCACCATAGAAATGAATGTATTTCTCTTTTGACAACAATAAATTTATGTGATGTGTATGACCAACAGGCTGTCCTTATTGGACCTAATCTTTAAATTTTCCATTTTTTATTTGATCTTTATTTAACCAGGATAGTGCCACTGAGATTTGCAAGAAAGTGAATTTATTAGGGACCGAGCCCGAAGGGGGACGAAGGTCCCTATTGTTGTTGCTTTGTTTCCGTATTATTATTATTATTATTATTCTTGTTCATACACGCTGGGGCAATTTTGAGCATGTTCCCATGCTTCAAAACAAACGAAACTTTGCACGGGCATCACAAAGTGCTGCCAGTACGACCACACAAAGTCTCGTCCCCCAGTGACCCCCACTGGGGGTCACTGGGGGACCCCCAGTGGGGGGTCTCCTAGACCGTACCTCAGATGGGCATAAATTTTGGTAAGCATAATCTTAAGACGTTGGAGATGTTAAATTGCGAAGGATTTTCAAATAGGCGGTAATATGACGATACGGCGGATCGATAAAGTTAGGTATGGAATTTGAAACACTTCTCCTACACCGTACCTCAGATAGGCTTAAATTTTGGTGAACATAATCTTAAGACGTTGGAGATGTTAAATTGCGAAGGATTTTCAAATAGGCGGTAATATGACGACACGGCGGATCGATAAAGTTAGGTATTTATTGAATGGGAGTGATGAGTTATGAATGGGAGGTATTTGTTGCTAGGCAACGCCCTGATCAAAGGTCTTTGATCTTTGTACCTTTGATCTGATATAGCTGCAAGCAGCAATGTGGGGACAAGCATCGAAGGTTCATGTAGGCCTCAGCATGTAGGCCACATGCAGGGTCTGACAGGGTCTGACAGAGTCTGACAGGGTCTGACAGGGTCTGACAGGGTCTGTTCTGACAGGGTATCTACAATGTCATGGCCACGCCCAACAGGAAGTGAGATAATTGTGCCAGGCACACGAAATTTGGTATGGCTGTGCGTCTCAGTAAGACGAACAAACGCAGGTGCGAGGTCCCGACCAACGCCGCTTGCGGCTTTAATTTATTTTATATTTATTTATCCAGGGGTTGGTGGTTCGAATCCCGCTCTTGACGGGTTGACCGTGTGTGATCCCAGCTCTCACAGATGAGCGCTGCCGTTATGTCCTTGGGTAAGACACTTAATACTAATAATAATAATAATACATTTTATTTATAAAGCACATTTTATTTATAAAGCACATTTTATTTATAAAGCGCTTTTCAAGACACTCAAAGACACTCAAAGACTTAACCCCACCTCGCCCCCAGTGTCTGCGGACACTGGTAGCCCCCATGGCAGAAGATATATCAAGGCTGTTGTGACGTAAGCCTGTGGACCCACCACCCGCGGAAGGATTCATGGGGGCTGGTGCATTATGTTCTGGGCAGCAGAACACTGCTTGGACTGCTGCCCCCGCAACCCAGAAAATGGAAAAAGCGGAAGAAGATGGATGAATGAATGAATGAATATATTTATTTATTTATATCACTTGTCCCCGAAGTGAAATTTGTTCTCTGCATTTGACCCATCCTTTATCCAGGAGCAGTGGGCAGCACATGACTGCGCCCGGGGACCATCTCTATGATCTTATTGCTCGGCTTGGTCAGGACCACAGCTGGAGGATTTTACCTGGAACATGTGTTTGTGTTGATGGGGGAAACCAGAGTGCCCGGAGGAAACCCACCCAGACACAGGGAGAACATGCAAACTCCACACAGTTTGCTGTTAGGCATGAGTGCTAGCCACTCAGCCACCATGCCGTCGCAGCGTATTAAACGTAACGGCAAGGTTTTCATGCAGACCAAAAAAGTTCTAAAATATTTGGTAATGTGTTCAGTGACTTCAGTGATTGGAGGTCAGACTGCCATTAAATCCTAAATTATCCAGTTCATGAAGTATAGAGTAAAATGTTTCTTTTTTCTTTCCTTTTTTTTCCTTTTTTCTTATTTTTCTTCTTCTTCTTCTTCTTCTTCTTCTTCTTCTTCTTCTTCTTCTTCTTCTTCTTCTTCTTCTTATTATTATTATTATTATTATTATTATTATTATTATTATTATTATTGATAAAAGGAGAAATTCAATTTGTCAACTGGACAAAGTTTGTTTGGTCAAAAACGTTTCGCCGCTCATTTGAGAGGCTTCGTCAGCTCTGGTTCTAGTGCTGGTTATATCTAGCTGCAGGGAGGAGCTCACTACACTGAAATAGCTCTGAAACTATCTCAACTAATCTGTCTCTTTGTTTTTCAAATTTCTCTGGCGACTAGTTTAGCCTCCCTATTCAAGCCTAACGACCCTCTCCACCCCTCTGCCCTGGATTGTCTGCCCTAATGTTTCTTTGACTGTTTTTGACTTGGTTTGAGAATCGAATTATAAATGGGAGACCAAGTCAAAAACAGTCAAAGAAACATTAGGGCAGACAATCCAGGGCAGAGGGGTGGAGAGGGTCGTTAGGCGTGAATAGGGAGGCTAAACTAAATAATAATAATAATAATAATAATAATAATAATAATAATAATAATAATAATTATTATTATTATTATTATTGTTATTATTATTATTATTATTATTATTATTATTATTATTATTGTAGTAGTAGTAATAATAACAACAACAACAATAATATATATATATATATATATATATATATATATATATATATATATATTTATTTTTTTATTTTTCTCTGTCTGATTGGAGGTGCCATTAAATCCAAAATTATCCAGTTCATGAAGTACAGAGTAAATGTTTCTTTTTTCTTTTCTTTTTTCCTTTTCTCAGTGATAATGAATCTGAATTTGTAACTACTACTACTACTACTACTACTACTACTACTACTACTAATAATAATAATAATAATAGTCTGAATTTTGTAACTCCTATGACATTCCTGTCTACCTCCAACAACATTGCCTTGCTCTATTACAAAGCCTGAAGAATGTGGGAGAAGTGTCTTGCCCGAGGACACAACAACGGCAATGTCAGTAACTGGGAGAGCAGGTCAAACGTCTGCGGAGGTGCATTTTAATATTAATGTGTGTTAAAATTGTGACTCAAAAAGGACAAGGACAAAAAGAAAAATAAATCCTCTCATTTTCCTAGGACATTTTGGATCTCTATTCCACAGTGGTTATCTCCATTTGAAAGCTTCACCAGTCTATTTCAAGAAGCATATTATGAAAATCACTTTTGAAACCACTTTTATCAAAGCGTCGGATTATTGTTTTTAAATTACTTCGGCGAGGTATACGGGAGGAGATAATATTTGAAGCTCTTAAAATAGACTCACTGACTTTTTAAAGGAAATGAAAACAGAACATTTGATAAAAAGAAACACAAAATATGGACAAGAGGTTGGTAGATTGTAGTTGGGTGAACAGCATCCTTTATCCCTTCCTACTGGATAAGAATAATATCTCTTCTAACTGATGCTTAAACATGCTATAATGCTTTTACCTCATCAAAAACATGCCTGGAGTTGTGTTTTATTTAAAGTAAAAGTAACGTTGTTTTTTTTTATAATTTGAGCCTTATTTCGGTAGGTTTGCGGTTAGCCTAGCGCGACTTCTAGCCATAGCTTGGGGCATATAATATATTCCCCAAGCATGTAATATGCCCCGTTCGGTCTCCAAATAACACAAACTTTAGCACTTTTCAAATCATAGAAGCTCGATGTCTTAGTCTACGATTTCGTTTGAAGCAAAAGTGGCCTGTAATCCGAGATTTATCCATAGTTTACAGCTTTGCGTTTCATGTTTGGGTCCCGGGAGCTGAGAGCACACTTCGCACATTCGCAATGGCCTCCTCATCTACTCGAAACTATGGCTAAATCTCGGATTACAGGCCACTTTTGACCACACGAAATCGTAGACTAAGACATCGGGCTTCTATGATTTGAAAAGTGCTAAAGTTTGTGTTATTTGGAGACTGCAAAGTAATGCCCCGAGCACTCAAGTTAACGGATACGCTACAACATAACTTCTACGAAACTGCTCAAAATGACACCAAACTGCTATGGGTGAGTAAAAGTACTTGTTTTATTGCCGAAAGAAGGCTCAGATTGTAAAAAAAAATGTTACTTTTCCTTTAATGAATTTCATGTATGAGTTAAAATGCTCTGCTCCACGTTGACATCATGTAGTGGTAGTTTATGTATGGTAATTTAATATGGTAGTTTAAGTTAACAGGGTTTACCTTTTGTTCTTTAGAGATTGGCAATTCCAAGTTGTTAAAATGTTGTTATCAAAAAACATATGTCACGCATGAGTATAATTTTGCAAACTCTTCCAGGCACTATTCCTCTATTCCAGTATGCCTTTCCACAAATCTGACCTGCAAACTGGCACAGTGATATTTATTTATTCTTTATTTAATAGGGACAGTGCATATTAATGAACATCTACAACATTACAGTGCAAATATGTCAGGTTATAGCAAAAAGGTTCATTTCCATCTGTCGTCCCTGGGCAGGTGACACCACAGCAAAAACAACAAAAACAATGACAAGTGACAATAGCAGCAGTTAAACATTAAGTGTCCACAAGTCTGTTTTTTCTTTAGCCGCTGTTTCAAATATGATTTGATACATACTGTACTTTCATGCTAGGCTGTGGACAATTGCAGGAAAAGCAATGATATCTTCATGGAGACAACCATGAGATTTTTGGCAAGTGAAAAATAAAATTGCTGCCTCTCACAACTGTAAACATAAGCAATATAAGCTTGACTTAGTGTAAATTTGGACGTAAAACGTAGTTTCAAATGAACATAAAGTCTGAGCTGTAACCAGTGACGTTGTTTCAGCCAGATTTCCCTGAGGAATGAACAAACTGGATCATTTTAATATGAGCAGAACTCCCCTCAGCATAATTAAGTGTGAGGATTTTAATTTTGTCTTGTTTGAACAAAACGGAGCCCCCAAGACATGGATTAAAGGACTGAGAAAAAGCAATCAGAGCCAGAGGTCAACAATGGAAAAGTACAATGTTAATTCTATCAAATTAAATCATCACTCTCTGCAGTTTGGAACTACAGTTTGCTTTTAATTCTGTCTCTTTTATTTTATTTTTAACAATGTATTAAGGTTTTGTCATGGAAAGAAACTGAAATTGGTTGTGTTTAGTTTCATTCATGCATGTTATGATGTTGTACATTATATTCTATGATAAATCATTGCTTTAAAAAGACATTCTGTACAACAGTAGGCCTATACTTTGGTAAACCATTATTATGAAATACACCATTTCAAAGAGGGGGTACTCCATTTCAGTGGGTAGTAATTGTTAATATGTTACCTTTTATTGTTTTGAAAATATTATATTCAACAAAGAATGAAAAACTCAAAGCCGGTCATCTCAGATGCCTCACAGGGCCATCCTTCCATTCGATATTTGTTGGATCATCAAAGATTCCTTTAGAGGTGGAGACCACTCCCCCCACAGCTTCTGAGCAATGCTGCTCCATCCATACATTTTCTCCCGCTTATCTGGGGCCAGGTCGCAGGGGCAACAGTCTAAGCAGGAACTCCCAGACTTCTGTCACCCCGGACACTTCCTCCAGCTCCTCCGGGGGGACCCCAAAGCGTTCCCAGGCCAGCCGGGAGACATGGTCCCTCCAGCGTGTCCTGAGTCTTCCCCAGAGCCTCCTTCTGGTGGGACATGCCCAGAACACCTCCCGAGGGAGGCATCTAGGAGGCATCCGGAACAGATGATCCATTTGATCGGGCGATCCACCTCAGCTGCTCCTCTCGACGTGGAGGAGCAGCGGCTCTACTCTGAGCTCCTTCTGTGTGGCTGAACTCCTCACCCTATCTCTAAGGGAGTGTCCAGCCACCCTGTGGAGGAAACTCATTTCAGCCGCTTGAATCTGCGATCTTGTCCTTTTGGTCATTTCCCAAAGCTCATGACCATAGGTGAGGGTAGCAACGCTGCTTCAAACTGGTCAGTGAAGCTAATACAGGGGGTCCTCAGGTTACGACGGTCTCGACTTACGCTGTTTCGTGGTTACGAACGCGCCCCCATTAAAAAAAAAAAAATTACGCGTCATTCCGTCTTACCCGGTTAGCGTGGTAAGCGACGTAAACAAAAGCGAACGGCGCGCGGCGCACGGCGGAAGAATACGCTTTGTTGTGGTTGTAGAGGGAAGAAGACGGCATCGTGTGTGTGTCCAATGTGGGCGGAAGTACCTGATGTGGGCTCTGATCTGCTCCTATGAAAGCGGCAGTGATAACCAAGCAGCGTAGTGGTCTAATTATTGAGATGGAAAGGTTATTGGTGCTTTGGTTGGAAGATCTAAATCAAATTCCGACTTACGACGAAATTCGGGTTACTTGAGGGTTGTCTTAAGAACGGATCAACGTCGTAACCCGAGGACCCCCTGTATATCCTGTATGATGTTTGGTGAAAATCATGTCACATAAAGTTACTATCAGTGGGTTTCAGAATGATACAGGCTGTGGAGGCAGCAGTTTGAGCAGGGAGGCTCACACTTCTCTTTCCACACACGTATTCCTCCAGCTCCTCCGGGCGTTCCCAGGCCAGCTGAGAGACATTGTTCCTCCAGCGTGTCCTGGGTCTTCCCTGTGGCCTCATTCCGGTGGGACATGCCCGAAACACCTTTCTGGGGAGGAGCAACAGCTCTACTCCAAGCTCCTCGCCCTATTTCTAAGAGAGTACTCAGCAAACCCTCGGAGGAAACTCTGTGGAGACAAGCATTTGTTGTTTGCATGTTTATTTTGTTTTTCATTATGTAAATTGGCACCCTGGATATAGGATTAAAATTCACCATTTTTCATTTGGTTTGTGTTTATATTTTGGTTCATTTCAGTGTAAAATTATATGTTAGGTTAGACTATTGTTTGTGTTGGAACTGCCTTCACAATAATAACAATATTATAGCCTATTAATCATAGTGGACAACCTTGGCTTAGTGGAGAAACAGCCCAAAAAGTGACAGTAGCCTAGAGGTTTTTTATGGAACCTTTAAAAGTAATGGCCCTAATAAAAGCGAGCATGCAGGAGGGCAGCAGTGAAACCAAAACGACCATTGGTTTTGGGGTTTTATGGGTTAACTGATTACTTAGGAAACGTGGATCGATTCAAAGACGCAGTGGTGTCTTTTGGCTCAGTTTCAGCTTGACCTAGGAGGATGAGTAATGGCTTCAATTAAGGAGATAAAGTTATACGGTAATGGATTATCTGATTATTGCTGATGGTTGACTCTGCGCACAGCGGATGGGAGAGTGCTGTATCCTAATAGATTTGTGTCATCACAGAAGCTTCTCTTTATAATAGAACCACAACAAATTATACACCACTACTGATCAACTCTATATACCCAAATAATACTACAAGAAATCTAATATGATTTACATCCTTTCAGCATCCAAAAACCCTTGGAGTTTATATACTTAGGCCATAGCAAATTTATGAAGCTATAATAATTTTAGATAAAGTATTGGTGTAGTGGCACTGAGAATATATGTTCTCAGGTTCTCTCAGGATGATCTATGTGTAAGTATATTTTGTTATACGAGTACTTAATGCCTGCAGTAGTGCTGAAGTACGCAGGGTGCTTAAAAGTTGAACTCTAGTGACACCAAGAGGACGAAGAACGAAATAACAGCAGAATAGTCTCAGGCTGATTAGATACAGCTCTGGAAAAAAAAAAAAGAGACCACTGCATTTATTTTTCTGAAATCAGCATCTCTACATGTATTACAGCCATTCCATTCCAGCGTCTGTTGAATTCCAACACAAACACAAAGCTGAGCTACTTCAGTTCTTGCACCAGGAGTGGAATAAAGTCACCCAAGAACAATGTGAAAGACTTGTGGAGAACATGCCAAGACGCATGAAAGCTGTGATTAAAAATAAGGGTTATTGCACCAAATATTGATTTGTGAACTCTTCTTAAGTGTAAACATTAGTATTATGTTGTTTTAAAATGAATTTGATCTTGTTTCTTTGCATTGTTTGAGGTCTGAAAACGTGTATCTTTTTTGTTATTTTGACCATTTGTCATTTTCTGCAAATAAATGCTCTAAATGATAATATTTTTATTTGGAATTTGGGGGAAATGTTGTCAGTAGTTTATAGACTCAAACAAAAATGTTCCTTTTGCCCAAGCACATACCTATAAGTAGTCAAATCAGAAAAACTGATCATTTTGCAGTGGTCTCTTATTTTTTTCCAGAGCTGTATAATTTGTAGATATTTGTTTGGATGCATTTGTGTACAGGATGATTTTAGGCTATTTATGTTATTTTATTTTATTTTTATTTTTTTAAATGAAGGGCTAGAACATTCACAGTACAATGGACAATAGTAGTATCTAGTCGCAGTCTTTCAAAACTGATCTCTGGTGGCACTAAGTGGAGAAGTGCTGATGTAACAGCAAAAGTTATCCCTGGCTTTATATTTTTATAGAACATAAAATTAAACAGAAAAGTTTCATTTTTGAGGAGTCCAAAAGACAAGAAATTTCTTTTAATTTTCATTTGCTCATTAGTTTTAAGCAAAAGAGGTCATGATTCTTCTTTCAACATCTGTCTGCAATATGATATGAGTTAGGAAAGAATACATTTAAAATTGGCCTTGTAAAAATGTTCATGTTATTTTATGTTAGGCTATAGTTCTTTTAATGTTTTCAAAGATCCCATACCTCCTCTGTTGACTGCTCCAGGTGTTTTTGCAGACAAAATAGTCAGAAAAACATCAGGAGACTGGTGTAGATGCCAACATTCCTCCTGGATTACTACTGAGCCTGCCTTTCTCCTTAAACTCTTATGTTTCTTCATAAATCAGTGCCTCAGACACAGCACCACATGGACTTGAGTATAGTTTAGCTATTAAAAATCTTACTGAAGAAAAACATTGAACTAAATTATTAATAAAACAAGAGTAAAAAATAAATAACTACATTACAAAGGCCGTATGGGCATTAAGTCTCATTTGTTTTTAAGATGCACTAACGTTTCAGATGGGGGTTGTTTTTATTGATCAGTTTGTTTGTTTTTTTAAATCCCTTCTTGTCTCCACAGATCTGACCTGTAGCAGGGCCTGGTGGCGTTAAATACTTGTCATAATATTAGATGGTATACTATGGACATCCCAGGCAAAGCAAACGCACCTCTGCCGAGACTTAGACTTAGACAAACTTTATTGATCCATAAGGGAAATTGTTTTGGGTACGGTAGCTCACTTATCAAATATAATATACAATATAAAACAGAGGGTAAAAGAACAAAAAGAATTAAAGCCGCAAGCGGCGTTGGTCGGGACCTCGCACCTGCGTTTGTTCGTCTTACTGAGACGCACAGCCATACCAAATTTCGTGTGCCTGGCACAATTATCTCACTTCCTATTGGGCGTGGCCATGACATTGTAGATACCCTGTCAGAACAGACCCTGTCAGACCCTGTCAGACTCTGTTAGACCCTGTCAGACCCTGTCAGACCCTGTCAGACCCTGTCAGACTCTGTTAGACCCTGTCAGACCCTGCATGTGGCCTCCATGCTGAGGCCTACATGAACCTTCGATGCTTGTCCCCACATTGCTGCTTGCAGCTATATCAGATCAAAGGTACAAAGATCAAAGACCTTTGATCAGGGCGTTGCCTAGCAACAAATACCTCCCATTCATAACTAATCACTCCCATTCAATAAATACCTAACTTTATCGATCCGCCGTGTCGTCATATTACCGCCTATTTGAAAATCCTTCGCAATTTAACATCTCCAACGTCTTAAGATTATGTTCACCAAAATTTAAGCCTATCTGAGGTACGGTGTAGGAGAAGTGTTTCAAATTCCATACCTAACTTTATCGATCCGCCGTATCGTCATATTACCGCCTATTTGAAAATCCTTCGCAATTTAACATCTCCAACGTCTTAAGATTATGCTTACCAAAATTTATGCCCATCTGAGGTACGGTCTAGGAGACCCCCAGGGACCCCCAGGTCCCCCAGGGACGAGACTTTGTGTGGTCGTACTGGCAGCACTTTGTGATGCCCGTGCAAAGTTTCGTTTGTTTTGAAGCATGGGAACATGCTCAAAATTGCCCCAGCGTGTATGAACAAGAATAATAATAATACGGAAACAAAGCAACAACAATAGGGACCTTCGTCCCCCTTCGGGCTCGGTCCCTAAAAATAGATGGGATATCAACCAAAGAGCAACAGAACTGTGTCAGATCAGACACAATTATATACTGGCAGTTGGCAGACTACCTGAAAAGGTGCATAGTGCATAGTCCTTTAATATATGAATACAGTTATGGAAGAAGTCTTATATCACAAATTGTGTAGTGAGAGGAGCTGACAAACATTTTATGAAATAATTTATTACTCAAGTTCAACCAAAAAACAGAGGGTAAAAGTACAATAGTGTCTGCTGATCTGCTGCATTGAAATAAACTAATTAAAATCAAGTACTTGCCCATGATTCAGTCATCAGGAGTCCAAAGGTTCTGAATGAGAAGGTGCAACCCTTAAAGAGAAACACCAGTTTTCTATATCACACTTTTGTAACATGTCCATGTGTTTACAGTAGAACACTCAGCGGGGGCCTGGGCCCCTTGCTCTGGCACAGGGAGCCCAGAGAAAACAAAGCCGATAGGGCTGATTATAAGCCAGGATTGGCACAGGGCCCCTCCCCAGCTGGAGCTCAGAGTGCGGACCCTTGCGTGTGGACAGACAGACTGGTTTGGAGCAGTAACAGTGTGGTATTGTGGGGGATTCCTCAGTGGAGCAGAGCAGAGCCGTGGGCTGCTTGCGGGGCCTCCTTCTGGGGCCCCTCTGCTCATGCTCTGCTGGAAGTGGGTCAGGACAGTGCAGCCAAATAGCATGTTGTGAGTCGAGCAACAAGTTACAAAAGGCCAGCAACAGTCAAAGGAAAAATGTACGGCTTCAAAACTGTGCATATACATTCTAGTGGAGGATGAACTCAAAGCAGTACAACTTAACTTTAAGTCTCATTTTACGTTGTAGTCTTTATTAAAAATAAATAAATAAAAGGTGTGAAATTAGCTGTGAAGAGTGGGAAGAGACTTTGAAAGTCTAGCATGTGTGGAGCACACAAAACCAACTGGCCTCTCGCACACTGGCAAAGATGCTAGACCCTGTAGGTTATGTAATGTGTCTAGTGAGAGTCCCAACAGAGATGTTATTACTTTGTCTGGTTCCACAGTTTGGTATTAAACTTCTCTTCATGGAGACAGTATGTCACAGTAAGAATGCGGGGCTGTGTTCCTGAAGGTTTTACTGATAATTTAATAAATGCATGTTATTTATAGGGGTGTGCAAAAATACTGAAATATTGATATATCATTTTGTTTAATGTGATGATACAGTATTGATATTGTGGGCTGCTGTATCGATATATCGCGTTTTTTATATTTTTTTTTGGTATATTTTACCAGATTATTTTGTTACAGTGCTACAGTTTTGTTGCTTGTTGAGAGGAAGGAAACTTGTTTATGCAACATGATGATTAAAATGGGCGTGTTTCATATTCACTTTGCACAAGAGGTGGTTTAACAAAGACTTTTAGAATCACAGCCACGATTTAGCCTTTATTTTTTATTGAACTGTATCAAATCGATTTGAAATATATCATATCGAACTGAAAGTGGACTGTATCGAGATATGTATTGTATCGTGGCCTGCGTATTGGGATATGTATCGTATCGGCAACTTCTTAATGATACCCTGCCCTAGTTACATAAGTTTAACACCTTACTGAGTAACATTCCTAGCAAGCAATCTCCACAATGGTGAACTGGAAAAGTTAGACGACTTTGTGCACCTTTAAACCTGAGCTGAATGCATCACGACCATCATTTGCCACCAGAGGGAGGCAGTGTACTCATTTCAACACTTAAAGCAGCATCCATTTTGCTTTCAATCACAGTGGAAGTGTCAGGCACCAGGCTATCTTCTCCCTGATGTGGTCCTTTTGATGCTCTGCGGAGATGGAGAGCAGCACAACAACGAGACAAAAGTTCTGACAAAACCTGAGGAATGCTGGGACTCAGTGCCACCACTGAAGGAGTGGAGCAGTGATGTTTTTGCAGGGCATGTGTGACCGCATGTAAACTGTATGAGTCACTTCAAACACTCTACTCCCACTACAGTTGGCATTTAGAAACCAGAAATAAAATGTGTTTTGTTAAAATGTGTTTTGTTGCAGATTCTGGCACATTTATGATTCACCTTTCTTTTATTTGTTTTGTATTTATGATGTAAGTAAGCTATGTTGATTTAAAGGTGCACTTTTATGGTGGAGGTTCAGCCTGTCTCCAGAGATATTATTGTTTTGCCTGTGGATGATAGATAAGTTTAATGCTATACTGTGCAGGCAAATAAATAACACTGGTCTACAAATTTTTGGACTCGATCTGCTTCCGAGATAAAAGTGGCTAAATGTCATTTATATTGATAAGATGAACTGAAAATCAATTGATAACTGTGCTGGTTAGCTAATGTATTCAAGATATTTAATGATATATATATTTTTTTACATCAAAATCACATCTGTTTATACAATAGATTTAGACATTTTTGCTTAAAAATAATATTTATATTCTGAAAATATTTAACTTGCACTTCTTTATCCGTCAAGAAATAAACAAGAAATATCTTAAGACATCAGGTGCACACAATTTCGAGGCATCTCTCTTATATGAAATCAAAAAATATTTGATGTTAAAACTCTAGACATATTAAAATGAATGTATGTGAATGTGCAGACAGGCTTTCAGATAGAACTGTTGCTTGTAGACACACTGTACCTTCTGATAAACTACTGTTTTTGCCTTATTTTGCATAAATTTCCTATTTAGACCCAATACTATATCTTGGAAACTATAGCCAATCAGCACTTCTGACTTACTTTTTCTTTATTAGTGACCTTTTAAACCAAGAAAAATTTCACTACTTTTGGTGTGGAATCATTTTGCTTGTAGACCAGTGTAACACATCCGTTTAGATATATTTTCAACTCAAGCGGAGAATATCACCTTGATGGACAGTAACAAATCTATAAAAAATGCCCCCCAAACATTACTAATAAAGCGTAAACAAACAGACCACACCGTTGCATTTGATAGGTACTTTATATGCAATTTGTTTCTTGATCTTTGCAAACACTGTATAGAAAACACTTAAGGTAACATTTTTGAACATTTAAAGCGCGTCCAAGCTTTCCGACAGACAAGACACAGTAATATACAGCTTTATAAAAACTTATCTCTGGCCTGTCCATGCACACTCCTCACTCTTCAGTCACACTCGCAACCAATCAACCCCCCACACACACACGCACACACACAGACGGACACCGCTATCAGGCTATTCTTATTTCACAGTAGGCTTCATAACACTGCTCTGTATTGTACTATGGTTCTCTATGTTATATAACTATTCTTTTCTATACTGTACTTGGAAAGTGATTACATCTGCATTTGTATATAAGCTTATCAACAAAGATTTAAATATGTCTTTGCGTACTACTCTGTGCCGTACCCTAGTTCAGTATTTTAGTCTAAATCTGGTCTATTATTATGTAATCTGGAGCCTAACATAGGGGCAGTGTAAGTGGACCAACAAAGAGGAGTTCACTGCATGGGCCCTGTGTGACTACAGACGTCAGCAGTTTGAACGTACCTTAAAATGATCTGTACCGGTGAAAATGAAACATAAAAAGGAAATAATTTGTCATTTTAAACAGATAAACACACAGATAAAGCACACGGTATACTCGGCATGATTGTGACAGAGTCTTTATCCCTCATTCTGTGTAAAAATAGCCGGATATTATGCTTTGATTAAATATACCAGCTGCCACCGTAATGTATCTGGTTGCTAAGGTAAACACATGTAAACTCCAGAGGAAATATACATAAATGACACTGGTCTACACATTTTTGGAGTGGCTAAATCTCATTTATATTGATAAGATGTACTGAAAATCAATTGATAACCGTGCTGGTTAGCTAATGTATTCAAGATATTTAATGATTTTTTAAATTTTTTTTTTACATCAAAATCGCATGTTTATACAATAGATTTAGGCATTTTTGCTTAAAAATAATATTTGTACAAGAAATATCTTAAGACATCAGGTGCACACAATTTCGAGGCATCTCTCTTATGTGAAATAAAAAAAATATTTGATGTTAAAACTCTAGACATATTAAAATGAATGTATGTGAATGTGCAGACAGGCTTTCAGATAGAACTGGTTGCTTGTAGACACACTGTACCTTCTGATAAACTACCGTTTTTGCCTTATTTTGCATGAATTTCCTATTTTGACCCAATACTATATCTTGGAAACTATAACCAATCAGCACTTCTGACTTACTTTATTAGTGACCTAAACCAAGAAAAATGTCACTACTTTTGTTCCGGAAGCATTTTGCTTGTAGACCAGTGTTATCAGAATTATCCCCAATCTTTACAGCATTTTAGCATTTATGATTTTTGCATACATGTAAAATATAAGAAATTTTACACTGCTTGTAAGAGTACCAGTAAAAGTTTCTCTGTGTGTGGTAGTACTACTGTATTAAACACAATTCAGATTTAAAGGTCCCATGGCATGAAATTTTCACTTTCTGGGGTTTTTGAACATTAATGTGAGCTCCCCTACCCTGTTTAGGCCACCCCAATGGCTAAAAGTTGCGAAATGTGTAAACTGAGCATTTGCGATCCTTTTCTGCATTAGAAAAAAACACAGCTCAAACGGGCGATTCTGAACAAGGCAACTATGTTACGTCACATCGAAAAAAGAAATGCAAATGCAGTTCCACCACCATCTGGATCTCCACCCCCTGTCTCTGGAAATCACGCCCAGAGAGTTTGGACCGCGAATGAGCTACGCAATGCGAAATGCGTTTTTTTTTATTTGCCTGGAGGCACGTGAGAGTGTTTCTAGGCTCGGAAGTCCTTCACCCGACCCTCTGGACCTCTGAAACAGCAGTGGTTTAATTTTATTTTCTGTGAAAATGTGTTTTTTTCATTGAAATGCCTCTCCTTTCTTCCTCCGCGCTTAAAACGCGGAAGTGGGAGACAGCGCACAGTAACAAGGAACCAGCGGCGCATTTGCCCCCCCCTCCCCACCCGCTCCTCTAACCTATCTGTGTCCTTCTCATTTGCATTCAAGCAACAAGGCCCAGAATGAGTCGTTCAGAGAGAGATTTTCTGACTCTGACTGTGTACATGTGTCTTTCTCATGCACTGAGTGTTGATTTTGAAGAAGGATTCATTTACAGTATTAGGGAACCATTAAGGCACCATATAAAAGCATCAAGAAGTACCATGTCATGGGACCTTTAAGCTTACAGTACTGTTAACTGTCTCTGCCTGTCTCTGTCTTATAAAGTTACTTTTAAAAAAAAAAAATGTGATTTAAGTATAATGGTCTTTAAACTGAGATACAACCTGTTTTTCCAAGGTGACTGAAGAAAGCACCCTGGAACTAACGCTAACTCCAAATTGGACGGGCTTGCCAGCACTTCGGCACCGTTGTTTTTACATACAATCTGAAACACATGTTGTACCGTGTATGATATAAAGATTTTCAACCAAGGACATTAATATGGGTTAGGGTTAGCTGACATCTGGATCCACACAAGTCTTTCATTAGCCATCAACTGATCCTTTGCTCCATTGTGAACTGCCTATGGCCACGATGATCACAGTTCTGTCTGGTCAAGTTAAAAAGGAAAAAAGTGGTGTGGAGCAGTTGTATTGACGCTCCTTGGTCACTACACTATAACTAGAGTATAGTGTATTCAAAAGCTTTGCCAGTTGCCTCGGATGGCTATTATTTATGAACAAGCACTATGGCAGCTACAACCCTGCCTCCCCAACTTTGCAACTTCCTCCCTAAGTTTAAAAGAACTTAAAAAGGTGGCAGTATGGTCACAGTACCTTGACTTTTGTACGTCTTGGATAGTTTCCCAAACCAAACATACTCGTCAGTCACGCGCAGATATTCGAGCACTCACGTACATTCATATACAATACGCCAACCATGCAGAAGGAAGCTACCACGCATACATATAACACAAGTACTTGGCCACATGTATTTGATGAGACCAGGGTTAAAAATACGTAATGTGAGAGGAAAGTGAGGCACATAATCTGTCAGGCTGCAAAAAACAGCCCGGATTTGGTATACTAACAGAATGTGAATGATTGAGATGTGCAGACAGGCCAACCCCAGCCAAAATCTAATTCTTTTTGACCACCCTTCTCCAAGCAGGTGCTCCATACGTCTTGTATTTAGTAGAGACACAGGGAATGCCTCAACCTCAGTCTTGGGTAGTACCATAGAGATGATATGAATAGTGCTTTAAGTTGTATCCACATTTGTTACTTATTATCAAGGTCAAAGGCATTGTAACAGAGATCCATTCGTTTATATGAGAACTAATGTGCTCCAGCATGGAAGGAACTCTGGAGATGGAACCCAAAATAAGTCACAGTCTTATTTGCTGGGTCCACACATGGCAAGAGTAGCATTCGGTTTCATGAGCTAAGGTCTTAATAGGAACTGCGTTTGTAGTTCCGTAAATGAAAAAAAGCTTAAGAACCACAAAGTGTGTCTTTTCAGGGAGTAAGAGAAATGGAAATGTCTAGTCAATCTCAGGAGGTGCTTGAGATGCTCTCGTGGGTCTTTCAGGGCATTTGATTCAAATGGCAGCACTTTGCTATCCATGTTTTTAAATGTCACTTAATCATCAACCTTCCCTCTGTTTCAGAGCTACGTGATTAACCTGGGCATGGTGGTTCACAGGGTCAGTTGATTTGTGTTCCAAATGAAAGAGAAAGAGACTAGAGGAGAATGAGATCTGTCCATCCTTGTATCAGGACTGAGAGGAGGAGTTTGCATTCAGTCCTTCAGCCGTCGTCTGGAGTGGTGTCTTCAGGAGTGGATGAGTCTTCAGTGAAGTCGTCCGTGGAGCCGCTCTTGTGAATGCGCCCGTCACTGCGCATGCTGTGGAAGGTCTTGCGGAAGGCCTCCATCATGGAGTGGGCCAGTCTCTTGGCCTCCAGCTTGTTTTCACATTCGACGGCATGGCAGTCCATCTGGAAGGACAGGTCGTCGTTGATCTCTCTATAGATCCATGCAAACACATTGGGCCTAACACTGTGGTCAGCCGTGCAGTAGGCGATCCGTGCCACCTGGTACGTGTCCATGTTTGAGGAGGCTTCTCCGTGCTCATCCAGGTGATGGAGGCGCACTTGGAAGGGTCGGATCTCCAGGACAGAGCTGCCTTTAGGGCATGTCCCCTGCTGCTGAGCCAGGGCTCTGTGCTCCACCAGCCCCACCACTGCTCCCTCTGTGCAGCCTGACAAGAACTGGCTCCCAGAGATGGTCACCTTCCCCAGGTAGTTCACCTGAAACAGAATGAGAGATATGAATCATAAGAAGGAATGACTTTCACCTCTACAAACAGAAAAAACACTAATCTAACCACCATCACATAAAGAGCATTCTTCAAAAATATCACAACAATATATACAAAGTACTATTTCTATTTATTTAGCACCAGAATAACAGACATAAGACATAACAGCATACTGTTAACACACCGGGTTGTTGCCATGGGCTAATTTATCCTTTGTCCGGCTCTCACACACACTCTCATTCACCAGTGCACTTCAACACTGGAGGTACAGAAGTATCTTGCCTAAACACCCAATTGCAGTATGCACTTAAACAACTGAGTCACTCCTGCCCCACGATGGCACCTGGTATTGCCACGTTCTCCCACGTGGTACTTACCAGACCCAACCCTGCTTAACGTGTGAGATGCTATGGCCTGTCTGCTAATCAGGTGAAATCTGTGTGTTCTCAACACATGTTTTATCAATCAATCAATCAATCAAACAATATTTATAAGGCGCTTTTCATACAAAATTGTAACACAAAGCGCCTTACAGTGGTCAAGGATTAGAAGATTGACATTTATTGATCTCGCACGGGAGAAGTTGTTTCTATATTTGGGACCATCCCCATGATTTTGTTTTGTTATTTAGGCTTGGTCAGGCCCTAAGCTGGAGGATTTTACCTATAAAAAAAAAAAAAAAAGGCATACATAAAACCGCTTTTTCAACAGTAACAAAACTAGTACTTGCTTCTTTTATTTTTTACTTTTTCATTTCTGAGAAATGAAACAACATGATACATCTCACACAGACTCCTGGCAGCAGTCATATTTCCTGTTTTTTCTTCATCACATGATCTGTCTGCTTCCCTTCTCTTTCAGTTGTGTTTAGTCTGACACTGAAATTCTCTGTGGCCTCCTTTGCCACAACGTAAATGTGATCTTTAAAGAACAATACTCCAGTCATTCACCCACTACCGGCCTCACATTTAGACTGCTCATGTGAAAAAGGTGTCACCACAAAAACATAAGCATAAAGCCTGTCACAGCAAGGTTCGATGTCTTCATTTACACTAGATGCATAAATAACAAGTTAATTTACATTCACAAAAGATTTTCTGCAGCTATATTGTATCATAAAAGGTGCTTGCTTTGGCTAATAGAACAAGGTGCGACATCAGCCACAAAATCAAACAAAACAGGCAGTGCAGAAGGTTTAGGGGTTCCACCTGGGTCTATATTAGGACTAAAGACTTTTTTTTTTTCTTCAACATTTTAAATTAGACTACAAATGGAATAAAATCAATCACTCTGAAGATAGTTTAAACACATATTTTGTATAATTACAGATACACAAATATGCAAAAAGAAAATCACAAGATTTTCTCATGATCTTAATTGAACTTCATGCCCATTTTATCCTGTCAGTTTTCATGTGAATGTGGCATTAGCCCTAGCATTAGCGGTACAAAACAGTACTAATTTGTGGTCCTATAGGAAACAGTATGACATGCGGCTGTAGTGAAGCAGCTGTCTTCTCTGTCTGCTTTTCATTAGCACTGACCGCAGGGTGGGATCCATCATCCAGCCCAGTGCCATGGCCTCACACATCTCCTGAAGGCCCAGCGGTTTATCGTCCACCACTGACACGCGCTCACTGCCAAAAGTCACTCAGACAAACAGCAAATCCCCACTCCAGTACGGGAAACGTCAGCCAGCTACAATGAGCTGTTTGCATGTTCAACACAAAAGCAAAATGATTACAGGGTTTTATCCTCTCCTATTTCGGTGCTGAACTGTTTAAAGTCCATTGTCTGATTGCTGGCTTCCCTGAAAAGACCATAGCAGTTGTGGAGTTTCAATTATAGAAAATAATGTATTGTTTCTTCTTCTATATTTCAAATATTGTCTTACAGCTATAATTTTCAGATCATGGTTATGGCTTGATGTATCCCAAATAAAATCAAAGCTGAGATTGGATATCACAAAAGTAAATACAAAAACAAATACAAAAAGTATCTTTAAGGTCAGCTGCTTGTCAATTATATTATTACACTGAAACCCCGAAAAATACATAATGCAACCTTAAAAATACAAAATGCAACCTTAAGATACAGTGAACCCTCGCTCTGTCTCGGTTCACTGTTCGCGGCCTCGCTGTTTCACGGATTTTTTTTTTCAAAAATTTTTTTTTCCAATTTTTTTTATAGTGTAACTTTTTTTTTTTTACAGTGTAACATTGTGTCCTGCGTCCTGATTGGCTAAGAGACTAGACCAGAACTAAACCAGGTCTAGACCAGGTCTAAACCTGGACTGGCCCTGGACTAAACCGGGACTAGACCAGAACTAAACCGGGACGAGACCAGGTCTAAACCACTCTTTGCTGGTTTCGTGCGGCTGTTTTGTGACCGGGGAAACACGGAAGTACGCGGCGGCGATGAAAATCAATTACCATAACTCAACACGGCGAAGGGACACCTGTTGTAATCCGAGCACGCGGTGGCATGGACGACCCGCCACATGGATTGAGAAGCGGGATGTAGCGAAGGTAACGAGTGCGTCCTCCGTAGCCGACGCTCGCTGAGCCAGGCGTGCTGCAGTCTGCCTTCACTTGACCTGGACTCCAGCCCGCGAGCCTCTCTTCCTCGATTTGTTACGGACTCTAGCCGGCGTCCGGGACACCAACCAATACTCATTTAAGCCGGTGTCAATGGTGAGGGGAGGAGGGAACTGTTGTTTGTACCTGTCCCGAGTATCAAACAAGACCTCCATTTCCTCTCTGATACGGAACAAAGACTCGCGATCATAAGTCCGTAAAGCCAAGACACATCCATTTGCGAGTCGGGCTGATATGATCATGTATGTCGACAAAATGACCAAAAACAGTCTCCACAACAGGAGCCTAGCCATGGCCACGCCAGTCACAGGCGCCATCCATCTATCGTGCTCGCGGTGTCGCGCCGGTCACGTTTCTCTGTCACGGATTTGTCCACGATGAGGGGTGCACGTGTGGAGCTTCTCCAAGGGGTTGGTGCGCGTCGCATCACATCCAGGGACGTGGCGGTGCTCCTCGCACGTCCGGTGGGGCTTCCGGGGCCGTGTCTCTCTCCATGCGTCACTATTAATACATTTTGTTGAAAATCTACAAAAGTTTGAGTGTTTAAACAAGAGAAAAATGTGAGCAAATGTGTGTGTGTGTATGTGTGTGTGGCGTTTTTAACCTTAAAACATGTAGAATAATTGTAAAAATTGGACTAGACCGGAACTAGACCAGGACTAAACCAGTACTAAACCAGGACAAAACCAGGATTAGGCCAGGTCTAAACCAGGACTAGGCCAGGTCTAAACTGGGACTAGGCCAGGTCTAAACCGGGATTAAATCTTTGCCTTGTTTCGTTGTTTTTGATGAAAATCTACGAAAGTTTGAGTGTTTAAACAAGAGAGAAATGTGAGAAAATGTATTAACATTTGAAATACATTTGAAAATGTATTAACAGTCTGAGAAAAGTGTATAATGTGTGTGGTAAGGCGTTTACAGCCTTAAAACATTTATAATAATTGTAAAATATAAAGTTGTCCTACTTCACGGATTTCACTTATTGCGGACTATTTCTGGAACCTAACCCCCGCGATAAACGAGGGATTACTGTAATTTAAACTTCATATGATGCCCTTAACACTCACAAAAGTCACTGTATATAAAAGGCTATAGATAATAAACCTACAAGTGGTGTAATATTATGTGAGAAACCTTATCACATTTGAATGAAATAGACTAAATGTGTGTCATGTTCTTACTAATTTAAAAATGACCACTGCTTGGAGGAACACTGAATAATAAGAGTCAAAAGGGGCATTTCTTTTTTATTTAAACTACACTGAGAATCCGATGGTGTCTCAGGAGACAAAAATCAAATCAGACAATGTTTAGAATCGGACAGTAAAAAAATTTGAAATGAGCAACTGCTATTCTCCAGATGTGCGCACAAACACCACAGTTTGAATGAAAAACCTGTAGGTATGAGAGAAATGCAGTGCTTAATTAGCCCCCATAAATCATACATAGCTTCAAATACTTCTCAAGTGAAAAAATCAGACTGACTGAAATTCAAAACGAGACAATGCTGCCCCCATTACACGGCTATGGTTAAAATGAAGACTTTGTGTGAATAAATAAGAATTTGTAGTAGGTGACTTGGCCATTTTATAAGTAGCTTGCATGCTGAAAAAATGTGGGCACCCCTGAGATAGACTAATAATAAAGTGATTACTCAAAATATGTCAACTCTTGTCGGGTCCTCGGCGTCACAATAGACTGGACAGAGAAAAACACCTGCAGTTCTATCGTTTACCTAAAGTAGTGACCGACCAGGGTGAACAGACAGAGCGATTATCAAAGGAAAGGAGGCGATTGTGGATCGCCAGTCTTCAACAGAACTTGGATGGGAAAAATCACAACAACATTCGCATATGCTCAGCTCATTTCGCAGCCAGTAGGTATTTCATACTGTGCATTGTGATAGCTATCGTCATTTTTTTATTTGTCATTTTTTAGGTCCATGCATCAGTAACTTATTCAACTTTGTTAGTTGTAAATACTTGTACCTGTACATGTTCATTTGCTTCATTAGCTTCTACAGTAAATTGTATTACAATGTTAATATTTTAATCTTTGCAAAACATGAATAATAAAAAGCAATATACTCGTACTTAAACACGTTACACATGAGGCTCTACTAGATACAAGTATGCCTACCTTTGCCATCACAATATCCTTTCTCCAATTTTCCGCACTTTGTGCTCTCGTACAGGCCACAAACAAACTGGTTGTTGCCTCCAGACCTTTAGAGCTCTGAAGGTCTTGTGCTGTACAAGGGCTTGGGGAGAAGACCAGGTAGTTGACAATACTGGGATCGCTTACAGCAGCAGAATCAACAAATCGCCACTGTCATTGAACAAACTTGAATCCATCTCATATTGCCTGGTTGACACCTGACCATATCACAAGTGATATATGATCTGGGAGCCACCTTCAAAATGTCTTGTAGTGGAGGTGTGGTTTACGATCACCAACGGCCGTTTATTGGGATGTTACGAATGTCTATCATTTGCCGTATACGTAGCCCATAGCCAATCATGACAGTTGTCAGTTCAAACTACAAGCTTCCGTTTGTCACGTAGTACGCGTCACCATCTTGCCACCCCTCCCCGCTCTCTAATTGGCTCCCAGAATCGGGAGAGCTCGCTTGCCATAGTTGCCAGGCTGTCTTTCAGATCAGAACGAACGAAAGCAGCCTGGGATTTCCCAGGTTACATCTCATAGGGATCTTCTTGCCCAATACAACACTTCTTTTCTTTGACATCCAACTTATCTCTGTACAGAAGTTTTGGATTCCAATGTGGAAGGTTTATCGTGAAATTTTGAATTTTTCTGCATGGTTGCTTTATAAGCGTGTTTAATTTGAGTGAGCAATAACTCCAACATGGCCGCACATCTGGGTCATGGTTGGATTTTTCGAGTCCGTGAAAACGCTCTATATCCTCCCTCTCCTGCTCCTGTTGACAAATGTGTGTATGTAAATGTAAATGTAGGTAGCTGTGGACAACTCCTGGTCCATCCAACAGATGGGCATCACAATCATGGCCTCCAAACTACAGGCTGAGGCTTTAAGGGAGAAACAGGGAGAACTGGCCATGGCAAAAGAGCAGATCCAGACTCTACTGCAGGAGCGGAGACAACTGAACCTCTGTCTGCAAAATACAAAGATCTACAGCCTGCAGGACCAGCTGGACACAAAGGTGTTCAAAATAGTGAATGATGAACTGAAGTCCAGCTATGGACAGCTCAAAGTCACCACCACCAGGCTGGAGACTCAGAATTGGGTCTCAAGACAAGCTTTGGACCTGAAGGAGCAGGAGACAACAGCTCTGCAGAGCCATCTGAAAGATGAGAGAGGAGTGGAGCTCTGCAGGAAGAGCTGAACAGACTGCAACTTCTGATAAAGTCTGCAGAGGAGGAGACGGTACAATGTGAAAAGAACATGGAGGAGATGAGCAAGGAGGTCACTCTTCTCCAAAATGAGCTGAAAGAGAAGCAAGGGAGAAACCAGCAGCTGCAGGAGGAAGTGAGACTGTACAAAGAGCTGAAGAGGTCTGTTGAAGATTTAAGCATCTAAGCTGAAAACAGCATGGATGAGCTGAGCAGGCACATCAAAGCTCTTCTAAATGAACTGATAGAGGACAAAGATCTGAACAAGGAGCTTCAGAGCAAAGTCTGCATATTGGAAGCAGAAAAACAAACTCTGAAGACCAAGTGTGAAAGCTCTGTAGAGAAAGCAACGAGAAGCATGGAGCAGCTGGAAATGAATGTCAGAGCACTTCAAAATGAGCTTGGAGAAGAAAAGCAGAGAAACCAGGCACTGCAGAAGGACGTCTGCCACTCTAAAACTGTGCTGGAGGATCTGAAACAAGTTATCAGCCAAAATGAGCAGAAAAATAAGAAACTTCCGGAGGAGAATCGCACAGTGAAGGAGGAGTGCAGACGTCAGACAGAGCCCTGGTAGATGGCTCCACAGATCGAGAGCACCACCACAGAACCAGAGAAACTCCTCACAAAGACTGAGGGCAGGCAGGTCTTCATCAGACACACCAGGATCGTCCTCAACCCCAAACACTAGGCTCCTAACACCTCCCAACTTATTTGACCTGCATTACAAAAAAAATATATATATAAATAAATAAATAAATAAATAAATAAAATAAATAAAATGTGTTCTGTATGATGCTTTATTATAGTATTAGGGGTGGGACCATTCTGTTTTGTCATGACATGATTTCAATACATAGTTCAAAACAAAAACTACTTCTTACTTACTACTTAATACCTACATAGTACTACTACTAGCTTTAATTATTAAAATAAATCTTAACCTTTCAATAAAAACACTGTTAGCCTGTTGCTTAAATGAAGTCTATATGTGAAAAAATGTGAAAAGTTTATTGTATTTGGTTTAATCATTTAGGCTACCATCAAATCTTTCTCATTTCTGCATTTTTATTTTATTTTGATAATTTCTTTTTCTTAAAAAGAAAGCTCCTCCTGGCTTAGCTCTTCTCTAGTCTTTTTGCCGTTACACATGTTAAAGGACTTAATAATATCTAAGTCAAATGAAGTAGATGGTGTTTCAGTGTGCATTGTAGGGGTGGGTATTGGCAAAGAAGTCACGATTTAATTCGAATCACGATTCATATGCCACGATGCGATACTATCACGATGCATCACGATACTTGAATTATTGCGATGCATTGCAATATATTCGACATACTTCAGTGAAAATGTACCCCAAAAAAAAGAGGATAACTTAAATATCAGTGGCTGTGTATCTGGGTAGTGTCTTCAATTGATACATAACTGAGCAACTCAATTCATAACTGAATTTATTGAATAACAAAAACAAATAAACCAAACCAATAACAAAAAAAGTGCATAGGATTTTTTTCTAAAACAAAAAATGATGTTCAAACATTTGCCATTTTGGAGGTAGCTACCATCATAACAAACAATACCCTTTCACAAAGAAAAAAGTGCATAGGATTTATTTAAAAAAAAAATATATATATATATATATATATATTTATTTATTTATTAATATTAAATATTAAAGTATTAAATATTAAATTATTAATTAATAATAATCGATTTTTGGCATCAAGAATCGATGCAGTATATTGTGAAAGTTAGTATCGCGATGCATTGTCATGACGATTATTTTGCACACCTCTAGTGCATTGTGCAACTTTTCTGGTGCAGGGTCTATCAAATCCTTTTCACCATGAAGACGTTGTTGCTTTGTCTGGAATGTTTCACAATATGGTATTAAACCTTTTTTTTTTTTTTTTTTCCATTGCATTTATATAGCGCCTTTCATGACATGCCTTGTCATCCCAAAGCGCTCCATAGTTCACCGTTCATTCACTCCACACTTGGTGGTGGTAAGCTACCTTCTGTAGCCACAGCTGCCCTGGGGCAGACTGACGGAAGCGAGGCTGCCAATCTGCGCCATCGGCCCCTCCGACCACCTCCAACACTCACGCACTCTCCACTTTCATACTAGGCAATGTGGGTGAAGTGTCTTGCCTAAGGACACAGCGACAGTTTTTTGCAACCAGACCACGTTACAGGTCAGAGCTGTGGAGAGGGAACCCCACAGTTATAATCCCTGTTTGTTGAGCTCTAAATAACTATAAAATCACCTGTATTTGAACGGGGTAAGGTAAAAAAAAAAGCTGTGCAATAACATAACCATAGAAACAAGCAGGTGACGGACCCCCAACCAAAAAGTTACACAGTCGCCTTTAAGTTTTCTTTTGGGTGTGAAAAATGGAATCCATCAGCACATTATCCATAGCTGATCCATAATTTATAAGTTTGATCATTTGAAATTTGATCAAGTAAATATGATGAGCGAGGTGTGCGCGATTACAAGTCCTGCTCACATCAAAGCCAGGGTAAAGAGATTAAGAAATTATGTTTATGTGAAAACATGCGTCCAGCGATCTGATATACAATGTGTATGAGGAACCTATATTAACTCCAGCCGCACCACCATATTCACTTTCGTAGATGTTCTTAACAGTATTAAGAAGAATTAACTACAATATCTATCAGAATTAACTTATTATAAAGATTGTGCAGATGTCTGATTAAAGGTTTTATTAACTGTAAACTCGTTAGCAGGCTAGTTGTTGTTAGGAGTGCCATGGCAGCAAAACTCCACCCCCTGAAAGTAGGAAAACATGCTTCATCGTGCTAACAAACTTGTTACGGTAAAGAATTGAGAAGCTGAAGTGAAACTTGAATAGTTTCATATAAACCTTGCCAACCCTGTAGTTTAAACATTTTCTGGAATCCATGAAATTGTGGTAAGAGTTAAGTAGTTACATTTTTAGTTTTCAAATGCTGAGAGTTTCAAATCCCCATTCATAAATCTCACACATCGTATAATTGTCAGAAGCATTGCAATATGATACTTTTTCAGAAATCATTCAGCTTTTAAACACACTAGGATAAGAAGATGAGAAATTAGTTTGGTTCAGTGCTTAAAATGAACTAAATCTGCATTACATTGTGTAAAATTGGGAACAGTTTCTTTGAGAAAGAGGCAAGAATGTACACTAAAATATAGAAAATAAAACAATTAGTAAGTGGGCCTGGAGCTACAGACAGAGCAGTGCACTGGCTGAAATCAGTGACAGAGAAACACGATTCTTTCAGTCTCCTTAAGCCAGACTGTGCAGATGTTAGCTTTGTGTGGTACATGAATCAAACCAAATGTGGCGTTTGTGTGTCACAGGACTTTCTAGTGATGAGCTTTTGGTTATAAGCGTAGAGTGCGTGCAGCAGCCCTTTTCAGACCGGCTCACATCTGCCGTCCGGACCTCTGGCAGTGAGCTCACCACTCCTTCTGGCTCTGGGACGTCAGAAAGGCAGCTTAAATCATTCCAGAGATCAACAGAGTCCCCCCCTTTGTTTCAACTTTCCATCTGTGTCTTCTTCCTGCCTCATTCTCTCCTATTTTTATTATCTCTTACTCCGTGCACTCTGGAAACCATGTTGAGTGTTTGGCTGTGTATGCACGATAACTATAAGTAGTCATAATATTTTCAGTGAAGTTCAAGGTTTGTGTTGTATGCAAGCCAAGAAGTACATTGATGAGGTTGTTCAAGCTGCTAACAATGTGCAGCTAATTTTAGTCAATGGGGTTTGAGGAGAAAGTATGTGTTTTTTTTTTTACTTTATTATCTCCCATTTGGATATTTATAGGTACTTTATATTATACTTGGCTGAAATCCTTCAAATGATTCTAGTCAAGGTGCATGGAGATTCAGAACACATTGGAGCACTTCCAGTTATGTATGTGATGAGGAAACATTATAACATAGATCAGAAAATAACGTAATATGGGCCCTTTAATGTAACAGCAGGTTTTCATCAACAGCCCCACTCAAAATGTAGTTTGCTTGTAATTCAAACATGCAAAACACAGAGGCATGAGAAAAACAAGTTGGACTTCTGCAGAGACTTAAGATACTGAGTAAACAAGTTTAAATCAAAATCTGCTCTATACAAAGAAACTGAAGAAGAAACACAGTTTGACATAGAGCGTGGGGAGGAGCATGCCTAAGCATTTGCATGTGTGTAAGACATGTGGCCACCATTAGGCCCTGGGTTTTTAAGGATATATTGTCCTCTTGGACTCTTCACTGTTCACTGGCTGCTCTGAGGGCAGCTTTGAAGTCAGAAGCTCGGAACATGAGGGTCAGGACTTTAGATAAAGCCTTTAGATAGTGAATAAAGGTCAGGTCACAACTGTATAAACTCAATGTGCCCTTGACATTTGAAAGTGGAAAAAGAATGGCATTTTAATAGTGAAGTGGCACAAATTGCATAAATTAGCCAATTTATTTAGCAAAGTGGAAAATGCCACTGGATTTAGCCCCAAACTACATATTAATATCCCTAATTGAATAAGTTTTGAATAATGCAATCATTAAATAATCTCCTGTTATATTTACTACATCACAGCCTGCAGCGAGCGTTTGTAGATACAGTCATTCTTTGTATAATATACCCACTCATATAAGCATTCATCTTATAGTGGTTACACTGTAAATGTATAACGCAAACACTCACAGCCCATAACACAGTCCTGTTTGCACTTTGCATATTGCTCCACAGCAGAGTTATAGTGATGTGTACAAAGAATTGGAGCAGCTGCCTTTGCTGGAGTCACAGCTGGATTGTCCATCAGCAAAAAGAAGGAAGGATCTGGATAGTAGTTATTTTAAGGTGACTGGTGAAAATGTTGTTAGAGAAGGTTTAATGTAAATAGTTTCGTACTGTATTTTGTACCTGCCCAAGGCCTACAGATGGAAAGTAGCTTATAGCTAAAGCTGGCACAGAGCATCTTTTCTCTCTGACATTAAGGATAAAAGGAGAAATTCAATTTGTCAACTGGACAAAGTTTGTTTGGTCGAAAACGTTTCGCCGCTCATCCGAGAGGCTTCGTCAGCTCTGGTTCTAGTGCTGGTTAGACCCTGTTTATATCTAGCTGCAGGGAGGAGCTCCCTACACTGAAATAGCTCTCTATTCAAGCCTAACGACCCTCTCCACCCCTCTACAAGCCAGGGCAGAGGGGTGGAGAGGGTCGTTAGGCTTGAATAGGGAGGCTAAACTAGTCGCCAGAGTAATTTGGAAAACAAAGAGACAGATTAGTGGAGATAGTTTCAGAGCTATTTCAGTGTAGTGAGCGCCTCCCTGCAGCTAGATATAAACAGGGTCTAACCAGCACTAGAACCAGAGCTGACGAAGCCTCTCGGATGAGCAGCGAAACGTTTTCGACCAAACAAACTTTGTCCAGTTGACAAATTGAATTTCTCCTTTTATCATGGATTCTACCTGGACGACTGAGGGACTCTTCACGCATCTCTGACATTAATGTTTTCTATGCACTGTTCTTGTTTTAAATAAATACATGAAAAATAAATAAATAAATAAATGAAACAAACAATGAACTTCAGTGAGCTGATAGCCTCCCCAGAGGAGAAGAGAAGTTTTTGAAGGCCCCTTTAGATGGAGTCTGGGAGCACACTGTTACACCGAGGCACAAACCCTCAGTGACACTTGGTGGTACAGCTTTAGGCCATTTGTATGGACTCAATGAACCAGACCCTCCAGGAATTCGCGATGTTGCGATTTGCAACTTCAACGCAACTTCAGCCAATCCCCGTGAATTCAGGGTGGTGTTGCAATTTTGACCAATCACCGCAACTTTCTCGCAATTTTTACTAATTTTGACCAATAATCGGCGACGTATTGAACGCCGACCAACTTCCTTCTGCCTTACTTCCGTGTGACGAAACAAAACTGTGGCCGTGTCCCAGTTCCCAGAGCGCACAGCTCGGAGCACGGCCCGAAGGGGGCTCAGACTGCAGTCAAGGCGGTGCACACTTGCTCAGCCCCGACTGCAGTCCGCGGACCGCTTAACGACTGCGGTCTTCGGACCGCATGTTAACTGCGCATGGGACTCCGGTGTACTGTCGAAATGTATGACACACATGCCCTCGGGCCACGCTCCGAGCCGCGTGCTCTGGGAATTGGGACACGGCTTCTAATGGCAAAGAAACATGTCTGCAGCAACTATTTATCGCAACTTTCACTTCCTCCTGCAACAAAATCGCAACAAAAACCTTAAAAGCACCGCAACTTTCATCGCAACTTTTTGGAAAAGCTCACGCAAATTCAGGTATTTTAGCCCGCAACAATCACAAAAAATGCCCGCGAAATCCTGGGGGGTCTGAATGAACAGGTGGTCACCACACCACAACACATCTCTCAATCTGTGACTTACTGTATTACAATCATTTACATATTTCTGTTTCAGTACAGCATGAAAAAATGTCATAAACAAGTGACCAATTGAATAAACTAAACAAGCTAACCAAAACCCAACATGTAACTGGGTAGCACACAGAAAATGTGCTCAGTCATTGCTTTTGGATCCACTTTGAACAACAGCAAAGTATGAAAAACAGACCAGAATAAGGCTGATGTATAAATCAAGCTGATGACACTTTGGCACAGTAAAAAGTCCCTATATAAAAGCAGGTTATCCAGCTCCTCCCTTTGTAGGCCCCTGTGTCTGGGTCCCCCAACATGACTGGAAATCCACTGCTCCGGAATGCGGCATTCCTGAGGAGGTTGTTAACATTCCTCTAAACATATTGAATCAGCAGAGTACAGCTGGCGGTGCCGCGCTGCATGCATAGATGGATGAGTTGTGTTTTTAGTGTGGCATGTTTGCTTGTTTATTCTGTATGTGGGCTGTGTGTGTGTGTGTGTATGTGTCCCTGAATGTTCCAGGCCCGGACAGGAGCACCTCAGTGTGGATGAAAGACGCCTTCACTACAACTCCTACAGAGGCACACTATGGCCTACACTGGCATCACAACATCACACTAACTGTTACTTTTTCAGCTTCGCCTTCCTAGAGTGACCAGTATCAAAGCACAAAAACAGGCATCCAAGTACATTTACACGAAGAGGAGTTCAGGACGGGATGAGGTGTAACATTGTTTGAATGTTGGCCTATGTATTGTAGTCCATGCAGTGTTTTTACAAAGTTCCAGACTTCTCAGAACAATACACACTGAACTTGAAGTAGATATCTCTACAAACCAAGTGCATGTGGTCACTGCTGTTCTGTACGTTCATGACTGACATCAGACTATAGTGGGCACAAAGAGACAAAAAGCCATGCCAAGCCGCATCTATTCTGAGTGAAACCTAGAGGTATCCGCCTGGACACCACTTTAAGACCCCTCACTGATTTTTTTATAATTGCAATTTTTAAAAATAAAGTTATTAAGGATATAGTTCTGATAGTGAGGTTAAGCAGAGGTCTTGTAGCCAAATCAAGAACAATCTGATCATTGTTAAGGGGCCTGACTGGGGAGCGGAGGAGGCTGTGGAGAGACACGTTTTCTCAATGGATGCAGAGTGGAGTGCTTTGACAGCGGCAGGCCAGTCAGGGCAATGAGAGGTGGCCTTTCATCCTCACTAGCTGTTAGCTTTGGCAGCGAGACAGCAGCGTTCGGCCAGTCTTCCTGCCTGCCCCAAGACTGGAGGCTGAGAAAGGTAAAATGAAGAAAGATATGGAAGACGCCGAGAGCATAATAAATGGTTTTGTTGTAAGTGTATTGAAGCCAGAGGAGGGAGGATGGCAGCAAGTACAAAGGGCCCCTGTTTCCTTGGTGTTTTTTCCATGAAACTTGAGGCAGAAATGAAAACAGTGGCATTTTGAAGCACTAAGCAGAGCTGGTGGAGCAGGTGGGCAGACAGATACACAGACAGGCAGGTAGTGACTCAGACAAGAAGTTACGCAAGCAGGAGCAGGCACATGTGCATATAAGGAGACAGTGGACACATGAAATCATGTTTCTCCATGTGGTTGGTATTCTGGCAAATAATTGTAAAGGTATCCATGGTGACAAGGGTTAGCATATGAGTAAGACTGGAAAAATTCACACCATACAGGGAGTGAAGGCAGTATCCAGCTTGGCATCATTTGTGTACTGTCCACTCCTTTTTGCTAAAAATAGTCTCCAAAATTGCCTTTATACAATAGATTAAATTAAATCAATTTGTTATGGAAAAAAAAACATACCAAAAGTGTTGCTAAATTTGTGTCTTTCACTTCATAATCTGGAAAGGCCCTCGTAGAAAGGGATCGGGAAAAGACGGAACATCATGACGAATATTTGAGAATCAAACTTTTGTTAAACCCAGTTGAAAGAATAACAAAAAGGCATTTTTCCTTTCACCTGGAGAGGATTTCCAGATGCATACATTATATAAAGTTGTGTGGAATATCAGGACTAGTGTGTTCAAAAAAGTTGAAAAAAGCCTGACTAATACATAATGAAACCATGAAAGGATCATTTGTTAAACTGCATCAAATTCCTGTTGTTCACAATGAGCTTTTTTCTGACAAGTGAGGAATATTAAGTCAAGAGCTTGATTACCAAAGACATAATAGGATTAAACAACAATACAGGACTTAGCTGTTATGAAGGAAGCCTAACCACAATGGCACCAGACTTATTTGGACAAGCTAGAACTAAAGCTTAAAATTTATTTTCCAAGCAACTTCTATGGGCCATACTTGGGTATTTGATTCTTAGTTCTTTAATCACCGTGACTGAAGTTATTAGATATTAAGACTTCAGTTACAGTATGCTCTCATCACTTTCTCTTTAAACTTCAGAAAAAAGTCTGCTCCTTGACTTCACTTCAGGTGCTGATGTCAGATTTCACCACTACAGACCTGACCTGGTCACCTCCCTCAGACTACATTGTAGTATATTTTATCAATTATTCATAGTTTCTATTTCTTTGCAACAACCTCAGGGACTGAGTGTTCCTGGACTGTTTTCTTGGCATTTATTTAAGCATTTCACCCCCGCAGTTTTTTCAGAGCAATGCAGCTTTTGAAATTATTTATTGCATTTGGATTTTCAGTGCCTATTGGTGAGTTTCAAGCAGATGAAAAATGAGGACTACTGCCATACCCAATAACAATAAATGAAACAAAATATGTTTTTGAGTAGTGAAAATTCCTCAAAATGGTGTCTAGAAAGTGAATTTTCAATAACAGTTGTCTAAAATCATAGTGCTTCTTTTTCACACTCATCAGCACAATAAAATGGTAGTCCTGTTGTAATTTAAATCATTATCGTCATCTATTTTAATCTCAACTCTAATTAACTAAAGAGTTTCATTTCTAAATACATTGTGTGAATTTGTCTCCACTGTTGTGCTTGTTGTGGCATTAATAGCTGACCACACGCTGAGTAATAACAGATCATGGCAGCTATTTGGATATATAGCACTGTTTGTTTTTTGGTTGTGAGGACAAAGACTGAGTGAGGAGAAAGATCTCAGCTATTGGATCAAACATCTGACACTTAGCAGGGCCATGGAAAACAAATCCACCCACGTGCATGTACATGCTTTGCCCATATAAAACATCTAAAGAGACAAATTACTAAAGGATACATTTCAATGATAATATCAAAGTGAATTTGAGATATATTACTGCTGCGATTAAGGATTCACAGTGACTACATTTACATGCATCCCAGGAAGACCAAATAACTGGCCTAATCCAATTTACAGACTGATCAAAATGCATGTAAACTCGAGAACTACTAGTGAGGTGTTTGGCAAAAGGAAAAATTCAATTTGTCAACTGGACAAAAGTTTATTTGTCCATTTGACAAACTGAATTTCTCCTTTTGCCATGGATTCTACACACATATTGAGGTGTTTGTAGTTTAACTCTCAAAGATCCCACTAACACATCTGGAGAAGCTGATTCATTCATTCATGTAACAGCGCAGTCCGATTTACATTAGGCACAGACTGGGAGAGGCATTCACAGAACTGAGTAAGAAACAGCCAGGAAAATATTAGACAAGTGTTTGGAGTAGGGCTGTCGCGGGAACCGTAATATTGCAATACCGCGGTATGATCAATCACACCGCAGCAGGGGTGGAAAGTAACGAATTACATTTACGTCACTGTAATTGAGTTGTTTTTATGAGTACTTTGTAATTTTCTAAGTAGTTTTTTAAATGGGTAATTTTACTTTTACTCAAGTACATTTTAAGCCAAGTAATTTTACTTCGCTACATTGGAAGCCGCCCACGTTACTGAGTAAAATAATATTGATGGAGAAAAAAAATGCGGGAGAAAAAATCTACCGGGAATGCATTGCGCAGTTTCCGTGCGGCAATTCCATTGATTCTGGACAGGACAGAACCTTGGCCAAACCTTGAGGAATTATTCGCGTTTAAACGCAAAACAGGCAACAACATCATCATCATGCAATGTAAAATGTGTCTGCCCAGCCGAACAGAGCTTTCAGCTTACAAGACCTCAACATCGAATCTGCAAAAGCTTGTGGCGGTAAGTATACTACAAATATGTGTTGCCTCTTATACCCAAGCGGTATGTATTGTTTTTTGGTTAACACCTAGTTTACGCTATTAAGCACAATCTGTCTTCATGTTAGCCTAATTAGGCCAATCGTCCTGATAACTAACATTTCAAGTGTGGCCGAGTGTAAGGGAAATTAATCACCCCAGGACAGTCAAAAATAAGAATGCAGGACGTCGGTTTGCGATTGGTCACTGAATGAATCATAGTAATTTATGGGATAGTAAGTTCAGGGCCTGAACTAGTTTCGAGTGAACAGTGGTAGGCTAGTAGTCCATAGTTAGCTATGGATTGGTTGAGAATGCAAGCTTTGCATGTTAGTGGTAAACGAAATGGATGTTATGATGGTTTTAAATAGGAAGAGTGATGCTAAAAACTTGACAACACAACATCAAGACAGTCATTTTTTTTTTTAGATAATTTGCTAGTTTTACTAGTACTAGTTTGTGATATTCTAGCAGCCAAGCGTTCACCACAGAACATTGGCTTAGTGCTACAAACTTTGAAAATCAACTGCTCAATCTGAACAAGAGCTTTACAGGTCTAATGCTGTAGCATCCATTGGGCCGAATAGTGTGTGGGACGTGGCACTTTGTTTTATTTATTTATTTATTTTAATCAGTTTGCAATATTATGCAAAATTTCCAGTGTTCCGCTGTGTTCCAGTGATTTAGGTTTTATTTTATTTTCTTTACTTTGGTTGTAGTGTTGTGTGTTGGACCACATGACCATATGGACCATATGACCTCCCAACAGATGTGTGTGTGTGACTGGCCTTGTGTGTGTTGTGGAACACAGAACTAAGAGCACAATGTTACTGAGCTCAGTTATGAGCTGTGTATTTGGATATGCACGTTATAGAGTTTGATTAAAACAACTTGTGCTGGATTTCATTTATGACTCATCCTTTTTGCATCAAATAATTGAAAGTAACTAAGTAACTTTTACTCAAATTACTCCAGTACATTTTCAGATGGGTACTTCTACTTTTACTTGAGTAGGATTTAAGCAAAGTAAAGATACTTTTACTTAATTACAATTTTTCAGTACTTTTTCCACCTCTGCACCGCAGTAGGGTTCAGGTTACCACAGTAATCGCGTTTTACATTTTAATGAGGGTCCATGCATGGCATTTTATTACTAATCTACTATGAACCAATTCATGCTTTCATGGCTCTGAGCAAATGGGTTCAAATATTGGGACGCGACCCGAACCCTAATGTGTTGCACGCCACTGCAGCTGGCCGTCGTCGTCGGGGGCACATCTTGCGAACACACGCGAACACTCCTCTATACCTAACTTAGGACATTCATTTGGATTCAATGGGGACATGCACAGTGTGCACAGTGTGTACAGGCATGCCCCTGCCCACGCCTCTGTGGGGGTTTATTGTGGGTGTATGGGGTTTACTCGTCCCTCACTGAAGAATCAAAAAATAACTTCGTAACTCGTATGTAAAAGTACATTACACTACACATGCACGTGTCTGTCACTCAGGCCTGGTTGTGGTTTTATATAGATATTTTTCAAGTACACTGCTAATGTACATGTATTATTATAGGCTTCTGTACTATACTGCATGCACCGCAAACCGCGGTGCAGAGGCACTTAAAGTAACTGCAAGGGAAATTCTTAAACCGTGACAGCCCTAGTTTGGAGCTTCTTTTTTTGTGCTGCAGAGAGCAAAGAATATATAATATGTGCGCAACGCAATTTGTAGCATGTAAAAATGAAATTATCAATGTATATGAGTTTTACTGTTCTTTGCTAAATTACTAGATGGCCCTGGACATCCCGTAGCCACCCCAGTTTGCACCTATCCAGTTCTTTGGCTTGCATGTATACTGGGACAACAGTCATCAACAGGTTTTGGAGTGAAATTATTTTAATATTGTTGTTAAGCGCACTCCGAGTTCTCTGTGCAGGTAAACGCAATAGGTTACAACAGTTATTGTACTGTACCTTGTATCCAGTATGGGTCCTGCTCTTTGCGACTGGTGTGGTGGAGCACAACTCGATGGCCTCTGGTTCATGAAAGATCACTGTGGGCAATGGCTCCTTCCTCAACGTCAACACATTTAGCTTGGTCTTAAGCATAGTTTGAAAGTGCTGGAAAAGACAAACAGGGAAGAGAACTGTTTTACAAAAAGACTATTTTGTTTTTTTCTGACAGGGTCTCACAGTCTAAGGAATAGAATGAACACTTTTATCAAATATTGTATTTTCTGGAATACTGGATAATAAAAGAGATACAGGAAAGTACCCAAGCAACAAGGACGCAGTATAAGAACTGATGATTCTAAAAGGTTCCGCATTATTTGTAGGTCAAGCAAGTTATAAGCAGGTAGCATCAAAGTTGGTACGTTACGTATTGGTGACAACTTGAGTGTTGAAATGATCAGAACTGGGTGTAGTGAAGGTATATGGACTTTAAAAATATGAAGGAGCTTCATCTTGTATTTTGAGCCCTGGAGAGGGAGACAAACTAAATATGTAAGGTGCAGGAATGAAACAAAACACAACTACAGGTATGTTTTTGATGAGGATACTCATTGTTAGTAATATTTCTACACTTTGTGTGTAACTTCACATTTGTCTGATAAACTTTAACTACTCTTCAAGGGACTGAAGAGCTCATTCTCCAACAGGTTCACCCTTATGAAATAGATGACCCTACATCATGTCAATCACAATTTCATCTTCATACTGTTCCTCTTTACCTTACTTGTAAATAGCGGAGATATTTTGTATTTACCATATTTCTATATATTTATCTTCACTTGTACATCTACGATTGTATCATTATGCCTATTTGACAGCAGTCTCTTACTAATTTTGCTACTGAATGTATTATCACCATTTATAATTTAGCTATTTGTTATTATATTATATTACAATGTGAAGTGAGAGCTACTGTGTCCAAATAATTTCCCATGTGGATCAATAAAAAGTCTAAGTCCTAAAATACAGCCTTGTTTGAAAGATTACAACATAAATTCCTTCCATTTTAATCATCCCTGATTTTTAAATAGCTCATTTTATAATATTAAAACCATATTTATTTTGCATATTTTCAAAAACATCTGCAGTATTAATGATCATTTGATATTGCCCACCTCTTGAAAGATCAAACTTTCCAACAAAGGAGTGACAGTTCACAGTGGTATCCATGTCTTGGCTTTCTCTTAAATTGATTACTACCAAGTCTGGCCATTTCCACCCCGACAACGTCTGTCTGACCACCTACAAGGACCAGTAAAATTTGACACACTATTAACTGTTGGTTCAAACACACTGCAAAGTAGAAAGATTCCACTGAAATGGAAACGGTATGTGGGGTTTATTAGGCGCGGTGAGGAATGTGAAGGCAAAAGGAGTCCGAGTCTGGGTCTGGGTCTAGACTAGACTAGACCAGGCTACTGTTCCTCAGGCAGAGAAGGAACACGTGCTTTGAGCTGGCCCACAACACCGCACACTCACTGCTGAAATCTCTGGACTTTGTCAAAAACAGTCCAGACAAAACACAACTAATGAAATCAAGAGTTTGATCGATGAAACAGAGAAGGCCCATCCAAATTTTTAATATAATATAATAGCTTTCAAAATTTATGTGTGTAATTTTGATTTGAGTCAGAGTCCAATTGTTGAAGGAAAATTACACGGTATGTCTTCGATCTATCTAGGAACAGTTTTGTTTTTTTTAGCTCACCTAGTATTTATACAGTTTGAGGGTTCAATATTATTCAAAAATGTGAGAAATGTGGTGTTTACACTCTCTCCTGGGTTTCTCATTAGCCTAGCGTTAGCCTTGGGATGTTTCTCTTGAGATCAGTTTTGGAAGCTAATCGAGGTCAGAGAATTTTCATTTTGAAGGACTAAGTATGCAGTGTGAGAGTGAGGTTAAAAATACACTAACAGATATCATATCAGTGTTATTTATATCATGGTGAGTAAAACTAAGCAACATGTTTCATACTGAATACTTGTGAAAAAAAAAATTAACTAACGTAACATTTGTTGGTGTTTTATAAGATTTTACAATATACAGTTATGGTCTCTACATAAATTACCCATGTCCGTGTACTGAGCATGGAACTGTTGTGTTAGCTGATGGTGTCCAGGTTATTTGTGCACCAGATGGTCAACATTTACAGTCGATGAAAGCGGTAAATCCAGCCAAAGGGGCCAGCATCAATCTTCCGCTGGATTGTGAGGAACGCCAAGGAGACGCTCTTCAATCAACTTCAGGAAATGGCGTTTTGTGTCCACTACCTCAAGCGTAGTATCAAATTTGGGATTACATCGTTTTTATAATAGGCTGTTTCTGGATATAACACAGAAGCATGTTGCGATTTGAAGTCTTCTAAGGTAGTTTGTACTTGCACTTGCTATATTTAGTTTTACATGAAAACTAACAAAAGCTAATCATAGGGCTGGGCGGTATACTGATTCATACCGAATACCGGTGTTTTTTTTAATGATATGAATTTTTCATTTCTCGCAATACCGTTGAGTATGTGCGTACAAAACATCGGGAACACAGAGCGGTAGAACGTCGCGCCGGAACGTCAGACACGCTGATAAGGCTAATGTTAACAACACGCACCACGCAAATTACGCACATGAATCAATAACCCTCGAATTGGGACATGGCTACAGTGTGTGTTGAACGGTGAACAACATGGACGTTGTTGTTAGAAACAGAGGAGCTTATACTGAAAAGAGGAGCCGTGTCATTTGTGTGGAAGTACTTCGGCTTTAAAAAATCTGGTGCTGATCAAACAAACATAATCTGTAATGTTGTCGGGCTAAAGCTGTAGCGACTCAGACGTCACTCAAAGACACGTTTGCTAAGAGGACTGCCTACGACAAGAAAAGCAAACGGTGGAACGATATTGCCAATGCTGTTACTGTCCATTTAGACATGGAACCACTTAGTCCTGTTTAGAAAGGAGCTTCAAGGAGATGATTAAAGCACTGGACCCAGAATGTTTTACCATGTCGATTTTACTGCAGTAACTATTCTCTAAATTATTAGGAAATGCGGTTAACACCTAGTCATGCATGAAAAAAAATACAAATACCGTCAAATACCGTGATATCGATAAAATTTTGAAAAATACCGTGATATCAATTTTTGGTCATACCGCCCAGCTCTAGCTAATCATGGTTTCCCTCATCAACAACCGGGTGTGAGTCACTGATATGTTGTATATGTGAGCCATCCCACTCCAAGACCGTACAGCCGTTCAACAGTTAAGTTAAAAACCAAGTAGTATGTATCTTTTTAGATTAAATTTAAGAAATGAAAAATTTTGAAAAACATCCAGCCTTATACTGAGCAGGCTTGCATGTCCACAAACTTGACTCTTACTTGACCTAAAAGAGGGCTAGTCCTGGTTGTTTCCATGAAAATACAGACTATAACTTGACATTATCTCTATGAAGTATGTTTTTTTAACTTCCCAAGAAACCAGACCAATAACCAACATTAAAGCCAACAGTCGCTGAGCAAATAACAACAGATATAAAAGTAAAAATGTGCAAAGTTAAAGTATCTTATTGATTCTGAGGAGTGCAATGCATCATAGTAATAATAAAGAAATCTCCGAACATGAGTTTCTCCAAAGGCTGCCACACACCACAGGAGAATTTGCCCGATTTTGGCTGCGATCTGCTTCTCCCTGAGTTTGGGGAGGCGTGACCCGACTTTTCGTCTTCATGTGAGATTTTTATGGCACTGTGCTGCTCATTTGTGGTGTCAGTTCGACTCTGAGCTGCTCTGTCAGATCTTAACCACTAAACACCATCAACGCTACAGGAACAGCCAATAAAACAGAGCGCCATGGGCAGAGGAGTGACGGACACAAACTCGAGATATAGCGAAAATAATGAGAAGACTTTATTATTCACCTCTTGTAAAATGGTAAATTTAAAGTGCAGCATCTCATCCACATTATCTATAGAAATTGTCCTCTGCAAATAATGACATCCAGTCCACAAAACAGAGCTGTGTCTGTATACATCCACACAACGCACGGATCGAGGTGAAGCTGCATATTAGCGATAGTGACTCTACTTCCTGTGTACTTTATCGCCAGATTTTTTATGCTTTAAAAATTGCGTATCTGAAGTACAGTGGTACCTCACCTTACGAAATTAATTCGTTCCAGAAGTGGTTTCTTAACGTGAAAAATTTGTAAGTTGAGTAGCAATTTCAATGGAAAAAGCCTGATTCGTTCCAAGGCCCCGATCCAAGTTTTTTTTTTAATAGTGTAACTTTTTTTATAGTGTAACATTGTGTTCTGCATCCTGATTGGTTTCTCAGACTGGATTTAAACTTTTCTCACATTTGTCTCTCGTTTAAACACTCAAACTTTCATAGATTTTCAACAAAATTATTAACAGTGAAGCGCAGGGGGAAGGGGGAGGGGGGAGAAAACTGCGCTCTGACACGTGTGTGATAGCGCAGCATAACCCGGCAAGGGGCTGCCAGCAGGTCTAGACCTGGACTAAACCAGGACTGGACCAGGACTAAACCTGGACTAAACCTGGACTAAACCTGGACTAAACCAGGACTAAACCAGGACTAAACCTGGACTAAACCTGGACTAAACCTGGACTAAACCAGGACTAGACCAGGTGGATTAAAGCGCCGTGCGCGGGTCTATTTCCTGGTTTCGTTTCGAGTCACAGCTGAGGGGAGCAGCAAGAAGGACCGCACGCAGTCTGAGCACATGAACAAGACCCGTGCTGGTCTAGACCAGGTCTAGAGCAGGTCTAGACCACCGCGGCTCTTGCATGCGTTCGTGGGTCTCGTTCATGCGCTCATGCGTTCAGACTGCGTGCCGTCCCGAGGGGAGTCCTCACTGCTCGCCTCAGCTGTGACTCGAAACGAAACCAGGAAATAGACCCGCGCGCGGCGCTTTAATCCACCTGGTCTAGTCCTGGTCTAGTCCTGGTTTAGTCCAGGTTTAGTCCTGGTTTAGTCCAGGTTTAGTCCTGGTTTAGTCCAGGTTTAGTCCTGGTTTAGTCCAGGTTTAGTCCAGGTTTAGTCCAGGTTTAGTCCAGGTTTAGTCCTGGTTTAGTCCAGGTCTAGACCTGCTGGCAGCCCCGCGCCGGGTCATGCTGCGCTATCAGACACATGTCAGAGCGCAGTTTTCTCCCCCCCACCCCCTTCCCCCCACACCTCACCATTAATAATTTTGTTGAAAATCTATGAAAGTTTGAGTGTTTAAACGAGAGACAAATGTGAGAAAGGTTTAAATCCAGTCTGAGAAAAGCGTATAATGTGTGTGGCTGAGCGCGCATTATTTGAATTTTTGAGATTTCGCATTTCGTAACTTGAATTTTCTTTCGTATCTAGAGACCAAAATTTACCGTGAAGGCGTTTCGTAACTTGAAATTTCCGTTTGTTGGGTCATTCGTAAGGTGAGGTACCACTGTATTGCACCACATTTCACAAATAATAATAACACAGTTTTGACTTGCATCTAAACTAGAAGTGCAGTGCTCTGATCTTTTGAACACTTAAGAATCTCAAAGTGAGTGGTTTTACTGTAGACAGGAAACAGCTGACGTAAGTGCGCTCTCAACTTTGTAGACTGTGGTCCGCAGCCATATCCCGCAGCAGTCTATGCGATCTTATAAGTCTCATAAGATTCTCCTTGTGTATGTGATGTGCATTTTTTGTCGCACATTTAAAAATCGTTTAAGACCGAAAACTCCTGTGTGTAGCGGCCTTAATACAATATTACATAAGGTGTCTACATGTCAGGAGAAAACTTTCCCTTACAAAAGTGAGGTGTCTGGAAAGAGGAAGATAAGGCTGAACAGCACAAGGTGGACAAGAAGGAGAGACGGACAAGCATCCAAATGGAGTAGTGAAAGTGAAGCCACATGTGCGTAAACGCGCTCTGACCTCGGCATCAGCACTTTACAGCTTCCTGACAGCGGCTCACATTCCTGCGGCTCTGGACTTCTCACCCCCCACAAGGAGCAGAGCCAGGAACCCCAGCTACAAATCTATTCATAATATTTTCACAAAATTATAACTATTTTTTATACTTCTCCATTCCCAGAAAGCCTGTAAAACAAGCGCCTCTTGTTCTTAAATCTATTTCTAGCATTAACTTGGGATTCTGACAGCCTTCTGGTCACTACTGGAGCAGAATCAGCGTTCAGGTAAAGGGCTAAGCATCTTGTCAGTGCTGAGGATTTGAAACCAAACAATGGCAGCACTCAGGAGGAAAGCTGCAAATGTGCGGATAATGGCCCCTTTTGAGATTTTCAGATTATGAAAACAAGTCTTGTGAGTGAATTATTTTCAGAGCCTGACATTTATCAAAGTGTTTCTACAAGGCTATGTAAATTTTGAATTAACTCCACTTTAACCGATAATTGACTCACCAATCTCTTTCACATGCGTATTGTAAAACTTATAGTATTAGTAGTGGGTAAATGAGGTGAAGATAAAGAAGTCTGATGAAATGTTCTATCAAAGGGCTAAGGTGGACTTAGGTGACCCTGTTTTATGTGAAAACTGTGTTGAATAATAAAATGAAAAATTATCCTGTGGTGCCAAAATCATGTTGTTTCCATGGTAAATAATAATAGTCATAGGATTAATTCACTTTCACTTTACTTTTGTATGTTTTTAAATTAAATGGCTGGTCTGTCACAAGTCATAACTCACAAGTGTCATTTCAAAATAAAATTAGATCACATTACTGCTAAAATTTCAAACTCAATTTTGATACCAAGGAATTGACTCAATACTCGATACCGATTACAAAATCACAATGAAGATAAACAGGATCCTTTTTTAGTAATAGCATGTAATTTGCATACTCAAAATAAGTTTCTTTATGTTACCATGAGATCTTATAAAAGTTCTGATAAAGCTCAAAATCATACTAAAACTGCTAAGGAAAGCTGAAATTTTACTTACTTCCTCAATAAAGTACGTAGTTTTGAAATTAGTTTTAGTATTGCTTCATATATGATTTTCAATACTTTCGACAACACCAAATTTAAATACACAGATAAAAACTTTTTACAATGATGAGCTCACAGGAGCTGTGTCAATGAGTAAACAGCTCAGTTGCATCTTCAGTTTAATCAATGGAACAAGTGTTGCACACCTGACTCCCGCAGCGATGTCTTTAACAGAACACAGATGGTAAGCTCCACTGCTGGACCCCTGAGAGAGCTATCTGCAGGAAGCACGCTTTCAGGTCAAAACCAGGATCTAAGGCCTCACTACGACCCCCGAAAATACAAAAACTACCATCAAGGCTAAACTCTGACTCAAATAAAATCTATACTTAGCTGATGATAGACTGACAAATTGGCTGGAAAGGGCTACTTGTAGATCCTCAAGTGCTTAGTTAATGCCATAATGAATGAGTGCAGTGAGCAAAACAACATTAGCATGTCTGTGAAACATCTGAAGACAGCAGCCCAGACTCACACGGCAACACAACCAAAGATGAAAGAATGAACTCTCCATGCACGCAGATGTCTCCAACAGCTCAAACCCGACCTCCGCCATTACCGGTGTGAAAGAAATAGAAGATGAGGCTTGATAAATTGGATCAAAAATAATATCAAATTGTTAGCCTTTAGCAATATTTAATGTGTCTGTATCCGATTTTTGTCCAATCCAGGCCACGAAGATGCAGTGCAATTTTATCATCCTAGGACCAGGAAGTGCAGTGTTAGCATGATAGTTGTTGTAAGCTTAACCATGACTGAGAAAAGCACTTATTAACTCAGGCACTAATTAGAATGCTTGGAACGCTGTAGAAAACTGAGGAATAATGAAACATTCTAATTCTGTCTTTAAGATGTAGTTTTTAAGATGTAAAACTCAGGTAGAGTGCCTTTAATAGCAAAATTCGCATTAGCTATGACTATGTAATATCTCAAATTATGTCTGAGGGAAGGTTTTGGCAACTGGTTTTACTACCTAACTCAAGGGTAGCTGGCAAAACATGAACTGTATCTTAGAAAATAAATTACACAAACTTTTAATAGATTAGAATAAAAGAAGTGTATAGAACAGTGTTTTTCTTATTTTTATTTGACTAGATCATCCCACTGAAGGAGCAAAGATGATCAAAATACAGAATTTGTTAGCAGAGAAATTTTAATGGGCAAAAGAAGTGCCATATTGACTTGATTTGCTCATTGTGGTTTTACATCACCCTTCGTCAGCCTGTTTCCTCTTTGAGTGTACTGAAGTGATTAGCTCTTGTTTGTAGGTAAAGAGCACAATTCAACGGAGCTTTGTTTTAATGAAGTCCGCACTACCCCTTGGTCTCTTCGTTCCAGGTCGCTGTAACTACGTGAGCTGTCCCTCTATGTGTTTACAGCCTCCCCCTCTGATCCTTGGATAGTTTACGAGAGGAAATCTGTCTGAACAAGCTCGGGAGCTCTGCGAGAGGTCTGAAGATGTGTTTTCCTCACATCTGATTGGACGGTTAAACTTTATGGGAGGGCTGATGGATGCTGCCATTGGTCAGTTACTTCTGGTGGAGGAAGTGGGTACTAAAACAACCTCAAAGCCCGGGGGTGGCAATCTCTAACTGGCAATAAAAGCTTCAACAAGTCTTTGACGTCGACAATGAAGACAGCCAACAAGCTAAATGACTTAAGCAGAGCAAAAAAGTAGTACTAACACTAACCAAAATACACGCTTCATAAAATGTTGTTATTCACCTGGTATTCTGGTATTAAATGTTGTTCTAATTCTTGACTTGGGGATTGTCTTTCAGTGTGGTGGTTATATTTAACTGTTTTCAAACTCCCCAAGACCCGAGCCTGGTCACGATCCTGCCACAATTTCAGCTGGAATGCAGCCCCATTTAGAAGTCTATCTACGAGTCTTTAACAACAATTGCAACATTTGGGTTAGGGTTGGGGATGTGGTTTGTCAACACAGATAAAAATGTCTAGTATTTTTATACATGGGAATTGTACGCTTATATTTGTGCACTTAGAAATGGAGCAGTCGAGACTTACTGTATATTCCACACTATAAGGCGCATCGGATTTTAAGGCGCACCTTCAATGAATGGCCTATTTTAAAACTGTTTTCATATATACTGTAGGGCGCACCGCATTATAAGGCGCATAGAATAGAAGCTACAGTAGTGGCTGACTATAGTAGCCACAATTAACCAATATTGATCCATATATAAGGTGCATCGGATTATAAGGCGCACTGTCGACTTTTGAGAAAATTTAAGACTTTTAGGTGCGCCGTATAGTGCGGAAAATACGGTAAATATCAAATGAAAATAATCAATATGCTACGTACAGTAAAGTTAGTATGCATTATGAATAACCTGTATTAAATCCATGGCCTTTTGCGACTTTGCTGCTGAGATTAAAAACATACTGACTTAAAATTCACTTGGCATAACATTTTCTTGCCAATATTACTTCCAAAAGAACCAATGAAAAGCATGTATTTGCATTTAAAAGCTATAGGTCAGAACCTGGCTGAGGTTGGAAAAGTCTAGTCTTTCCATTGAGGCTAGCTAGAGGCCTCACAATGCCTGCAATCAGAAATAAGACTCAGACAAAGACTGAAGCTATATAACAAGATGCTCCCCTGCACAATCTGAATGTGAACTCTTGAGTCAGCCATTTCTGTCCTGCATTGTCCATATATTCCTATCTGCTGCCAGCCCCACACAGTCAAGTGTCAAAGTGTTTGCTAAAAGAGAGGTGCTGACAGGGGCAAAACATACTTAGTAGCAGCCATAGGCCCATTCTGCCAACTTGGATTAAAGCAGTCCATGTGTCGGCATTTATGATAAGACCACTGCTTATTGTGCAATCTGTTGTTGAACTGGCATAGCCTTATTTGAGAAAAAAATGAAACGTGGTGAAACAAACTGTAGATAGACACAGAAAAACTGAAATATATATAGTCTTTTATAATAGTACACAGACTTGTTTTGGCATAGCACCTAGGGATGTAACAATAACCGAAATATTGTGGTATCATATTGCCAAAAGTCTCACAGTAATATTGTGGGCCATCAAAATATATCAGAATAACACATTTCTTTACTTATATTAATAGTTTTGGTGCAGCAATAGCTAAAAAAAATGATCCTGTGCTCTATTTCAGTGCAGACTACATGAAGAAATAGCCGTTATTAAGCACTTTTAAATTTTAGTTTTTTTTTTCATTTAAAAAATAAAATACAGCCTATTCACCATTTTGTTGGCCTCCACCAAATATCGCAGTAAATATCGTAACATGAGCTGCATATTATGAAAGTATCGTACCGAGAAGATTGGATATCATTACATCCCTAACAGCACCCTTGTTAAACTTTAACATTTTCAGATTAACCAACTATATCTGAATTATTTTGCACAATTTTCATACATTTCTGGTCAAATTTACAAAACATAAGTTATCTTCGGGTATTTATTGTCTATAGCCTGTGCTGTATTTTATTTCATTTCAGCTGTCCATCTCTCACCACCATAACCTGCTCACTACCTCCACCTCCATGCGTGTCCCCTCCTCTTCATCAACATCCCTGAGACAAAATGCAGCAAGACATCAGGTGTTGCCATGGTAACAGAGGACAGCACCAGTGAGGATAATCTGGATGGAAGCCATAGTGCATGAAAACAACCAACAACATGGTCATGATGATTTCAGAATACGTAACGTGATGGGTGCAAAACCAACAGACCCCCTCCCCTCACTCACAGTCAGACAATTATCACATCCTTATATTTCTATGAGGAGGTAAACACATGAAATAGGACACGATTAGAAGACAAAAATTGCTTGAAGTGTTTGACAAAATATAATATCTACAGAAGAATGTTGTCTGCATCTCAAAGCAGGATGACCATTCTACTATGTGCTCTAACATGTAGCACAATGGGTACTTGAGAATAAGGGAAACTGTAAGTCTCAGATTCATACATTTTGTTCCAGTCTGTTCATAATGGTCAGACTTAAGCAAAAAATACTATTAAGTAGTAAGATAAGACATCTGTGCTGAAGTGTTCTCTTTTGAAATGTTCAACCAGATAATCTTTGCAAAGTAGGAGTATAATTCAGACTATCAATACTGAGCTGGCAGGAATTTCGCAGTTCTGGTGTAATCCACTGGGCTATGGATCTCATTTATTCATGTTTAATCATCAGTAGCTTAAAACCATTGATAATTAGAGATACAAAATGAACACCTACTTACATGGAGGATTACCAAACCCAATGCTTTTCTCTTGAATTATGAAATCTGAATGGAACCTTAATAACAGTTGTAATAGACTTAGACTTAGACAAACTTTATTGATCCACATGGGAAATTGTTTTGGGTACGGTAGCTCACTCAAATATAATACACAGTATATAACAGAGGGTAAAAAAATTGATGGAAATAGCAACCAAAGAGCAATAAGCCAGTGTCAGATGAGACATAATAATACAAATAAAAATAATGATAATAAATGTATATGTACAAATCAGATTTAAATAGAAAATTAGTAATAAAATATAAAATGCAATATTAAATAAGATGTCCAATCCCAGCTATATACAGTTGTAGGGAGTATTCTCTATTGCACAAGGGTGAGTTGTACAGCTGTATGGAGTATGGTATGAGTGTAGTCCTGTATCTCTCACTGTTTGAGCGGAGCTAAATGTTATTACCAGGTTTTGAGTTCTAAATATAGGCCCACTGTCAATACTTTGGTTTTTGGGCAAAACATCACTTAGTTAGTAAGTAAAACGATCTATGGCAAAAGGAGAAATTCAATATGTCAACTGGACAAACGTTTATTTAGCTGAATACGTTTCACAGCTCATCCAAGCTGCTTCTTCAGTTCTGGTCAGACGCTGGTGGACACTGTCTATATCTGCCTGAAGGGAGGAGCTAACTACAATGAAATTACTTTGAAACTACTACACTTACTTTCAGTTTCTGTTAGTTAGGTAAGCCTATTCAACATGCAGTGGGAATGGAGTGTGGGGGTCTGCTTAGCATAGCCATTCAGGGCCATAATGGGTGTTTTCACACCTTTGGATTTGCTCTTTTTGCCATGGATTCTATCTGGACGACTGAGGGATTCTACACATAAAACGATCTATAGATGTCTATTTGCCACCTGTTGAACAAACCAACTCGCATAAGCTCCCTTACATAAACACCAAGAACCAATAATGGTAATTTCTTGTTGCCATGAAAGAATGTGAAAACCCATCCAGACTGGACTTGGAGTAGACCTAATAACACAGCCTATTACAATATTACATAAGGGTCTGCGTAAAAGTGAACTGTTTTTGGAGATACCAGAGAATTAGGTGCACGCATTCCTCATTTCCAACTCAAGGCAGTCTATCTCCAGATCAGGTTGGAAACAGAAAAAACACGGGAACAGCTTTTAATACGCTGTGATTCCATCTTTCTTGACGCCTGGGCAGCGGAGGGGATTGTGCAAGTTCACTTGGCAGCCACTCCACAGAGAAAGGCCCACATCTGGAGAACATTACGGCTGCTGGAGACGCGAAGCCGGGGCTCACTCGGTGCATGCACGAATTGCCCCTAACATATCAAACTACGAGTCATTAACGCTGTTTTCCACGTCTCAACAGGTCACGGGCTGCAGGTTACCCACCGGAGCCTACGTTTTTAGCTCAAACCAGATGGAAAACTAAAGATTTAGCATCCCAGTCTTGCTAACATTCAGCGGGGAGTGCGAGTGACAGCGAGAGCGGGCCTGTTGCTGCTATATGTTATTTTAAAGACAACATATCGATTTCATTTGATAAAGCATATGTTGGTAAAGCAAGCATATGACAGTTTGGGGTTAAAACTGCAAATAAGTCGTTATAAACAGTGGCTAAAGCGCGGGGAATGCATGCAGAGAGGGGCTATTTCGTGTGCCCCCCGTCTTGCGTAACGTAAATAGGTGCGCTGAAACGTAGCAGACAAACAGGCAAAAGAAGCGCAAATCAACGTGCAAAAAGCTGTTATAACGATGTAATAAAAACGATCGGCAAGCTTAAAGTGGCATTACAACATGGCACGATCCTGGCTGGATTGGTTACGGTTTGTTTCTGCGTTCCCACACCGTTGTATTTACTGGTGTCGACCTAAGGGGAGAAACTAGGAGCGCGGTCCTACCTGGAGTCTTTCCGACGCGGGCTGCCACATTTTCGCGGAGTAAAGAAGTTGACAGTGTTTTTCAGCGGCGTCTGGTGTGGTGCGTAGTCCGGATCACATCTGGTGGCCTTCTCAGCTCGCCTCTCCGTCCTCCTCCTTCACTCTGGGCTGCTGGATGGGATGAAGGTGTTGCTCCGCCTGGCTGCGAGTGCCGCCGTGGTCCAGCAGGGGGAGCCCGCGCTGCCGCTTTTCTCCATCACGGTGCGTTCAGGTGCATCACGGAAACGGCGGGAATGTGGTGAAAGAATTAGAAGATGAGGATTGAAAAATTGGATCAAAAATAATATGGATTCGTTCAAATCAAAATGTTAGCCTTTAGCAATATTTAAAGTGTCTGTACCCGATTTTTGTCCAATCCAGACAGTGCAGTAATAGTACACAGACTTGTTTTGGCATAGCACCTAGGGATGTAACAATAACCGAAATATCATATTGCTAAAAGTCTCACAATAATATTGTGGACCATTAAAAATATATCAAAATAGCAAGTTTTTTTTGTTTTTTTTTTTAACTTATATTGATTGTTTTGGTGCAGCAATAGCGGGGGAAAAAACCCCTACACCATGATCCTTTGAAATATCTTTTTTGGGTTTCTGGGTTTTGGATTATGACCCAACCAAGGCTTGTCAAGGCATTTTAAAAAGAAAATATAGCCTATTCACCATTTTGTTAGCTTCCACCAAATATCACAATAAATATTTACCATGAGCTGCATATTGACAGTGTTGACAGTGAAAGAAATAGAAGATGAGGATTGAAAAAATTGGATACAAAATAATATGGACTCGTTCAAATCAAATTGTTAGCCTTTAGCAATATTTAAAGTGTCTATACCTGATTTTTGTCCAATCCAGGCGGTGCAGTAATAGTACACAGACTTGTTTTGGCAGAGCACCTAGGCAGTGTTGGGAAAGTTCATTTTCAGTTCACACAATTCATAATTAACTAGTTCATTCATAGTTCATAATTGTTTATAGTTAGTAGTTCGTTCATAGTTCCAAAAAATGAACTAGTTCATAGTTCTTTTTTTCCCAATACATTGCTGCCAGCTATTATTTTTCAATATCATTGCTAAAGCCCATATAGAACCATAGACAGCAATTATTATGTCAGTTTTAACAATCAAACCATGTGTTCGATTCCATCTTCATATCCAATTTCACATCCTTATCCAACTACAAATAACGGTCCCCATAATGATAAAACACCAGCAATTCAACATAATAAAGAAAATACTTAAATAACCCCCACATGATATGACTTAATTAACTAAGAGACTTAAGAAAACAAAATAAACCCACAAATTAACATTAGTGATTCCCCCTTTAATGTGCCCCCCTTTAGTGCACCACTCTGCGCTATTTCTCGCAAGACCAGGAAGTGCCGCAGTTTGGCCCCTGAACCAGAGAGCAGCGCGGAGGAGAAGGTCGGGAGAGCATGAGGGGAACAGAGTCCAGATAGCAGGAAACAGTTTGTAAGCACTCCTGCAGTAGCAGCGAAAGGTTTGAGGCAGAGAGAGGGAGAGAGGTGCCAGTCGGGGGGAAGGGGGGGTAGGGCACATGGATCGGAAATTTCAGATGGATGGATCAGAAATCTGAGACCCTATTGAACGAAGTTAAATAGATAGCGCGTGTCGTTCACAGACACCAGAATGAACTCGTTCACAGTTCGTTCATCAGGCAGTAATACAGAGCGTTCAGTTCACGTTCACCCAAAATATGAACGCGTTCATGAACTATCGTTCAGTGAATGCGTTCAGGTACAACACTGCACCTAGGGATATAACAATAACCGAAATATCATATTGCTAAAAGTCTCACAATAATATTGTGGGCCATCAAAATTTATCAAAATAACAAGTTTTTTTTAACTTATATTAATAGTTTTGGTGCAACAATAGCTAAAAAAATAAAAAACTACATAGACCATGATCCTTTGCTCTATTTCGGTGTAGATTACATGAAGAAATAGCTGTTATTAAGCACTTTTAAATTTTAGGTTTTAAGAAAATATAGCATATTCACCATTTTGTTAGCTTCCACCCAATATCACAATAAATATTTACTATGAGCTGCATATTGACAGTGTTGACAGTGAAAGAAGTAGAAGATGAGGATTAAAAAAATTGATACAAACAATAATAATATGGACTCGTTCAAATCAAATTGAGGCCTTTAGCAATAATTAAAGTGTCAATAGCTAAAAAAAATAAATAAATACATAGACCATGATCCTTTGCTCTATTTGAGCGCAGACTACATGAAGAAATAGCTGTTATTAAGCACTTTTAAATTTTAGGTTTTTGGATTATGACCCAACCAAGGCTTGTCAAGTCATTTCAAAAAGAAAATATAGCCTATTCACCATTTTGTTAGCCTCCACCAAATATCACAATAAATATCGTACCATGAGCTGCATATTGACAGTGTTGACAGTGAAAGAAATTGAAGATGAGGCTTGATGAATTGAATCAAAATAATATGGACTGGTTCAAATCAAATTGTTAGCCTTTAGCAAGTCTGTACTCGATTTTTGTCCAATCCAGGCCGTGAAGATGCAGTGCAGTTTTATCGTCCTAGAACCAGGAAGTGCAGTGTTAGCATGATAGTTGTTATTAGCTTTACCGTGACAGCAAAACTCTGCTTCGGTCTCTGAAAATTGAGAAAAGCGCTTATTAACTCAAGCACTAATTCGAATGATTGAAACGCTGTAGAAAAGTGAGGAATAACGAAACATTCTAGTTCTGTTTTTCAAAGTTTTTAAGATGTAGTTTGAGAAGGCCACCAGATGTGAGCCCGCGCTAATGTCTCACCATCACAGTGCGTTAATTTAACATTCTGTGTTTATTTATTTATTTTTTATTAATTGTTATTCTTTCTCTATTAAAGCTGCTTGTTTCTATGGACATGCCATTGCTCTGCCTGGAATGTTCCACAGTATGACATTAAACACTATGACATATTTATTGAATTACAGGAGGTTTTATAGCTCAAAAATACCTAGAAAAACAGGCATTCTGACTGTGAGCAGGGCTGCCTTTCCACAGATCTGACCTGTAATAATATATGGTATAATATGTGGTATAATAATATGAATTTATGGTATGGTATAAAAATATGGTTTTAAAGTTTTATTTCCATTGAATCATGCAGGTGACGTGCCAGCTGCAGAAAGTTACGCTTTGTTGCTTTAAATATTGCATTTCTTACATGTTAATTTAACTTTCAGTATAAATCTTCAAGCGCAAAATGTTCAGTCGTTTAGAATAAATGTGACAGAACAGAGTCTGAGGTAAACAACAACATCACCATAAGAAAGCAATCTAAACTCAAGCATTTCAAATTGATTTTCTGCCTAGTTTTGTGTCATAAGACCTCAAACCCTCCAACAGTAAATTAATTCTGCCTCTAGGGACTAAAAAAGGGCAGAGGCCAAGACTGAAGGGCTCCGTCTCAATCCAGCGTCCACCAGAGCCATCAATAACAGGCTCCTCCTCGCGCCGTGCCTGGACTTGTAATGTATGTAGGTGTGTGGAGCGACATGGCCGGGCTGTGGCGGGCTGTTTTTAGACGTGTTTACATGGGGGAACATCTGGATTAAGCCTGAGGTCACAGAAGCTATTCAGTTTACCACCAGCCCATAAATGGCCTTTCCCACGACTGACAGTTTAGTCTGCTGCTGTGACCTTGGGACGTGATGGAAAAACAGTCTTGGAATATGTTGAGGTTTGTCTGACTTTGTTTACAGCTTCAAACAAGGCCAGTTGACTATGTTGTCAGCCCGTTTTTGAGACCTACTGACTTGACGCAGATGAAAATGTAAAAGAACAATTACTAAGACTTGCCATTAATGACATTTTCATAAAGAATCCACAGAGGTTATGATATCAGATAAGGTTTTATACATACTATAAAGTTAAAACCATACTTTTACATAATATTCTTCATGGAGATAGATTAATTTTATGCCATACTATGGAAGATTATAGCAAAGTAACATTTCCATGGAAAGAATAAGCAGGTTTGTGAAGAAGCAAGTACACTCACCCTCAGTGCAACAACCAAAATGAAAAGAGAATATATAATGTTTTCATTTTAACGCCCAAATCACAAATAAGAAAAAACAAGACACCATAAGCAGATAAGTATTTTTATCATTTCTGTTTTTATTGTTTACATCATTCAATAGAGAGAATAGATAAGCATGTGAATTCTGTATTAAAATGAGAGGGAAAACAAGGAGATTAGCTGGGTTTATTAAATCACAGCTTAACCTTGAGGAGAACAACACCGCGCACACTGAAAGTTTCCATTGACACAAAAGCACATAGAGTATACACTGGTGCGGTCAATGGTCTTGTCTCTATTTCTCACAGTTCAACTTCAGAGAGTATATTATTGGTATTATTAAGTGTATTGGCACATTGCAAGAACATCAAAACCACAATTTTCCTCTGCCATTATTATTGATATAGAGCTATACAATCTGTAGGCCTACTCCACTTTCTTTTCTATTCATTCATAACTGTAACAAATTGGACAACATGTACTTTAAAATAAAGCTTAATCATGAATAAATTACAAGTTGATATTCAAATAACCACGTATGGTCCAGAGAAATACGTAGTTTGGCACAATCTTGACTACTGCAATGTAAAATATTATCCAACATACAATACAACTAAAATGCAAATAGGATTTAAATAAGGTGTAGAACAACAAATGTAACCATGCACAATGTAAGGCAACCTACTGCAGTTTCTGAATATAGAAAATATACATTGTGTGCCTCAAATGAGTGCACCTATGTCTACAACACTGTATCTGCCAAGTGTAGGCTAAAAACTGGTCTAAACTCCAGCCCATATGGACAGACTGGCTGGACAGACGTTTTCTCTAAGTTACTGCTCATGTTGCCCATTCATTATTGATGTTTCAAGACAAGTTTGCTTCTAATGCTACAAGACAGCCTTAAACAGGAAAATAGATGTATCAAATTCCAGATTTGATCTCTTCAAACTACAATTTACTACTTTTTTTTATTTCATTTTACATTCACACAGTTTTGCTGTTCTTTGTTTGTTTGTTTGTTTTTAAGAAATTCTATGCTGTATATACTAGACATGTGTGTTTGGGTGTATGCAGCATGTAGTTTATTCTAAAAGTTGGCATGGTTGTTTGCTTACAAATCCTTTGTTTTAATGAGAGTAACCAAAGGCTTGTCCTCAGGACAGTAGTCTTCATAAGCTATGGGGGTAGCATCATACATGGCGGGCCGGGACTTCTTGCCAAATCTAAAAAAAAAAAGTACAATTTTAAATACTCATTCATTCATTCATTCATTCATTTTCATCCGCCTTTTTCCGACTCTTCGGGTCGCGGGGCCAGCTCTCTCAGCCCAGTTCTCAGTGCACCAGCCCCCATGGATGGGTGGTGGGTCCATGAGAGGACGGCCACACGTCGCTTGATGTAACCTTGATGTACTTTCTTCTGTTATGGGGGCTACTAGTGTACGCAGACACCGGGGGCGAGGTGGGGTTAAGTGTCTTGCCCAAGGACACAACAGCAGCATTCATCTGTGGGAGCTGGAATCATACCGCCAACCTGTGAGTCAGTGGATCTGACCGCTCAACCAATGTTGTTATGTTGAGAGCGGGATTCGAACCACCAACCTTTGGATCAGTGGACAAACGCTCTACCTGAGCTACTGCCCCCCCCACCCCCCAATTTTAACTGCTTCATTTTACCCATGGAGACATCAGAGGTACATTTTGGGAGGGGGTAGCACCACCTACCTTCTGGTTTGTGGGCAAATGCTTTACTTACTATGGGATGGTGGTTGTATACTTAGTTTTTCATGCACAGAGGAGGCGTAGCACTGACCTGGCGTGGCGTATGGAGGCGATGGCGTTGCTGAACTCGCTGTCGATGCTGCGGCAGTTGTAAAACTCCTGGTAAGCGTGGCGAGAGGAGCCCTGGTACTCGATGCGGCTGATGCGGCAGATGCCCACGATGAGGATGATGAGCATGAGGACGAAGGCCACACACAGAGCCCCGATGATGATGTACAGGGAGTGACGAGGCATGTTGGTCAGTGTGTCATCAGTGTGTGCCGGCTTCCACTGCAAATCTAATTAGACAAGGAGCCGTTCACAAGTCTGCCAGAGAACATGAAGGAACAGATGCTCGCTGACAGGGTGACTTACGGATCTCACAGCTGGGCCCCACCCACCCGGGCGGACAGTGGCAGGTGAAGCCGTTTGATTGGTCTATGCAGGAGCCGCCATGGTGACAGGGGTTGCTGTCACACTCATTGATGTCGATCTCACACTTTTCGCCTGATTAGAGAAAGGACTTGTGAAAAGGCATGTCCTTGAATTTATAAAAATAGTCATGCCAAGTCTCAGTCCAGGTCTGAATCCCAAGTCTCAGTCCAGGTCAGGTAGAACTAGTCCATTTATACAGTCTAAAACTTCAGTTCTAATAACAGTACAGATCAAAGTAATTGAAATAAAGTTTTTATTTTTCAGTGCGGAACAATAAAGCCGAAGCACGCACCACGCTGCGCAACAGGGGAACTCCCTTCCTGGTGCGTAACAGGGATTCCCCTGGCAGCGTGGTGTGTGCTTCGGCTTTCTTTTTCCGCACTGAAAAATAGTTCCCACCCAAAATGACCAAGTCAAGCTCTCCGTGTTGATTTGTACATTTATTTGCACTCGATATGAATGCGCACTACACAGAAAGTAATTGGGAAACGGATCGAGCAAATTAATTCCTTTTGGCCGAAATCTTTCTCTGGCGCCGTTAGCCTCCAGTCTAACGCGGAGTAGCTGCAGATACCGCGGCGGTCAGTGCTGACAGACTCGGACAATGGCTGGGTGACCAGGAAAACGCTTTCCACCACTTATTTTAGTCTCTGGACTGTGGGGAGATGCCCAAATTTGACCTGGGGGTGGCATATCCCTTTAACAGTAAGGCTTCAACAATACATTTTTCTCACGTTTTGATCTCAATACATGAATCACAATACTGGTGCAATTTTGATATGTTTTAGACCTCAAATGAAAAAAAAAAAAAAATCTTTCCTCTAGTATTCATGCTAGTTATCAATAAACGTAACATTTTATATCAGAGTTAGGCTTTTGGTGAGCCATTTTCTTCTTCTGTAGCTGTGAAAGCATGACACCTTTAAAGGGTCTGTATTACACTATTTTCTGATCCATGTTATAATGTTGTTTCCTCATCAAAAACATACCTGAATTTGTGTTTTGTTTCATTCACACATGTTTAACACACAAACGCTGCATATTTAGGTGGAAAATTAAGTTAAATTATTTTAGCCCTGGAATTGCCAATCCCCTCTAAACAAGACGTAAAAGTAGCTGTTAACTTGAAAACTACCGATTCAAGACAAGGTGGAACAGAGTGTTTTGAGTTTTGTAGATGCAGACATATTAATAATGCAGGATTACTCAAAAGTGTGTGAACAAAACAAAACACAAATGCAGGTAAATTTTTGATGCGGTAACAACATCCTAACATGGTGTAAAGCTCATAACAGTCAATTCTGTGTAATACACGACCTTTAAATCTTTTATTGCTGTGCCGAATGGGGCTGGAGTACTACCAGTGTATTGAGAGACCACTGCATTTTTTTCTGAAATCAGCATCTCTACATGTATTACAGTCTTTCCATTCCAGCGTCTGTTGAATTCCAACACAAACACAAAGCTGAGCTACTTCAGTTCTTGCACCAGGAGTGGAATAAAGTCACCCAAGAACAATGTGAAAGACTTGTGGAGAGCATGCCAAGACGCATGAAAGCTGTGATTAAAAATAAGGGTTATTGCACCAAATATTGATTTCTGAACTCTTCTTAAGTGTTAACATTAGTATTATGTTGTTTTAAAATGAATTTGATCTTGTTTCTTTGCAGTGGTCTGAAAACATGTATCTTTTTGTTATTTTGACCATTTGTCATTTTCTGCAAATAAATGCTCTAAACAATGATATTTTTATTTGGAATTTGGGGGAAATGTTGTCACTAGTTTATAAACTCAAACAAAAATGTTCCTTTTGCCCAACCACATACCTGTAAGTAGTAAAATCAGAAAAACTGATAATTTTGCAGTGGTCTCTTATTATTTTTCCAGAGCTTTATATAGTATTGTATCCAGAGCTGTATATAGTATTGTGAATATTGTATTGTAATATATGTTTGTTGTTGACACAAAACATCTTTAAAAAGCCAATTTATCATGCATATGTAATACCAAGCATATATTATTTGATTATGTTTGAATCATTATGCATCTCAAGTAGAGTCATGAGTCCTACTCCAAACCCCGCTCACCGTGGTATCCAGGAGCACAGACACAAGACGCGTTGAGCCCTGTACTCTCACAGCGTCCGCCGTTCTGACAGCGCATCCTCAGACAGGGGTCTTTGTAGATCTCACAGTGTCTGCCTGCACAAAGAAATGCATAACACAAGCTTATTAACCTGCTGAACTGAAAATAGAAGCAGTCATTGATGGCAGGCTCACCTTCAAACTGAGAGGTGCAGACACATTCATAAGCATTGATAAGGTCTCTGCAGGTGGCGTAGTTCTGGCAGGGGGCGGACAGGCACTCGTTGTACTCCTCCTCACAGTACAAACCGTGGTATCCTGGACACAATGTTAGTTTTCTACAGTGTTGTATAGTAACAAAGTAATAATACTTCACTACTGTACTTAAGTACATTCTGGGAGACTTTGTACTTTACTTGAGTTTAAAAAAAAAAAAGATTACTTTTACTTTTACTTCACTACATTCCCGAATTTAATTGCATACTTTTACTCCAATACATTTTCAATGTGCCGTTTAGTTACTCGTTACAAAAAAAACCCTCTACTGATGCAAGGAAGTCAGGACGTGCGTGGGCTTGTTCTCTACTTGCGCATGACAATCAGCCAACAAATGCTGGTTTTATGCAGCTAGTTTAATCAATCAACATCCCTGATGGAAGAGGAGACAGCATCCACGTCGGCTACAAATGAAGGGGGACCTGACGATGAGCATCCCTGGCCGTACTTAAACACAATGTTCTCTTACGCTGATATGAAGGATTCGTCTTATCGAATGAAGTGCCTCTTGTGCCTTCCAAGAAACGTGGAAATCCTATCTTACCGAAACTCCCCATCCAACCTCAAGAAACACATCAAGGTAAGTTCTAGATTAATGAAATTGTTAGCGTCTATATTCCAATTTCAGTAACCATAGCATGGACATTCTAGACACCGTTGTGAAACCTTGAGCATAACATGTAGAAATTAACTTTGTGTGACATTGTTTCGATTACACAAAGCATATTTGACGATGTTGGAGCTAACAGGCTACCTAGCTTTTTCGGCTCAAGGGAAGGCATAGCTGTAGGCTATTCAGATATAAATTCAGACTGCCTTTGCTTGATACTTTTACTTGTACTTTTAATTACATTACTTGAGTACATTTATTTTTACATTACTTGTCATACTTAAGTACAAGAAGTTCCAGATACTTTAAGACTTTTACTCAAGTAACATTTCAGTCAGTGACTTCGACTTTTACCAAAGTCATTTTTGGGAGGGGTACCTATACTTTTACTTGAGTTTGATTTTCCAGTACTTTATACAACACTGGTTTTCTATTTTAGATATATATTATTATACATGTTGTTAAAGAGGGCAATGTTAGGGGACACAACAACAGAAAGCACCTTGGTGATATTTGAACCATAGTGGGTGGGTGAGCACTTAACTCACTGCGACTGTACCAGTGCAGTTAATTTGGCAACTGGAGAGAGTAATACAGAGTGTATTACTATAAAAATTAAAAGTAGCAGAAAATGTTTTACAATTGATCCCATCCCTGGGTCGTCCAGGTAGAATCCATGGCTTACCTAACTAACAGAAACTGTGCACAAATAAGTGTGATAGTTTCAGAGTAATTTCATTGTAGTTAGCTTGTAGTTAGTGTCCACCAGCACTCCAGCCAGAACTGAAGAAGCAGCTTGAATGAGCTGCAAAACTTATTCGACCAAATAAACTTTTGTCCAGCTGACAAAATTGAACTTCTCCTTTTGCCAAGCAATTGATTGAACTTTTATATTACTACATGGCCTTATATTTGTGCAATCCCTCAGTCGTCCAGGTAAATTCCAAAGTGGTCCATGGGCGTATACTAGTCTGTGTGGTTCTGATACAGCTCAAGATCATTCTAAACCAATACAGGCAAAGTTCATTCCTGTCCTGTGACTTTTTAGTGTTGATGCCTGCTCAATGAGTATCTAGTTTTATACTATATCTGATTTTCGATACTTTTGACAACCCTAATGATCCCTATATAACCCTATTGATCACTCTGAGACAAATGATTACATATGAAATTACATAGTCCAGGGGTGTCAAACTCATTTTGGTCCGGAGGCTGTATCCAACCTACTTTGTTCCCAAAGGGGCCGAATCAGAAAACACATGGCATATATACCACAAAAACAGCAATAAGTCCAAATATTTGTGCAGAGAAACAAATCTATCACAGACTGCTGTTTCTTCTGTCCCTGCAATAATTTGTTTATCTTCTGTCTTCTCAATTCTCCATTCAAGTTATTGTATTGTTCAAAATGCATGTCTCGTAGTGGCGTTTAAGATTACGTATGTGCCTTGAGCATCGCCACTTGTTGCAAACACAACAAGCATACAGGTTTCCCATTCACCTCCCTGAACAAATAGGAATTAGTCAATTTTTCTTGGAAAATCCTGCACTCGGTGTCCACATTTGTCATTTTTGACATTTTGCTGATGAGGGTATCACAGTCAACAGTCAAAACGATGGTCCTTTAAGAGCGCTTGGAAAGAGGAAAGTCTTCATTTGTGCTGCTCTGGTGGGAGGCCATGCACAAAGGAGCTGGAGACGCTGCGATGCTAAGTTCCGCAGAAAAGAGGCGCAGAAAATGTGCAGAAAATTACCAATGTTTTAATAGAAAATTTAAATATAATTAAAATATTTTAATAGAAAATCAGCCAAGGGCCAGATTAAAGGTCTTGGAGGGCCGGATCTGGGCGCCAGGCTGCATGTTTAACACCCTTGACATAGACAATTACATAGATAGTTTTAAAATCTTTATGTGTTTAGTGTTTTGGGGTTCTTTGAAGAAAGTGCTAAAAATGCAAGCACATACCATGTCTTTTGCTTATTTCAGATGCATGAAGAAACCAACACACTTTAGTATTCAGTATTTAGCTGTTACTCTGTCATGCCTTCCTGCTGTTTTGCCTACATTCCCTCACTGTCACCATGAATAGGCTGGATCTAATGCAGTGCTCTATGTTTCCATAGGATGGCAGCTGTGTACTGATGCGCACAGACGCCTGTGTGCCTAGAAGAACAAAGTGCAGCCAAAACACCAGACAAGTAGAACATCTTCTGTTTCTTTCTGTTCATCCAAAAGAAAAAAAAGCGTGAGTAAACAACATGACCCAAATCCGTCAGACACTATTTAAAGAGTGGACTTAGCCCTAGGAAAATGCTGATTTAAGATTGGCAGACGTTTCAGGGCTGCTTTGATGACAGTATTTATGTTGTGCTTGACCTTACATGGGTGGCATTTATAGTTACAGATATGGCCTTGGGTGATTTTATAAGACTAGCTTTATAAAATTATGTGTTATTGACAATTGCAGGATTCAATTTAGGGACAGTGGCTGATTTTGGACACTTTTGACAAGGAATAGCTAAATTAGTAGTCAACTGTCAACCCTCAATATAAGCTTATCCAGTCTGGAAGAGGATATAGGATTCTTGGATATAAAAGCAACTGGTATAATCATTTGTTCTTGATATTTTAATCAAATTGAGAGCCAGTCATTTCAGTCCTTTTATGAATCAAGAAATTAAGCAGAGCGGGGCCTGGTTAATACTTCAGATTGGATACTGATGGGAATATATGGGTACCGCAGTGGACTGTTGTGTCCTTATGCAAGGCACTTCACTCACATTGCCTAGTATGAATGTGGTGGTGGCTGGAGAGGCTGATGAGTGAATGAATAATGCATGAAACTGTAAATTGACTTTAAGCGACTGGAAAAGCACTATATAAGACTAAAGCATTGCTATTAGTAGTAAGAAAACTGCAGCTAGTTCTGTGGTAGTAAAAGCATGTGGTTTGAATTCAGACTTAGAAGGAAGATTTATGTATTTATTTTTAATTTAATGACACTGACTTGATGCAATTCTCCACCAGGATAAAAATAAACCTTTGAGCTTTGAACTGGTGATAATGATAAACCAAATATTCTTGTATCTATTTTAGCTGTATTATAATCCAACAGCTACCATAAGGAAACGTAAATAGAAGTGCTGTTACATATTTTACCCAAATGAATATATTTATCATATATCAAGCCTGCAACATATTTCAAACCAACAAAAAGCTTCAGAAGATGAGGGAACCAACCAACCTATTCTCATTGTTACAAAGCAATGATTTAATCTGCATATGCATTGACAAAATTACCTTTGTCCTTGCTTGTTACTGACCACCCAGCCTGTATCTTCAACTAAAAAGGCTAGTAATATAAGCAATTCAGATCAGGCAAAAAAGACTTCTTAACCATCTGTCAAAAGCACACCAAAGAGCAGGAGACACACTTGGCATGGTACCTGCTTTGCTTTTGAGAACACCATTTGGAAACACTCCATACAAATTTTGGCACTGGAAAACTGTTCACAAATGTGCTTTGCTTTGACTGTCAGACTATGACTATCTCTGGAGGCTTCTACAACTGGAGGGGCAAGCTGCTCCCATCGCGTCACACTTAGAGCCACTAAAGTTCCCAGTTGGATGCCACCGTTGACAAACTTTCTACAAACTTTTTCTCTCTTGGGCGTGTTTATGGAATACTTGAGGATCTCGATTTGAGCTTCTGGGGGAAGCGCTGTGAAATGCCATTGAAATGTCAAGTGCCTTTCCCCCTCTCATGTACGTCGGATTACGGCCGGCTGGAGGACCAATCCTTCTCAGTATCACAAGAGCTTTGGAAGATGGCTTCTGGGAGGGCTCCAAGTTACAGGGTATCGAGAAACATAAGGTCAAACTCAGCCAATGCTCGTCCAATTACCAATGTTTTCACTTGGTTTACTTGGTCATTGTGGGTGAGAGGCTGGAGGGAAGACGTGGGTGGAGGTGTGCTTCCAGATGCTGCCATAGATACACTGACTTGACAGACCTTGCCAAATTAATGAATCCTATTTACACTCAGTGTTAAAAGGTCTATACTAGGTCTGTCATGACAACACATTTGGAAGTGTTGTGGAAACAACATTATAACACAGATCAGAAAATAGCATGATGTGGGCCTTTTAAAATTTAAAATTTAACAATTATGTGTAAATCGGTGACATAAAACATTTCACTAAAGGCAACAGTTCATTTTTGTACAGTACATGGGCTGACAAGCTTTAAAGGGCCCATATTATGCTATTTTCTATCTATGTTATTATAACATACCTGGAGTTGTGTTTTGTTTCAGTGACAAATGTTTAACTCACAAATCCTGCATATTTAGACTGTGTCCTTCTTTCAAATGCAAATTCCCCTGTTGCGCCTTGTGTTGTCATCTGGTAATACAGGAAGTACTCCGCTGTGTTTTAGACTCCATAACTTCACTAGAATCATTTGGATAATTTCAGACCTCAAATTGCCAATCTCTACTGAACAAAAGGTAAAAGGAGCTGTTAACTTGAAAACTACTGCTTCATGACATCACACGGTGGAACATAGCGTTTTGAGCTTTGGAAATGTACAGTAAACAAAGTAATAATAAAGAGTTACTGAAACATGTGTGAAGAAAACAAAACACAACTCCAGGCATGTTTTTGATGGCATGCCTGGAGTTGACTTAAAGCTCACAATTTTGTGTAATATGCTGTAGGACCTTTAATCTTCACTGGAAAACTGGGGGAATATCACATGCACGTCACATACCACCTCCATAGAAGCTATGGTCATTTCTCCTAAGCGCGTGTCTACACTGATGGGATAGTGCAGACTCTCTCTCCTCCTCAGATGGACACTGCATTCTGATGCACCGTCGAAAAGGTCAGGAGTTTGACCACAGCGGTGTGGAAAGGAATGTGTGTGTGTGTGTGTGTGTGTGTGTGTGTGTGTGTGTGTGTGTGTGCGTGCGTGCGTGTGTGTGCGTGCGTGTGTGTGTATGTGTGCGTGTGTGTGTGTGTGTGGACCAGGCATCTTCATTTATTACGTCTGTGTTGCTAATTGCACGTGTCCAATATTCTGCGGTCCCATTAGACAGGGCTGTCCATGCAGAGTCATTGGATTGGAGGGGAGCATCTGCCCAAGCAGCAAAGTCACAGCAGAGAATTGATTAAAGCTACACACACACATATTGGGCAATTGGCAACCAGATTGCCATGGCAACCAGACAACACACGAGGAGAGAGGGAAATGAGGTGAGGTAAACGACGGGACGATGAAGACACAGAAGGACAAAGGGACAGAGGTGGAGGAACAGAATGTAAAAAGGGATATGGACATGGATGCTATATCTGCTGTGTAATATTGGCTATTTCAAAATGACTTTATTAGTTATGTATTGTTTCCTGGAAATTCATCGTCACTTTAATTTTGTGCCCTATTCATTCTCTTCTCAGCCTCCCTGCAGCCGTGCAGATCCAGGACACAAGTGTGGCTGCCGATCTGTGCCTATGGTCTCTCATTTCTATAAAAGTTTGTTAGTAAAAGCAAAGCCACATCTCTCAAACTTAATAGTCATCGCAGTATTTTACGTATTTATCCTATTTGAATGCGCTGCTCTAGTTCCAACACTGGGACAATATGTTCAGCAGCTGTCGTAGGCGTCCTCTCTGCATAGACTTTGTAACAAAGATTTCCAAAGTGATAAATTATGCTGATTTAATCTCACACAAGGGTCAGAGCTATAGCTTAAATATTCAATTATGAGCATGTGGAATATAATGAGAGGAAATAAAACAAGCACATAGGACCAGCAGAGCCACATCATGTTTATGGCCAATGGGGAGAGCCATTTATCCAAGTATGCAGAAAGGTAACTGCAAAATAATATGTAAATCTTAAGTCATAATTCTGCTCAAATGATTTCCTCACAGAGGCATCAGCATGCACAGCCCCATCCCCCAGTGCAAAACATCTTTTATGAACTATCAGTGCTCTGGGATGTGACACTCACAATTTGTCACTTGGCAACACTTGCAAATGCTGTGACTTTCTGAATGAAGTGTTATGCAGCAAAAAAAAAAAGGATTCCTTTACAGACAGCTTTGTTCTCACCAGGTGTAGAAAATAACTGGGGAAATTGTACTTTTTAAAGATACAGTAGTTAAAGGTACTGCCACTTGTCTAATAACAATAAATTGGTAATTCACAAGTATTTTAGAATCATGTGCATGACAATACATGCACCCGCTTCTAACTCAGTCAGACTTGTACCTGGGATGCAGAGGCAGCGGTAGCTGTTGCCCACACTGCGGCAGACCCCATGGGCACAAGGGTTGAGGGCGCAGAAGTCCACCAGCTGAGCACATGTGGGGCCTGTGAAGCCAGCGGGACAGCTGCAACCAAAGGCCAGGGGCCCGGGGCCCTGAGGGTAACATGTTCCATTATTGTGGCATGGACTGGAGGCACAGGGGTCCACCTTCTGCTCACATGTGGGGCCCTGGTACCCTGGGCACAAACAGACACACAAACAGGAGAGCAGAAAAGTTTAGACACTTTTGCACAAGCAAGAAAAGTTTTACGTCAGATTTACACTGACTGCAAGTGCGGTCCGATTTGGGTTTGGTGTAGCCTGGGAATTCCCAGGCCGCTTCCGTTCGTTTCGAACTGGAAGGCGGCCTGGAAACTCGTCCAAGCGAGAGTCCCAGATTTAGGGCCCCAATCAGAGAGCGAGGGAGGTGTGGCAAGACGGTGACGCGTACTACATGACAAACGGAAGCTTGTAGTTTGAACTGACAACTGACATGATTGGCTATGGACTTACGTATACGCTCAATGATAGACATTCATAACGCCCAATAAACGGCCGTTGGCAATCGCTAACCACACCTCCGCTACGGGATTTTTCGAAGCGAGTTTCCAGACCCATATCTCACTTGTGATATGGTCAGGTGTTAACCAGACTAGGTTTGGTGCAGTTTTACTGTGACTTGTATGCCCCACAGACTGCGGTCTCTGCTGCAGTGCAGTCGCAGCTGGCTGTGGGCAGAGTGTGGAAACTGCGCTCATAAGACAATTCACGCTCTTGTCAGGAGTTCACACGATAGATTAGCATGTACCTGAAGCCTTGATGGTAAACAATATTTTTGAAATATTTTAAATATTATTCTGAAAATACACCGGATATGTAAGTTCTGCATGTCTGATTTCCTGTTTTGCTCATGTGATTTTGCAGGCCCCACTTGCACCCACACTGATGTCAGTGTGACAGAGATCAGTGTGGCAGGGCCCAACGCATGTCCCAAACCGCACTGCACCTGCAGTCAGTGCACACCAGGTGTTAGTGAGACTTCAGCAGAAGCTCATTGTCCAACAGGCTCCTACAGCTCCGCGCCCATAGCAAATGATACAGGACGACATTCATACTACAGGGAGTCCTCGGGTTACGACGTTGATCCGTTCTTAAGACGCGTCATAACCCGAATTTCGTCGTAAACCGGATTTTGCCTTTGATCTTTCAACCAAAGCACCAATAACCTTTCCATCTCAATAATTAGACCACTACGCTGCTTGGTTATCACTGCCGCTTTCATAGGAGCAGATCAGAGCCCACATCAGGTACTTCCGCCCACATTGGGCACGCACACGAGGCCGTCTTCTTCTCCCTACAACCACAACAGAGCGTATTCTTCCGCCGTGCGCCACGCGCCGTTCACGTTTGTTTACATCTCTTACCACGCTAAACCGCGTAAGACGGAATGACGCGTAATATATACTTTTTTTTTTTTTAATGGGGGCGCGTTCGTAACCACGAAACGTCGTAACCCGAGACCGTCGTAACCCGAGGACCCCCTGTATACTACTCCATGCAACTGTACAACACCCTTATATTACCCTCACCCTTATATTATGTCATTAATAGATTTTGCTTTGCTACTATTTTTTAATGTGTGAGCTATGGGTCTCATTAATTTAACTTCAATAAATTTTTCTAATTTTCAAGAGGAGCATGCAGGCATTCGAATGAAGTAGTTTGTTTAATTAAAGGCTAAAAATGGCTCCTAGCTATTGGAAAAGGTGTGCTTTGTATTGCAGATGTGAACATTGAAATGATCAATCACATCCTTGTTTAGGTGGGCATCACCTCATGACATTAACTGGTTTTGAGTGTTTTGTGCATTTAAGGAGATGGACTACCATGCTGAAACCTCCATAACTGAAACCAAATGCTAGATCATAAGATTTTAAAAGTGTACTAAATATCATATGGCTTTTATGTGTATTATTTAATAGTTTTTATGGTCACTAGAAATGACAAAGTCAACTGAATCATGCTATGTTTGTATATTTGGGTTGCCTTATGTCTTCAGTCTGGCCTTGCGTGTGAAATAGCTTGTGACATAAATATGGAAGATTTCTGTTAAACTAAGGGCCTTCAAAAAGCATCTTCCATAGATAAGCCAATTACTCTTGGTAGTAACACAAGAAGGATTTAGGCTAATGCTGATTTGTACAGCTTACCAACTCAAATGTGGTTTTAGGGTGAGTGACTTTCTAATCAATTTTCAAAGCAGAACGCACTCGGTGATTGGCACAAGATGGGTTTTTTAACTGCCTGCCAGTCTCTTCATGGAGCATGGCTTTCGTCTGCACCTTCTCTCATTAGCTTGTGCACCTCAGCATCTCCAACCTCACCAAATCTAAAAATAGCTCCCATTTCCTTCCACTGTCTTCCCTCCCTCCCCTGAGAATCTATTGTACCACAAATTGCAAAAAGGAAAAAAAATAAAAAAAACTCTCCATATTCAGCGATCGGGCACACGGCGTACCTCTAGTGTGATGAATTGCGCACAGGGACGTGCTAACATCATTTACAGTAACGCCGTGCTAAATCCCATCCCTGACTGCACCCATAGAGCGCAGTCCATTGGGCTAATGAAGAGATCTCTCACAAAGCATGCATTGATCTGGGGGACTTTTTCCACACGCATCCAGAGCATTCATCATTCAGGCAGTCTCAGATGGGCCGTATCTGCAGTCGTCATGGGAAACGCTCTCACAAAGCTCCTGGGACTTCGTACAATGCTCTAAGCTCAGCAGACGCACGAGGTGGAGCATAAATTTGCATTTTGTAAAGGTTAACCACAAAACGCAGTGGTTTATAACAAGAAGGTCACTGGTTTGATTCCCAAAACAGGTGATGTATGGGTGCATATACTGTAGTTAAGTACTCTTTCCACCACTGCAATAGGCCTATACAAAAATAAGAGATCACTGCATTTTTTCCTGAAATCAGCATTACAGCCATTCCATTCCAGCGTCTGTTGAATTCCAACACAAACACAAAGCTGAGCTACTTCAGTTCTTGCACCAGGAGTGGAATAAAGTCGCCCAAGAACAATGTGAAAGACTTGTGGAGAGCATGCCAAGACGCATGAAAGCTGTGATGAAAAATAAGGGTTATTGCACCAAATATTGATTTCTGAACTCTTCTTAAGTGTAAACATTAGTATTATGTTGTTTTAAAATGAATTTGATCTTGTTTCTTTGCATTGTTTGAGGTCTGAAAACATGTATCTTTTTTGCTATTTTGACCATTTGTCATTTTCTGCACATAAATGCTCTAAACGATAAAATTTTTATTTGGAATTTGGGGGAAATGTTGTCAGTAGTTTATAGACTCAAACAAAAATGTTCCTTTTGCCCAACCACATACCTATAAGTAGTAAAATCAGAAAAACTGATAATTTTGCAGTGGTCTCTTATTTTTTTCCAGAACTGTATTTATTTCATATTTGGTACATGAGGTTGCCAGTCACAAATCACATCCAAAACCAGCTGTCGTCTATATGACTGGAGAAGTGACTTGTCCAGAAACATAAAGACAGTATGTTAATTATTGCATTATTATTATTTTGAATGGCAGTATAAATGGGCAGTCATTTAAAACCACGGTATGTTTTATTTTTGCTGTAAAATTGATTAAAATAAAAACAAAACTCTGAGCAGACTTGCATCTACACAAACCCGACTCTTATTTGACTTGTTTCTATGGAAATGTTGCTCCTTTGACTAGGCACAGTGTGGCATAAAATATAGGCCTTATTGAAAATGTTTACCTCAGTCCAATTTTAACTAGCAGACTTTGTCACTTTGAACATCTGCTTTGTTGTTTATGTTTTCCACCCCCAATTAAGCACACTAGTCATTTTCACTACAGCTTGCAAACAAAGCTTATGGTTTGTGTTATCTCAAGTAATTAAGCTCCCAAACAGTTTTGCATCATCTGCCACAAAACATATTTTAATAGGACATTGCTGTTTGCTCACAGCTCTAGCCAAAGCACTGTTTAATATCGGACTTTCCTCTGGATAAGTTATGGGAGTTAAGTCAAGGCAAGCAGCAAGGAGAAGTGTGTGAGGAGAAGAAAATAGAGGGAAAGCACTTGGATTTTTAACATCCTAATTTACCATAGTTTGTTTTACAAAAAGCTGTCAAATGTGGTGCGTATACTTTGTCCAAAACATAAAAAAAATTATTAGAAACTTTCAGACAAAAAGCTTCTTAATAAAATAATCACAGTTCATCTCCTATTAGGATCAAGTAAATGCATATCTGTTGCATTTCATTCGGGTTGCTATTAATTATTAACTAATACTGATTTACAGGAACCTTAAAGGTTGCACTTTGTAACTTTTCTGGTCCGTCAAAAGCTTTTCTCCTTTGAGATGTTATTGCTTTGTCATGAATGTTTAACAATATGGTAGTAAACCTTTCTATCTTCATGGAGACCAAACCAGACCAGGTTACAGGACAGATCTGAGTTTTATAAGTGCACTGTGAATTGAATTGTGGGTTAAAATCATAAAATCATCGGAAGTCTAATCAAATCAGACTCAGAAAAGAAAATTACAACTAGAAAGTTAAAACCATATTTCGAAACACTTTTTATTCCATACTATAGAATAAGATTTTTCAGTGCAATAAAACTCCCAAATGAAGCATACATATTTGATTTCAGTCTATTTTTGGGCTAAAAAGTTGTTTGGAGGGCTTGAATAAGTCTGAAGGTGAAGTATGTTACAAAGACAATGACATATCTCTTGGTTCATGAGGGGTTTATCACAAATCCGTGTGCAGCGGGCTCAAAGTGGATTATTGAGCCATGACAGCAGAAGAACATGTGACAGTAGACATCATTCTGGTCGTCACTGTGGAAACTAAACATCTAAGACAAGTCTCTAGATGAAAGTGTGACAGTTTTCCATCAGACAGAAGCACAAGAGACTAAAGAGTGAAGTGTGGTCCTGAGGGAGACAGAACATCTCTGCTGTTGTCTCATCTTTCTGCACTGGAGCTCCAGGCTGTGGGGGGACTTATACAAACTGGATTTAGGACAAAAAAGAAAGTCTGTTTTAATGTGTGTTTTAATGGTGTGACAGAATTAACTTCAGCTGTATAGCTATAGTATATTCATTCATTCATTTCCATCCACTTTTTCCTGAGTCTTTGGGTCACGGGGGCAGCAGTCCAAACAGATCTGCCGCCCAGATCTCAGTGCACCGGCCCCCATGGATCCTCCTGCGGGTGGTGGGTCTACGAGAGGATGGCCACACGTCGCTTGACACAACCGGCCTTGATGTATCTTCTGTCATGGGGCTACATATCAAGTATTTCAAGTATTTTTGTCACTTGTCGACTTACTCACAGTTGGAAGTAGTTTTAAAAGTCTACATCAAGTAAAGACCTTTAAAACTACTTTCTACTGTGAGTAAGTCGACAAGTGACAAAAACTTTTTGTTGACAATATGGAATGATTTGAACCTTTGTGTAAACCTTTCTGCTACTTCAGCTATAATTTGAAATTTGTGTCAGTCCTTTGAAAATACCATACCAATACCATTTGTGGATTATTTAATGTCTTGTCCTATTTTCATTAACTTTAAATTATAAATCAGATGTTATGCCCCAATGATTACTCTTTAAGTTACTCTTTCTTGAGTAGGAGTTTTTCCAAATGCCTTTTTACTTTTACTTGAGTCATTTCTTTGACCACTACTTATGCTATTTATTTTAGTATTTAGGCATTTATTTATTTATTTATTCACTTATTTATTTATAACAAGGGGAGTGCATATTGAACAACAGTATATCTGCATAATACAGTTCTGGAAAAAAATAAGAGACCACTGCAAAATTATCAGTTTTTCTGATTTTACTATTTATAGGTATGTGTTTGGGCAGGAACATTTTTGTTTGAGTCTATAAACTGCTGACAACATTACCCCCAAATTCCAAATAAAAATATTATCATTTAGAGCATTTACTTGGAGCAAATGACAAATGGTCAAAACAACAAAAAGATCCATGTTTTCAGACCTCAAACAATGCAAAGAAACAAGAACAAATTCATTTTAAAACAACATAATTCCAATAATGTTTACACTTAAGAAAAGTTCAGAAATCAATAATATTATTTGGTGCAATAACCCTTATTTTTAATCACAGCTTTCATGTGTCTTGGCGTGCTCTCCACAAGTCTTTCACATTGTTCTTGGGTGACTTTATTCCACTCCTGATGCAAGAACTGAAGTAGCTCAGCTTTGTGTTTGTGTTGGAATTCAACAGACGCTGGAATGGAATGGCTGTAATACATGTAGAAATGTAGAGAGTGGTCTCTTACTTTTTTCCGGAGCTGTATGTCTTTGTGTACTTTGTGTACGGTAACAATATTTTGAACATTAAACATACAAAATTAATCTTATTGAGTAGTCGTTTTCCCAAATACTCTTAATTTCTTAGACCACTACTTTGTACTTCTACTTAAATAATATTTTTAACTAACGTTACTATGACTTCAGTACATTTTTTTTTGCTACTCTACCCACCTTTCACAGTGAATATCTCCATAGAGACAAGCAGAAAAGGTACACCGTGCACCATTAATTTGCGCTTTTGCACATTGGAGCTATTTATTAATGAAACTACAGATGTTAACACACTTCTTGGTCATTTAATTAGCGGTTAACAACAAGACATCATTGCACCATAAAGTCTAAGGTGTAAAATACTTTGACGTCTGTTCACAGAAATATTTTTGCACCTCTAAAGTACAAGTACAGTCAGGTGGTAGAGTGCATGTGAAACCTCCACGCAGCATGATCTCAGCCATCTATTTGGAGCTGTGCCTGCAACAAAACAACTCAGAGCCAGCTTTATTTCCATCTGTTGTTTTTCTATTGTGCTACTCTGTACGCAGCCAATAAACAATGCTATCTGTGTCTGCTTTTGGAGGAAAAACTGCGGTTGAAGATTTGTAGCCACATTTCCCTTGAGAGATGAATGCAGGTCGCTGTGGCTGTGAGGACTAATTAGAAGAGAAGAGTGGAGGTTTAAATTAGCATCGCAGTGGCACAGATATGGTCCAACGCGCACATTTGGAGAGCGTGGTGAAAAATGAGCTTGGACCTGCTCCTTGTTGAAGACAGATATAAGTTTGGTATGTGTTTGAGCATGTGTAATAACTAAATATACAGATCTTGCAACCCAATTTGTTAGACTTGCCCAATTTGTTAGACTTGCCCAATTTGTAAAGTGAAAAGCAGAACTGTGTAACTAGATAGATTTTCACAAACACAGCAGTTCTTTGTGTTTTCGGATAACAGGAAAGCACCAGTTAAGTGAGGCAAAGAGTAGCCCCTGAATCCAATTTTAATTTTTTATGTAACAGATAAAAGCAAAAATATACACTTTTATATGCTATAGGAATGTTCTGTACTAATAAATACCTTTATGGTGAAACAAGGTACTTTCTTTAAAGGACGCATAATAAGCTATTTACACTCTTTAGAATCTTGTTTTCCCATCAAAAATATACCTAGACACACAACACACAAACCCAACATGTTAAGTCTCTATACACCTTCACTAGAATCATTTGGATAATTTCAGCCCTGAACAAAAGATAAAGGTTAGCTATTAAGTTGGAAACTACCATAACATAATGTCACTAAGTAGAACAGAGCATTTTGAGGTTGGGGGATGTAGCCAGACTAATAATAAAAGGGCTAAATGAAACTAAACAACTCCGGGTATGATAAAAGAAGAAATTCAATTCGTCAACTGGACAAAGTTTGTTTGGTCGAAAACGTTTCGCCGCTCATCCGAGAGGCTTCGTCAGTTCTGGTTCTAGTACTGGTTAGACACTGCTTATATCTAGCTGCAGGGAGGAGCTCACTACACTGAAATTGTCCTGAAACTATCATAATTAATTTCTCTGGCGTCTAGTTTAGCATACCTATTCAACGACCGTCCCCACACCTCTGGCCCTGACCTGGCTGCCCTATTGTTTCTTTTGTCTGTTTTGTCTTTGGTTTGAGAATGGAATTATAAATGGGAGGCAAGTTATGTCTGACTCCCCCATTTCTGTTTAAAGAAGGATTCTCTTTTTTGACAAAAATTGCCTCTTTAACCCCCCTCTCAAACCAGTTCTTTTCCCTGGCTAAGATCTGAACCTCACTGTCCTCAAAAGAATGGCCCGTGGCTTCTAGGTGAAGATTTACGGCAGATGACAGTCCACTCTGGCACGCCCGCCTGTGTTGGTACATCCTCTTGTGAAGTGGCTGTTTTGTTTCTCCAATGTAGCGCTCACTGCAGTCTTCACTACACTGAATGGAGTAGACCATGCAACTCCGGGTATGTTTTGGGAGGTCAGTAGCTCAGTTGGTAGAGCGTTTGTCCACTGATCCAAAGGTTGGCGGTTTGAATCCTGTTCTCGTCATAAAAAACATCATTGGTTGAGAGGTCAGATTCACTGACCCACAGGATGGTGGTGCAATTCGAGCTAGTCCTTGGGCAAGACACCCACCTCGCCCCTAGTGTCTGCGCACACTGGTGTATGTACGTCTGTGTGAATGGGTGAATGGTTCCTTGTTGTAAAGCGCTTTCACCACCTTGAATTTGGAAAAGCGCTATATAAGATAAGATCAGATAAGATAAGACTTTATTGATCTCACACAGGAGAAATTTACTTGCCACTGTAGCTCCAGGACAGTTTGAACAAGAAAGAAAAGTGCATGCAGGCAAGAATGGAATAAAGTAAGAAATAGTAAAAATAAGTAATAATAATAATAATAATAATAATAATAATAATAATAATAATAATAATAATAATAATAATAATAATAATAATAATAATAATAATAATAATAATAATAATAATAATAATAATAATAATAATAATAATACAGTAACTAGGAGAGTATGGGGGGAAAAAAAGAAGATATTGCACGTTTGGACAACATAGTGGAGTTATACAGTCTGATGAAATAAGTAATAATAATAAAAAACATTAACAAGGAGAGCATGGAAAAAGGATATTGCATGTCTGGCCTATATAGTAGAATTATACAGTCTGATGGCGATGGGGATGAAGGATCTGACCATTTACCATTATAGCGTGGCTTAAAACTCAAAAAAAAAAAGTTGTTATATCACACCTATTAATCAAGCAGCCTATCCTGCTTTTGGGATTTAGTGAAAATAGTCACCATAATCAGGTTTTTAAGAGATATTGCTACTATAATGTGTATATAGGTTTGTAACTACTCATTTGGAACAAATCAGCTACAACAACCACTTCAAATCGATATTGCCCATGTTACGATATCACATGTGTTACATAACTGTGAGACAAAACTCACAATTTTTCCAAATATCTTTAAACTACTTTCATTCATTATCACTGTCTGGTAACAGATCACCATTCCTCTAGTATATTACCAAATGAAACAACTGGCAAGTTTATGTGACATAAGCATTCAGATAAATGAGCATATTACATGCAGTTTAGATTTCATTCCAATTTTATTTTATTTTTTTTAATTAGCTTGTCTTGTTTTTTTAGTCACAATTATTAATATATAGAATACATCCCTAATCAAGATGTCCCATCTAGTCTATTCAACCCTAACGACCGTCTCCACCCCTCTGGGCCTGACCTGGCTGCCCTATTGTTTCTTTTGTCTGTTTTGACTTTGGTTTGAGAATGGAATTATAAATGGGAGGCAAGTTATGTCTGACTCCCCCATTTCTGTTTAAAGAAGGATTCTCTTTTTTGACAAAAATAGCCTCTTTAACTCCCCTCTCAAACCAGTTCTTTTCCCTGGCTAAGATCTGAACCTCATTGTCCTCAAAAGAATGGCCCGTGGCTTCTAGGTGAAGATGAACGGCAGATGACGGTCCACTCTGGCACGCCCGTCTGTGTTGGTACATCCTCTTGTGAAGTGGCTGTTTTGTTTCTCCAATGTAGCGCTCACTGCAGTCTTCACTACACTGAATGGAGTAGACCATGCAACTCCGGGTATGTTTTGGGAGGTCAGTAGCTCAGTTGGTAGAGCGTTTGTCCACTTCAAATCGATATTGCCCATGTTATGATATCACATGTGTTACATAACTGTGAGACAAAACTCACAATTTTTCCAAATATCTTTAAACTACTTTCATTCATTATCACTGTCTGGTAACAGATCACCATTCCTCTAGTATATTACCAAATGAAACAACTGGCAAGTTTATGTGACATAAGCATTCAGATAAATGAGCATATTACATTTGGACTGACTTTTCTGCAGTTTAGATTTAATTCCAAATTTTATTTTATTTTTTTATTAGCTTGTCTTGTTTTTTTAGTCACAATTATTAATATGTAGAATACATCCTTAATCAAGATGTCCCATCTAGTCTGGCCAGTGATTTTAGTTAAAGCTACACACAAATTCTCCTATTTGTTTTCAGCGTGTGTGAAGTCTCTGCCTGATGCATTCTATTGTTGTGACTTGTGATACATTATTCAGTGCATGTTTTACCGGCCACTTGAATATATCTCCCACACATTCCCTCTGCTGTTTCTGCTGCCTTAAAACCCCGATTAACATTCAATGCCACCAACACCGCTACTTCACCTGTGAATTCCAAATGTCCCAACATCTTTACATCTACTTTTATGTATTTGGCCATGAAATGCTAGCGGCAAGTTGTTTCCAAACATATTACCTGGCAGTGGTGCATTCAAATTCCACTACATGAGGTGGAAAAAAGACCATTTATTTTTGGCACTGTAAATGCAGTGAGTTGATTCGCTGGTAATACCTTCGGGACAGTAGCACCTGGGCCCGGCCAAGCTGCTGAAACATGTGGCTCCATTCTTGCAGGGCTGGGAGAGGCAGTGGTCCACCAAAAGCTGACAGCGCTCACCTTCGTAACCTGACAACACAAATGCACAACATGAGCTAAAATTAAAAGGGAAAAATTCATTCATACAGATCAAAACAGCCTCTTGGAAAGTTGCTTGATGTTTTTTTTATATATGATATCCAAAAAAGACACAAATAGGCTAGTTTTGGAAAATGTTTTGGAAAACACCAAATTTAGGCCCAGTTTCTTTTTAAGTTCAAGGTCTTACATTACACAAAATTAACTTTTGTGATGTTTAAACCATGTTAGAATGTTGCTACCTCAACAAAAACATGTAGTTGTGTTTTTTTCACACGTCAGAGTGTCACAGTGGGACACCAGTCACAAAAACTGTCATTGTGTCCTTAGGAAAGACACTTCACCCACATTGCCTAATAAGAAAGTGATGTGTTGGAGGTGGTCAGAGGGGCCGATGGCGAAGATTGGCAGCCTCGCTTCCATCAGTCTGCCCCAGGACAGCTGTGGCTACAAAAGTAGCTTACCACCACCAAGTGTGGAGTGAATGAATAATGAACTGTAAAGCACTTTGGGTGTCATGAAAGGTCTATATAAATGCAATTAATCAATCAATTAATCAATCAATCATGTTTGAGTAACCCTTTATTATTAGTTGGCCTGTATTGCTAAAGCTCAAAATGCTCTGTTCCACCTTGTGATGTCATGTAGTTTTCAAGTTAACAGCTCCATTTTACAGTTCAGAATAGACTGGCAATTCCAATGCTGAAAAGCACTTGCATGGAGCACTTCCTGTATGACATCACAAGGTGGAACAGACTATTTTCTGTTTGAGAGGAGAACTTAGTCTAAATATGCTGGCTTTGTGCGTTAAACATGGGTGAATTATTTTTCAAGAGGACAACAACATAGCGTACTATGAGCTCTTTAAAGTTTAGTTTACAAAATAACTCCCCACTTTTGTAAAAAAAAAAAAAAAAAAAAGCAGTCATATGTTTAGTCTAATATTGGGGCCAAACATCATTCATTTATACTTTCAATAATGAATTGGGTAAACCTAGATAAAAATATATTATAATAATAATATACCATAACTTTAACCAGAATTGTAAATAACTCATTCGAACCACTTGGAACAACTGTCTGATTAGAACAAAATTTGGCATTTTGACAGTAAAACACAGACTATTACAGATGAAAATGAACTTGTAGCCATTCCTGGTGTCTGCAGGAGTTCTATAGTGCAACGTCATATAAAAATAAGTAAATAAAACTGAAGTCTAGAGGTGACCTTTCTGTAGCAAAAAGACAGAACAGATTTGCATCCCATAGAGTAAAAGAAGAGGAAGAGGAGAATAAAGACATAGCAACACGCATTGCCACAAGACCTTAGTGCAGATGTTATCATGCAGCTACAGTATAGGATGTACAGTATATAGTATAGGAGCTACAACGTCAAATCTGTTAAATGTTTGTTTTTTTTACTTGATAGATACGTTTTTTGGCCTGTTTATTGGACTGGACAGTAGGTATAAAATGGGTAAAGAGTGTGCGAAGACACAAAGCTGAGGAAGGTTTCTGATACACCTCATATCACATCCAAAACATCCTATATTTTTTGCTGTCTTCGCTTTTTGTTTTATTATCATACCATTGTTTTATAGCCAGTTCATTACCCTTTCCTCTCTATAGCAATTCAAATACCTCTGGGAATTCCAGGTGCCACAGTGGGGCGCCAGTTGCAAAAATCTGTCACTGTGTCCTTAGGCAAGACACTTTACCCACGTTTGCCTAGTATGAAAGTGGTGTGTGCGTGAGTGTTGGAGGTGGTCGGAGGGGCCGATGGCGCAGATTGGCAGCCTCGCTTCCGTCAGTCTGCCCTAGGGCAGCTGTGGCTACAGAAAGTAGCTTACCACCACCAAGTGTGAAGTGAATGAACAATGAACTGTAAAGCGCTTTGGGTGTCATGAAAGGCGCTATATAAATGCAATGAATTATTATAAATAGCATAGTCGACATTTAGCTCTCCAAGGACCTGACCCCAAGCCGCTTCCAAGAAACACGTCTTAAAATATCAAAGGTCCGACCCATTTTTGTTCTCAGCCCCAATCAGAACCACGCCACCGCTGTGATGTGCCTAATGAAGAGCTCCACGGCCTCAGATATGTTAATTAGACTTCCACATGAGACCTGCGCTGATCTACAATAGCTTAAAGTGTTGTTTTTGTTGACAGGAGAGCGCACCTGGCGGGCAGGAGCAGGTGAAGTTGCGTCCCTGCGCCCCCTGCCTCACATCAGAGCAGGTGCCGTTGTTGCGACAGGGTCTGTGGTGGCAGGCATCAAACTCCTCGCAGAAGATCCCGGTGTAGCTGTCGTCACAATCGCAGAAGAAAGTGCTCTGAGGAAAACATAGGGAAAGGAATTGTTGAATGTATAATGCCATTTTTAGACAGCATTGTGTCTTGTTTGTGTGAATGGAACTAAACACATTATTTTATTATTATTATTATTATTATTATTATTATTATTATTATTATTATTATTATTATTATTATTATTATTATTATTATTATTATTATTATTATTATTATTGGGGCAAAGCACCGAAGGTGCTAGGCACCATAATGTTTCTACTGATTTTTATACATTATTCCTCTGACCATGGGAGTCTATGGCATACCCTAGAACCGTCTGGTAAAAAGTTGTGAAATTTTGCATGCATATTCCAGCCAGTCTCCTCATTACCCACAGCAATTTATAGGCCCCCACCCCCAACCGTCTAGTGCCACCAGCAGGTCAAAGTTGCAGGAATTTTCAGGAATTTTCTGCATTGCTAGGCAACACAGAAATGTACCTTTGATCTGTCTTTGATGTGTCTTTGATTTGTTAAACCTTGTCAGACCCTGTTAGACCCTGTCAGACCCTGTTAGACCCTGTCAGACTCTGTTAAACCTTGTTAGACCCTGTTAAACCCTGTTTCTGAGTCTGACAGGGTCTAACTACCCTGTTAGACCCTGTCAGACTCTCTTAGACCCTGTTAGACCCTGTTAAACCCTGTCAGACTCTGTTAGACCCTGTCAGACTCTGTTAGACCCTGTCAGACCCTGCATGCGGTCTACATGCCTACATGCACCTTCGGTGCTTGGCCTCACATTGCTGCTTGCAGCTATATTTATTATTATTTCTTAAAATTGTGTATTTTATGTATATGTACATTTGCTGTATATATATTGTGCATTATCTGCTGAATAATTATAAATCTCTTCATTGAAAACTAATAAAAAAATTGTGAAAAAAAGATAATAAATTAATAGCAGTAATATTTTTAGCCTAATTCCTCTTGTATTTCCATTTTTAGTCAAAATTAAATTTAAGAAGACAAATGTGAGAAATATATTTTCAATAATAATATCTGGAAACCCCTCCAGTATCACTGACGATATTGGAAATATCATCCCATCCCTGGATAAGAATCAGGAAGGATAAATTGCTATAGGATAATATTGGTAATATTCTTGTCAGTTTTCAGGGATTTCCACAACTTCATTTGTTGCTGTACTTTCTCTGTAAAATCTTCTCCAAATTACTAGTAAACAGTGACTGACCACATTTAACCCTAGAGCACTGATTTTCACCCGAGTAAAAGTATTTACACGATTTTCAATATGTTGCATTTTTCTGAGTGTCTTGGGTCCCTGTAGCTTCACCATTGTTTTTGACATCTTTGAAGGTGTAGGTGTTTCCCTACCCCAAAGCCCACTTTTTCCTACAGGCTTTCGGTTGATTTTCACCTGGCAGTAGTGAAAGAGGAATGTAAGAATGTAATGAATTTAATGTAAGAGGATGTAAGGAATAGGTAAGTAAGAGTGGTCCTGGAATGTGTATCTATCCTTATTTAGTGCAGTGGTTATGAATAAATATCACAAAGTGGTGATTTCAAAGGGAGGGGGGGCGCTTGAATTGCGTGAGAAATGCCGTGTGAGCGTGTGAACACCTCGAATTGCGTGTTGAGAGCCCTGTTTGTCTAAAGAGCAAAACTTAAACTACAAAGCAACTAATGAGAGTTATATAAATGAAGTTATTACCTGATGGTTCTCAGTTTGTTTTATCATCACCGCACTTTAAGTGCGCGCTGAGAGGGGCGGGGAGGAGGGACCGGGGGCGGGGGGGAGCGGGACATTTTTAACGGATTCATGCAAGAGTCTGCTTAATGCACCGGGCCCGCGTCTCACCGCAGGCAGTTCAGCTCTGCGCCGCGTGTATTCCGCGCGTAAGCTGTCGGGGGGGACACGTTACGCACAGACGGAGACACCGGGACCGGAGTCGGTGCGTCTCAGAGGAGACGTGGCACCGGGACTGAGGCTCAGGATCGTGCGCCCGGAGCAGGGGGAGGTTTTTCGCTGAAAACGCGCGGAGCCTGCATAAACTAGTCAACTGGTCATTTTTACCCACTGAAAAAAAAAAAATTGTTCCTCTCTCCTGCAACTGTTCGTGTGTCAAGGAGTCTGTGCTTCACCAGGGAAGTCTCACATGACATTGACCTATACTTTGCACATGAGTAATTTGAACTATTACTGACCAACTGTTTAACTAATCTGTCAGATTACAGCTGCACATGTAACTGCTCGAATGTTTGCACTATATCAACCATGCACTTCCTGTTTGCACGGTATCAACCATGTTTACACTTCTGTTTGCACTATATCAACAATGGTTACACACCGTTTTTACTACTGACAGTTGCACATAAAACCAATGTTGCACATTATCTGTAAATATGTACATAGCACCTAGCCTATATTTTTCCATAGTGTATATTTGGTAAAGATTGTTTCTATTTGATTATACTTTTTTTTTTTTTTTACTTTTTCTCTCTATCTTATTTATCTATTTTAATTTTTTTGCTCTTGGCATCCAGAGTGGGCAGCAAAGTAAGAATTTCATTGTACAGGGAAATGTGTTTCTTTACTTATATGACATATGACAATAAAAGCTTTGAATCTTGAATCATGTCCCAGGAATGGGTGGGCCAAAGACCAAGTTTCCAGTATAATAATAATAATAATAATCATAATTCTAATACTAATAATAATAATTCTAATACTAATAATAATAATAATAATTAATAATTAATAATTATATTATTATTATTATTATTATTATTATTATTATTATTATTATTATTATTATTATTATTATTATTATTATTATTATACATTTATTTATTTATTTATTTTTAGGAATTTGTTTTGTTCTCAAATTCCTAATTTTTCAGTAATTTTAGAGCATGTTTTTAGGGTCTTCCTTTTTTTTCCTTTTTTTTCCTTTTTTTTTTCATTTTGTTACACATACCACAGTTGAAAATAAAAGAAAACCACTCTAATTTATCATGTGTTGTAATATTTTGATCTATTTCTTATGACAACTACTTTTTGCTGGGTATATCGGGTAAAAATTACCCGGCAATGATGGTGTTACTTTTTATAGCGAAAGTGTTTTAGGGTTAAAATCACACCCACATTTAATTATCAGATTGCTGGAAGTGTCAGAATTTTAAAATTATACGTAAACAACAAAATCTGATCAATCTTTTTGCGTTCTGATTGTCTGATGAACTTGTCTTCCACAAGCTTCACATCTAATGATTTTATTATCTGAATTACTTATATAATCTTTCTGCCTGTGTACATTTGACCATTTCGACAGTGTTAGTTTACATTGTATTTCTCATTCACAACTGTTAGTATTGTTCATTCTCTCAGGTCAAGTAGTGACAGGTGTGTTGAGACAGACTAAGATACAGTATTCTGCAACTTCCCTACAGATCACATAACGTCACATCACATCACATCACATTTAAGCAAGAATGAAGGAGGTGATGTATCTTGCTCACAAACACAATTGAAGTTTGCATTGCCAATAGCACATTGCCTTTTGTTTACTCAGGCTTCATTTGTAATGTGTACTATACAAGTAAACAGCACAATATTACTGCAGAAAAACCGATAAGCAACTTTGTAATTTTTCCGTACATAGTCATTTCGTATGCACTCTCGCTACAGCTATAGAAAAGTTTCAACATTACATTGTATTTCATCATCTTGCACTGCTATAATTATACCATTGTTTCACATTGCCTCTGTTTTTTCAGTGAGTTATGATGATGCAGTGAAAAAGTCTTACCCAAAGTCTTAATTCCATGCATTACTGCCAGCTATTCTTTATGTTTGTACTCCCAAATTGGCTTAAAGTTTAGAGAGGATGCTCTTACTTCAGAGGGCTGTGTGATACATCTCCCTTTCCCAGAACACTGTGGGTCACTGAAGCTGCTCCCAGGCTCCACACAGCTGCTGGCCTTCACTGTCAGGTTCAGACGCAGCGTGACCTCCGGGGCAGTGGGGGCACCAACACGCAGAACACCTACAACAAAAAGGTATAAGATAAATTCATACTTTTAGAGTGTCTGTAGGGACGCCACCTGTTTGTCTTCATGGAGGTGTATTTCATTGCCTGGAATGTTCCACAGTACACCGTAAAATCGAACACTAGGGTTAACTTGTATTCAGCTAGTTTACTTTACTCACTCATGAATTTGTGGATCTTAATGATTGTGGTAAAGTAACAGTTACTTTCAGGGTGAAAAAAGCACATTATTTGTCAATTAGACTAAAATCAACTTGAATGAGACAACTAATTCAACAGTGACATATTATTGATTAGAGTCCATCTCCATTTCCCAGTCTGTTCTGGTCCTTTTACTCCCTCCCTGTTTTCCCTACAGCTGCCACTCATTCTCTAAAAATCCCAGGGTGATCTCTATACACTACCTCTGTTCATTCAGTCTTTACACCTGTAAACCTGTTTGGTTTTTTTTTAGCATTTTTTGAGACCTTAGTGCGAGGGCCTTGGTGGAGTTGACGTGGAATGACCGAGCGATATTATTTTACACGTTACAACGTGTTTTGAATATAAGCTGAGCAAAAGGTTTGCAATGTTTTTTCAAAGATAATAATAATAATAATAATAATAATAATAATAATAATAATAATAATAATAATAATAATAATAATAATAATAATAATAATAATAATACATATTTATTATAATAAAATATAATAATACATATTCAAATCTTTGTGTACCTGATGCAGATCTAAATGGCATTATTGTAGAACACAACCTGTTTTTACTCTAACTCGTGTAAATAAGCAACATTTACTTGCTCAGTTCAAGCCAATCAGTTTCCATGGTTTTACCAAGTAAGATGAACTTACTCTTAAAGTAAATTTTACTACATATTTCAGATTTGAGGAACTGACTGATTAGTTGGCACAGTTCACAACATGAATTCTATGAATGAAAACTAAAGTACACTTAACTTGCTGTGCCAAGAGGAATTTATTGCCCAGTACACTGAGAAATTATTTGTAAGCTCAGCTTTAGATTCACAGTCAGATTTTCAAGGCAATCTTTTTCACATATTTTTTCAAGTAAGTAATATAAGTAACTACTTATTAGATTGTACAGTGTATGGCATTAAACTTGTCTACTTTGCATTTTTCAATGACAAGTATTTTATTGCTCAAAACTCTTGGAACAACGTGCATTCTCACTGTGAACAAGTCACCTCTGCAGATTTAGTAAATTGGCTTGATGGCATTATCTGCTTGTCTGTATGGAGACTGATCAATTCGATAGCATGCTAAGGAACATTCCAGACAAAGCAATAGCATCTCCCTGATAGTGCACCATCCACCAGAAAAGTCTGATAGTATATCTTGAAGTCTGAAACTTGGTCAGGAACTAGCTGGAGCATTTTCATAGTGTTTATGCTTTACTTTTGATTGTCAGAGAATGACAATGCATTGTCAAGCATTTTATACTTGTAAGTAACTTGTGACACGCCAATAACTTAAATTTCAAGTATAAAAAGACACTGCTTAGCTATGTGTATTAAATCCCCATCCAATAGGCAAACAGGTAAGTCTGAAAGAATAATGGCCTTATCACCAACCACTAGCATCTACATGACATTGGCCGTTTAAAGCATCCTTGTGTGTCATTGTGGTTTCCATTGGTGCTACATTTGATTACCTCATTAGTAAAAAAAAAATCTCTTGCACTTGTTGTGATTGTTCACAAACAGCCTGAAGAACTGATGTCCAACACGTGCCTTTTCCTCCTTGGCCATCCTCACTGTATGTTCAATCAAATCTGACAGCAGATGCTAAAAATAGCCACAAGAGATCACGGACTTCCATTTTTAGGAGGACTATCTCAACCAGTGAGCTTTGAGCTTTCAAATGACATAGACATTGCATGTTTTCACCAACCAATTAGAAGAACCCTTTATTAAACGAACTTTATTATACGAATGACGTCAAGAAATTACAGAGTTCCTTGGAAAGAACAGAATGATCAAACACAGATTTTTCTCACTCTACACAATATGACCTTCTTAAGTGCCTTCTCTCCTTGGATTTATACGATCAGGCTATTTCTCCATTATCCATCATGTGTCCGATTTCGCTCCCCAATGTCAAACTGCCCCTCCGCCACCCCCTCCCCTTATAAGAACCTCCAGTCTCCCTATTGGTCGGCGCACGATTAGTCAGAAATCCAAGGTGAGCAGACAGGCAGCAGAGAGGAACAAGCTTTAGGTATGTAAACCACATACAGGGTCAGACTGGCCTTCAATCAAAATCTAAGTCTCCAATTACCCTTCTTAACACGCAATGCATTTATTTAACAAAATACAGAAGGGTAAAATGGACAAGAGAGGTTATAAAGAAAAGCTAGGATGAGTAAAGGGACAATATTCCAAAACCCAAGAAGCACATATAGAATAGACCAGTCCTAAGATGAGATATTATGCATTTTTAGGTATTTAGTATTAAACTAACATCAGTAAATCATTATTTCACATTTCACTGTAAACTACAGTATTGCTCTAAAAAGATCTTTATAACAGAAACAGGTGATAACTGTGGGATTTCACTGTAGCAAGCAGTAGATTTTGGTGTTTTTATCGTTGAAAAATGGCTACGTAACATTTTTAACCTTACATGTATGTCCCAGAGTTTGGATTTTTAGAATAATCACAATTACAGAGCGAAGATCAGAGATAGCAGCCATTTTCTGAGTACCCAGGACTCAAAAGGACAATGCCAGAGAATTATAACTTTGAGTAAGCCAGGGCCGAACATGCTCATACTTGTTACATTTTCCATCATAAACAACATAATAAACACATAATACACAAACCAGGTCTGGACCAGGGATAAACCAGGACTAAACCAGGACTGTGAGTGCATACAGGAGAGAAGAACCAGGACTGAACCAGGTCTGGACCAGGACTGAACGAGGTCAGGGCCAGGGCTAAACCAGGTGTGGGCCAGGGATAAACCAGGACTAAACCAGGACTGTGAGTGCATACAGGAGAGAAGAACCAGGACTGAACCAGGTCTGGACCAGGGCTAAACCAGGTGTGGGCCAGGGATAAACCAGGACTAAACCAGGACTGTGAATGTATACAGTACAGGAGAGAAGAACCAGGACTGAACCAGGCCCTGGACTGAAACAGGACTAAACCAGGGCTGAAACTAGGCTTAACCAGGACTGAACCAGGACTAAACCAGGGATAAACCAGGACTAGACAGGGACCAAATCAGGGCTGACCCAGAAACCAAGACTGTGAGTGCACAGAGGAGAGAAGAACCAAGACTGAACCATGGCTAAACCAGGACTGGACCAGGATTGAACCAGGGCTAAACCATGTCTGGACCAGGGATAAACCAGGACTGAACCAAGCCTAGACCAGGGAACATGCTCATACTACTGTAGTTACATTTTCCATCATAAACAGCCCCTCTGACACCTCAAATTGATAAATGGAAATGGAGAAAAACATAAACATCAAAAATACTTCTTTAACTTCAACTTAAATCAAATCACTTTGCAGCATTTTTCACACCTCACCAAATCTTGAGCTAAGACCTTCTTTCAATATTTCCTATTTTTCCAAATACTAATACAATCTTTTGAGTCATATGCTAATGTGATCCCACACTCCCCGTAGACGAATCAGAAACAAACAGTGTAAATAAACACAGTAAATACACCTGATTGAAATTCATCCGCTGATGTTTTGGCTCACTTGTAAATGAGCTATTTGTGGCTATTTTTGACTCCAATCAACTTTCTTTTTCAGGTTACGAGCTCAAAACCAAACAAACTAATAAAAAAAAAGTGAGATAATTGGAAGCACTTAGTTTTTAATTGTTTTTATTTCAGGCTGAGGGAATGAATGGGTTGGGTAAATGAGGCAGACATGATAAATATCTTTTTCCCTAAGTATTTAAAGCAAACTTTTTATCCCTGTCAAATTTTCATGATGAGTCAGCTTTGGAATTATTATTTTAATAATTTTTACTTGCAAACTTCAACAGACTTTTATTCTACTTTAGTTAAAGGGGCATTGGGTAACTTTATCAGTGGAGGGCCTGCCATCTGTTTGTCTTCATGAAGATGTTATTGCTTTGCCTATTATGTTCCACGGTATGGCGTTAAACCTATCTCCAAGGAGACAGTTGGTTGATGCCACACTGATGTCATGTTACAGGTCAGATCTGTGAAGAGGCAACCAAGTGCACAGTCAGAATGCATGTTTTTCAATGTAATGAAATTTGTAACTAATAAACGTAGCGTTTCCAAGGTTAAAATATTAAGTACAGTGGTACCTCACCTTACGAAATTAATTCGTTCCAGAAGTGGTTTCGTAATGTGAATTTTTCGTAAGTTGAGTAGCTATTTCAATGGAAAAAGCCTGATTCGTTCCAAGGCCCCGATCCAAGTTTTTTTTTTTTTATAGCGTAACTTTTTTTATAGTGTAACATTGTGTTCTGCGTAGAGACTGTAGACCCAGGACTAAATGTGGACTATACCAGGTCTAGACCAAGGTCTAAACCTGGACTAAACCTGGAATAAACCAGGACGAGACCAGGTGGATTAAAGCGCCGCGTGTGGGTCTATTTCCTGATTTCGTTTTGAGTCACGGCTGAGGCGAGCAGCGAGGGGGACCGCACGCAGTCTGAGCGCATGAACGAGACCCGTGCTCAAACCGTGCCTCCTCTAGACCAGGTCTAGACCACTGCGGCTCTTGCATGCGTTCGTTCATGCGCTCAGACTGCGTGCGGTCCCCCTCGCTGCTCGCCTCAGCCGTGACTCGAAACGAAACCAGGAAATAGACCCGCGCGGCGCTTTAATCCACCTGGTCTAGTCCTGGTTTAGTCCAGGTTTAGTCCTGGTTTAGTCCAGGTTTAGTCCTGGTCCAGTCCTGGTTTAGTCCAGGTCTAGACCTGCTGGCAGCCCCGCGCCGGGTCATGCTGCGCTATCACACGTGTCCGCGCACAGTTTTCTCCCCCCTCCCCCTTCCCCCACACTTCACTATTAATACATTTTGTTGAAAATCTATGAAAGTTTGAGTGTTTAAACAAGAGACAAATGTGAGAAAAGTTTAGATTCAGTCTGAGAAAAGCGTATAATGTGTGTGGCTGAGCGCGCATTATTTGAATTTTTGATATTTCGCATTTCGTAACTTGAATTTTCTTTCGTATCTCGAGACCAAAATTTAACGTGAAGGCGTTTCGTAACTTGAAATTTTCGTTTGTTGGGTCTTTCGTAAGGTGAGGTACCACTGTATTTAAATTCAGGGTAGAGCAACAAGATCTCCATGGAGAAAAGAAAATGGTGGACTGTCCCTAGGAAAGGTTATGTAGTGCATCTTTAAATATCTATGCTATATTATGCAAAATTTACTCTTTTAGGTTTAAACAATGTAATAATCTTGTTACCTTCTCAAAAACATACCTAGAATTGTGTTTTGTTTCATTCACACATGTTTGAGTAACACTTTATTACTATTCTGTATACATCTCCAAAGCTCAAAATGCTCTGCTCCACCTTGTGATGTCATGAAGCGGTAGTTCTCAAGGTAACAGCTACTTTTTACTTTTTGTTTAGTATAGATTGGAAATTCCAGAGATGTACTTATCCTACTGATTCTAGTGAATGTGTATGGAGTTTAAAAACATGGCGGAGCACTTCCTGTATTACCATATGACATCAAAACGTAGAACAGTGTTTTCTGTTTGAGAAAAGAACTCATACATATATACAGGGTTTGTGTGTGAAACGTGTGTGACTGAAACAAACCACAATTCCAGGTCTGTTTATGATGAGGGAACAACATTATACAGCTTTGGGGGGAAAAAAATAAGAGACCACTGCATTTTTTTCTGAAATCAGCATCTCTACATGTATTACAGCCATTCCATTCCAGCGTCTGTTGAATTCCAACACAAACACAAAGCTGAGCTAGTTCAGTTCTTGCACCAGGAGTGGAATAAAGTCACCCAAGAACAATGTGAAAGACTTGTGGAGAGCATGCCAAGACGCATGAAAGCTGTGATTAAAAATAAGGCTTATTGATTTCTGAACTCTTCTTAAGTGTAAACATTATTATTATGTTATGTTAAATAAATTTGATCTTGTTTCTTTACATTGTTTGAGGTCTGAAAACATTGATCGGGTGAAATGTTGTCAGTAGTTTATAGACTCAAATAAAAATGTTCCTTTTGCCCAAACACATACCTATAAGTAGTAAAATCAGAAAAACTGATAATTTTGCAGTGGTCTCTTATTTTTTTCCCGAGCTGTAGAGCAGAACATTGTCTGGGATGTTACTGTGTGTTAAAATAACTTACTGCTAATTGCAGGATCGAGGCTCATGTTGTCACAATACAGTGGTACCTCACCTTACAAAATTAATTCGTTCCAGAAGTGGTTTCGTAACGTGAATTTTTCGTAAGTTGAGTAGCTATTTCAATGGAAAAGGCCTGATCCGTTCCAAGGGTTTTTTTTTTATAGTGTAACTTTTTTTTATACTGTAACATTTGTGTTCTGCGTCCTGATTGGAATAAACCAGGTCTAGACCAGAACTAAACCAGGTCTAAACCTGGACTGGACCTGGACTAAACCAGGATTATCCCGGGACATGGCAGTGCTGTTGGAGGAGCGCGTTGCTTGTGTCTCCGCGCTCCTTGCGCGTTCCGCACTAGAGCTAAGAGGCTGAGAAAGACGCTCTTTCAGCGGGAATAAGAGCGGCCCGGGGCGGGCTCTGGTTCTATGTGACTTCCAGAGCCGGGGGGCTGACACTGTGAGCTAACAGGCCGAGAAAGGTGCTCTATCGGCGGGCAAGACCGCGGGGTCTCGCTCGGGGCGGGCTCTGCTTCTATGTGACTTCCAGGTCTAGACCAGAACTAAACCAGGTCTAGACCAGGTCTAAACCAGGTCTAAACCAGGACCGGATCAGGTCCAGACCCGGACCAAACCGGGACCAGACCAGGATTAAATCACCCCGTGCTAAGCCCGCGCGGGCGGGCCGAGCCGCGCGGCCCCACGGCCCCGAGGCCCCGAGGGGGAGGCACAGCCCAGGCTCCGCGGTTCCATCCCGCGCCGTGTCGATGTCACTTTTTGATCCTTCGATGTCGGCTCTTCCTATCATTGTGAAGCAGAATTCACCAAGCGTTGGATTGTTCACTCACTAAGGGAACGTGAGCGGGGTTTAGACCGTCGTGAGACAGGTGAGTTTTACCCTACTGATGATGTGTTGTTGCGATAGTAATCCTGTGTCTCCGCTCCCCTCGCGCGTTCGGCGCTATATTGAGCCGTGTCCCCCCCACGCTTCACTATCAACACATTCCATTGAAAATCTATGAAAGTTCGAGTGTTCAAACGAGAGAGAAATGCGAGAAAAGCCCAACTCCAGTCTGAGAAAAGCGTAGAATATGTGTGATGAGGCATTTACAGCCCTAAAACATGTAGAACAATTGCAAAATACAAAGTTGTCCTACCTCGTGGACCTCTCCCACCGCGGGCCACCTCTGGAACCTAACCCCGTGTGTGTTGATAAAGTGTATTTACGTTTTGGGGCGTGCATCTGAGCGCGCATTACTTGAATTTTTGAGATTTCGCGTTTCGTAACTTGAATTTTCTTTCGTATCTAGAGACCAAAATTTGACGTGAAGGCGTTTCGTAACTTGGATTTTTCATATGTAGGGTCTTTCGTAAGATGAGGTACCACTGTACTATAATTTCGAACTCGATTCTGAGACGAAGGAAAGGGCTTGATGCTTAATAACAATTCTAGTTTTGATATTAGGTTTAGTACTGATTAGTAGCAAATATTTTATACTTTGATTACTTCCTAAATTTTTGACTTTGAATGAGAGTGTGTCCAAACATAAACTACCTTTTAATGTTTTTTTTTTCTTTTTTTTTACATTTAGACTCAAACAAAAATTTTCCTTTTGCCCAAACACATAGCTATAAGTAGTAAAATCAGAAAAAACTGATTATTTAGCAGTGGTCTCTTATTTTTTTCCAGAGCTGTAGATAATAAAATTGTGTAATGTGGACTCTTTAAGGTTAGAAATGAATGATGTGTCCATAGACTTTAAATTTGACAAATTGTGTTAGATTGTTCGTTAAGTCTCTGGGTGAAGGGCGTCTGACATAAAAATCAAAAAGCCAATGCATCTGTTAATTGCAGTGACATAATTTCAAACTTCTGGTGAACCCAACCCTCCCTTACCATTTTATGTGAATAATTTAGCTTTCTGCATGTTAAAGTCTTTCGTGTATCTTACTGAGGAAGTAGTTCTGTCCCAGCGGCAGCAGGTGGTCGGGCAGCACCAGTCCGTCCTCCGCCTGCAAGAAGGTCAGCGTGGTGCCGTTCAAGATGGAGGAGCGGAGAAAGCCTTCTTCACTGACACGCCACAGCACCGGAGCTCCACTGACACCCACCAGCACCCTGCACAGAGGAGACGGCACCCTATGAGATCATCCAACAGTTAAGATATTTAAGATTTTTACAGTTTCTCTGTTTAAATTTTTTCTTCCTGGTTGGAAATCATGACATCACAGTAAGTGTAAGTGTCATTAAAATGCTTCATGCGGTTCATTTTAAAACAATTTAATTTTGGTTTAGAGAAGGTATAACATTATTGTTTTGTTAAATAATTAATATAATTCATATGGGAAAAATATGTTGTTATTTTGTATAGGATGCCATAATAAGTTGTATTACAGCTATATATCAGTAATTTAATTTGGTTTGGTGCCACTATTATCACGAGACTTTAGGAGAACTTGAGAGAATATCAGGCCACAGGTAGATGTATGCTGTATGAGGTATCTTTTTATTTTATATTTGTAACGATTGTAATTGTAAAATGTATGTTCTAAAGGTGTGATATGTATCCTGTGCACAGATAGAACATGCTAAAAAAACATTGATAACACAGTTTTCCTTTTGCCTTAAGACCTTCGATGTGACAGGCGTCCATGAGGTAGCTAATTTTATTAGTACTTCTGTGTTAGCAAACCAACATGGAGTGTCTAATTGTATGTTTTATTTGTCCTGTACTTTTCACGGCATTTCATGGCATTTGTTAAGGCTAATAAATGCGCCAGTACTCGAGAACCGTGTGCAGTCTTGTCATTGAGGATCTACAGTAAGTGTCTGTGCTTCACTAGGGAAGTCTCACATGTCCCAGGAATGGGTGGACCAAAGACCAAGTTTCAAGTATCGTTATTTATTTTATTTATTTTATTTATTTTATTTATTTTATTTATTTTATTTATTTTATTTATTTATTTATTTATTCATTCCATTTTGTTACACATAACTGTCAGAGTTAGATCACAGATTCAATACCGCCACAGTATTACAAAAAGGAACAACCAGTGACACCAGGTTGAAGTTTTACTTGTCGGCAAGGGGGAACAGAGAGACCGACCGCACCTGGTGACGTTCACCAATGTCTCCCAACAATGGGACTGCCAGCTTCAGTTTTTATGAAGTTAATCACATGACACACAGATCGCATGAATCATAGGAACATACACAGTTTGTGACTGAAACAAGATATGAGGAATCAGGGACTTAACATTATGGAACACATTTGATCATAAGTGCTGATGTCATATTGATATCATAGTAATGTTAGGACATTAGGACATTAGGATGTTAGGCATTAAGAACAAGATTGCAATAATAAGTTTAACAATATATTTGAACATAATATAACATAATAATAATAATTTCCTTACCAATAACACAGCTGAAAATAACAGAAAACCACTCAAATTTATCATGTGTTGTCATATTTTGATCTATTTTTCATGACAAGTACCTTTTGTTGGGTATATTATATCGGGTAAAAATTACCCAGCAAAACTGATGGTGTTACTTTTTATTGCGAAAGTGTTCTAGGGTTAAATACAACAGAAACTACTGCTTTTGCTAAGACTATGACAATAACTACTACTACCACATTTCTACTTTTAATTAGCATAACGCCACACATTTCATTTACAGTAAGAAGTACAGAACGTGACTTCAGATTACAGTGGTCCCTCGCTCTATCGCGGTTCACTGTTTGCAGCCTCACTGTTTCGCAGATTTTTTACTTTATTTTTTTTTAGAGTGTAACTTTTTTTTATAGTGTAACATTGTGTTCTGCATCCTGATTGGCTAAGAGACTAGACCAGGACTAAACGTGGACTAAACCAGGTCTAGACCAGAACTAAACCAGGTCTAAACCTGGACTGGACCTGGACTAAACCAGGACTGGACCAGGTCTAGACCTGGACTAAACCGGGACTAGACCAGGTCTAAACCAGGATTAAACCACCCCGTGCCGCTTTGCTGGTTTCGTGCAGTTGGTTTGTGGCTCGGGCTGAGAGGACGCGGTCCGGGCGCCGCGGTTCGATCTCGTGCTCGCAGCCCCGGTGTACGCGCGGCCTCGCACCGGTTGTGCTGCTCTGCCACGGATTTGACCACGATGAGGGGTGCACGTGTGGCGCACTTCTCCAAGGGGTTGGTGTGCATCACGTCCCAGCACGTGGCAGTGCCGTTGGATGAGCGCGGTGCTTCCTGCGGATCCAGTGACTCATGTCTCTGCGCTCCTCGTGCATCCGGCGGGGCTTCCGGAGCCGTGCCCCCCCCACGCTTCACTATTAATACATTTTGTTGAAAATCTATGAAAGTTTGAGAGTTTAAACGAGAGAGAAATGTGAGAAAAGTTTAATTCCAGTCTGAGAAAAGCGTATAATGTGTGTGGTGAGGCATTTACAGCCCTTAAAACATGTAGAATAATTGTAAAATATAAAGTTGTCCTACTTTGCGGATTTCTCTTATTGCGGGTTATTTCTGGAACCTAACCCCCACGATAAACGAGGGATTACTGTACTTCATTGTTGTCATGACACTAAAGTCTCGCACAGGAGACAGCACCATATGAGCTCATCCAACAACTGCTCAATTAATATGAATGGACGCTAAAAGGACTTTACAGAGATAATATGATTTGGTTTGTTTAATAGCCGTAAAAGTTCTTCAGGCTTGTAATCTGTTTTTATCCAAGTCATCAGACATGTTTAAAAGTGCATGAAGCCACTCAGCGTTCTCATTACGGACTATTAGCAAATGAGCAGCAGTGTTAAAGTGTTCTAGAGATATTTTATAATAAATAGCCTGTCATAACATAACATTTGCAACTTATAGTGGTTCATCTCTGCCAGCTGCTCTGGTCTATATTACACATTCTTGGATTCACTACTTTGTATCTTCGGAATTCACTTTAAAGCTTTGTGTAACTTTTCTGGTGGCGAGTCCGTCAAATGCTTTTCTCCATGGTGACGATTTGCTTTGTCTGGAATGTTTCACAGCAGGGTCGGACTGGGAACAAAATTTGGCCCTGGCGTTTTTCCTCTGGACCAGCCCACCTCAATGCAAAACTGAGCTCACAGTCAGAATGTTTTTTTTTAGGTATTTTTGAGCTGTAAAACCACCTGTAATTTATTAAATGTAAGGTAAAGCTGTGTAATGTCCAGTGATGGGAATAACGGCGTTAAAATAAACGCCGTTACTAACGGCGTTACTTTTTTCAGTAACGGGTAATCTAACAAGTTACTTTATCTATCGTTATAATGCCGTTACCGGCACCAACACGCCGTTACCGCGCGTTACTGAACCTACTCATTTTGAAACTGGCATCATGTGTGACTCGCATAGGCACAGGGAAATTTTTTTCTACCTTTGGTAAGGGTGGAATAAGTAATGATGATTGGCTAAAGCAGAGTAAGATTTCATGTTGAGCCAACCAGAGACACCCAGTGGTCGGTGGGCGGGTATCTACACACAATCCCAGCACACAGTAGTAGCGCAAACACAATCCACACACCCCGTGTCAGATGGCGAGTCCCAAGTCGAAGACATCGTTTTCAAGGTGGAAGTATAGGCAGTATTTTAACTTCGTCGAGGTAAAAGGTAAAAACCTACATGTTACGTGCACATTGTGTCAAAGACCAAAGTCTTTGTCCACGTCCAATGTAAGCAACTCGAATTTAACGAAGCATCTCTCGACGGCGCACGCTTCTGTTAAACTAGTGCCCACCAGCAGGCCCCATGATGATAATCGCATGCTAGGTGCTGTTAACAATGAAGGCCACGGTGACGGAGCCACGCCAGCCAAGCAGCAAAAGCTGTATAATGCACTGTAAAAAAAAATCCAAATTATTTGACATTTTTAAACTAAAAAAAAAAGTAACGCATTAGATACTTTCCTAGGTAACTAGTTACTTTTATAGTGTAGTAACTCAGTTACTAACTCAGTTACTTTTTTGGGTTAGTAACTAGTAACTGTAACTAATTACTTTTTTTAAAGTAACGTGCCCAACACTGATAATGTCATACTGTGGAACATTCCAAACAGAGCAATGACATATCCATAAAAACAAGCAGGTGAAAAAGTTACATAGCGTACCTTTAAATACAACTTAGATCTTAGAATATTTTATGTTTGGAGAAAATCTTGACATGTAGTAATATGCAATATGCAAATGATGGATATGCCCCACCTGAAGTTTAATGAAAACAATTTCTGCTAATGCTACACTTCTTATACTAATAAACGGAGGCGATTTGAGCACAGAAATAACCTGTTTGGTGAAGATTTCTGGACTATAAAAGATGAATGAGCTTCTTGTTTCATTCTCACCTGAGCGCCTGAGAGAGTGGCAGCTGGCTACAGTAGCTCCTGCTTTTTTTCTACTACATTTTTAAGTTAATCTTGTTTGTTTGCACTTAAAGATTGTATTTTATTTTTATTTACTTTAGCTGTCCATTTATACAACTGTATATAGCTGGGATTGGACATCTTACTTGATATTGTATTTGATACTTTATTACTTTTCTAGTTAATTCAGATTTGTACATATACATTTATTATTATTATTATTATTATTATTATTATTATTATTATTATTATTATTATTATTATTATAGTGTCAGATGAGAAATAATTATACAAAATATATATATATATATATATATATATATATATATATATATATATATATATATATATATATATATATATATATATATTTTTATAATTGTGTCTCAACTGACACTGGTCTATTGCTCTTTGGTTGCTATTCCATCTATTTTTTTGTTACCCTCTGTATTATATTATATTGGATGAGTGAGCTACTGTACCCCAAACAATTTCCCTTGTGGATCAGTAAAGTTTGTCTAAGTCTAGAATTCATCCAGACACTCTTGAGGCAAATGGAAGAAATATGCAGGATTGCCAAAGCGTATTTAATGAAACAAAACACAATCCCTTTAAGAAGACATTAACAAAGAGACAGAAACAAGAGAAAAAAAGAGTTATTCATGGCTTTTGAAATGTACCGTAGCTATTCAGTATGCACCTTATTCCAGAAGTTGCCATGGGCACTGCTGTCATCGGGTTCATCGACTGTATAAAGAAGTGGACTAATTAAGTGCAAAATCACCCACAGCGTTCGGCTCTAGTCAAATGAAGCTCACAGCGCTAACAGTTATAGGAACAAATTTGGAGTTTCACTTTAGGAATAGAAATTTATTTACACACAAAATAGCTAAATAAAAAACAGGATCATTTACATTTTAAACCAAAATGACACGGCTCACTGCAGCAGTTATGGAGAGAGGGTGATGATTTTTCAGTTTATAGTGAATTGGAGCCAGAATCGATGGAGTTGGAAGCCCATGAATGCCGGCTAATGGGTTAGTTATGTCCATTTATATAGAGAGTCTATATCTGGGTTGTATTATTTTGCATGAGGTTGTTGACCTTGACAGCAAATAAGTTTTATACAGATTGCAAACTCCTACTTCATATCTTATTTTAGCGTTGAATGTTTTTTTCAAATTGTCCAGTGGGGATTCCCACTTAACCAGAAGTGCCACCACAAAGAAAGTATGGTTTAGGGCAGGGATGTCAAACTCATTTTGGTCCAGGGGCTGTATCCCACCTACTTTGATCCCAAAGGGGCCGGATCAGAAAACTCATGGCATATGTAACCAGTGAGACTAAAATGCGGGTTTCAAGCAGTCTTTCTAAATTCCTTTTTTTTTTTTTGGTGTGCCTGTGTGTTTGATTACGGGGATTAGTTTAAGGTGTGCTCACCGGGGCTGGTTCATTCATTCAGGGCTGTGGCTGAGATGGGTGCTACGTCGTGTAAATGCTCTTTTGTTCATTTTCTTTTGTCTACAATGTTGTATGATGTGTAGCATAGTGGCAACGTTATAGCTTGTGTTTTATATTTGCGCCAGGGTGCTGAAAGGGGTGTTTTGTGTTGTCCGCCTCCGTCTGGCTGTACCCAGGGCCCTGCTAGTGCCACAGGGATATTAAAGCACTAAGGTAACTTGACTACATGCTTCCACATTAAGCAGCCTTGGAGTGAAGCTGCTCTTGGGTCAGTCTGCTTATTTTTTTTGTTGTTGTTCAACAGCAGACCACGGTCAGACAATGGTGCTCTCAATTGTGCTCTCCTTTTTTTTTTTGTATAAGTTTTGTGTTCAACTGTGCTCTTTGTAGATAAAAATTAGAAGTGCTAGACAGTCCATTTGGGGTTACGCATGTGGAGTGAATTACTAACTGTGCTTGCTGTAATTGAGAATCTAACGCACCTTAACCCAGTGGTTTCTGCGAGTGTCAAACTAACGCACTTTATCCCATTGACTATAGCACTTTATTGTATTTTAGGAGTTTGCATTTTTAAACTTAAGTTGAATAAATAAAATTGTATCTATTTTTACACTATCCCTGCCTTTTATGAATGATTTCTATTCTGTCAGATTTACCTGTTATACTACTAAAAATATAAGCGGGGGGGGCCTTAACCGCCCTCGGAGATAGATGTGTATATATATATATATATATATATAATACATACACACATCCCAAAAATGGCAATAAGTCCAAATATTTGTCCAGAGAAACACATCTATTACAGACTGCTGTTTCTTCAGTCCCAGCAATAATTTGGTCATCTTCTGTCTTCTCTGTTCAAGTTATTGTATTGTTCAACATGCCGTGTCTCGTAGTGGTGTTTAAGATTATATTCCTTGAGCACCGCCGCAAACACACCAAGCATGCAGGTTTCCCATTCACCTCTGAACAAATAGGAATTGGTACATTTTTCTTAAAATCCTGCACTCGGCATCCACTTTTCCCATTTTTGACATTTTGCTGATGAGGGTGTCACGGTCAACAGTCAAAACGATGGGCATGGGACGTGGCCATGCACAGAGGTGCTGGAGACGCTGCTATGCAGAAAAAAGGTGCAGAAAATTACCAGTATTTTGATAGAAAATTAAAATATAATTAAAATATTTTTAAAGCAAATCAGCTGAGGGCCAGATTAAAGGTCTTGGAGGGCCGGATCTGGCCCCCGGGCCGTATGTTTGACACCCCTGGTTTAGGGGCATTTAGAGGTGAAATTGGGCCAATAATGGATCACCACTCTGTATTGAAAGCAGACAGAATTTACTTGTAAAAACTTGTTTTCTAGCAGTGCAATCTCTTGACTATATAATTAAGAAAATCAATGCACATTTCTGAATTGGCATGCATAGTCATAAGTTTCCCTTTAATCTGAAATAAATGTTATTAAGACGTCAGGATTATTGGCTCATTGTTCCCTCCATTGTTAATCATCCAATATTTATTTAAACAGTTCATTTTACACATAAATGATGGATCCACTGACTAAGCCAAGCTGCCAGCGTGGCTCCCAAGGATAACGACTATCAAGAGGAAATCATTCGGTCCAAAATGGCCGCAAGGTGTTTGGCTTCTAATGCCAGACGTTCATGTTCTCATCCCGGGGCCAAATCCCACCGAGAGGCCCCAGCGTGGTTCACGATCACGCTGCACAGGAGCATATTTAGGATTTTAGTCAAGTATAAGCAGTTTATAATTAAAGTGAATGCCTCCAATGTTGCCAAATAAAACACAGATGTATGAAAACTACTACCACTATCAATATTACTACTCCTGGTACCGCTACACTAGAAACTAGTGGCACCATTTACGACCAAAACTAGAACTACTGCTTTTGCTGACACTACAATGATAATTACTACTACAACAAATGTTTCTATTTTTAATCTTCACAACTCCAAACAACGGAACAACAGATACTAGCAAATCAGTTACAGAATACTACTTCAGACTAGTATTGTCATTTCGATACTAAGGAATAGTCTCAACATTCAATGCTGTTGGCAAAGTTGATTTTAAAAACACAAACTGTTTACACCACAGAATGTCAGAATTGTTTCTCAAATATTTCCAAGTGGTTTGATACTTGTTTTGAAGAGAGCAATGTTAAAAATTTTGTCCTATTTACAGCTCTGGAAAAAAAGTAAGAGACCACTGCAAAATTATCACTTTTTCTGATTTTACTACTTACAAGTATGTGTTTGGGCAAAAGGAACATTTTTGTTTGAGTCTATAAACTACTGACAACATTTCCCCCAAATTCCAAATAAAATATTATCGTTTAGAGCATTTATTTGCAGATCAAATTCATTTTAAAACAACATATTACTAATGTTTACACTTAAGAAGAGTTCAGAAATCAATATTTGGTATAATAACCCTTATTTTTAATCACAGCTTTCATGCGTCTTGGCATGCTCTCCACAAGTCTTTCACATTGTTCTTGGGTGACTTTATTCCACTCCTGGTGCAAGAACTGAAATAGCTCAGCTTTGTGTTTGTGTTGGAATTCAACAGACGCTGGAATGGAATGGCTGTAATACATGTAGAGATGCTGGTTTCAGAAAAAAAAATGCAGTGGTCTCTTTTTTTTTTCAGAGCTGTATATAATTTTTTCAGTACTTGTTGAAATGATGATCTATTTTCAATATTGTATTACTTTGGCAATCCATTTTTTGGCCATGCATTTACAGTTCATTCTCCAAGGGGGATCACGACCTCTTGGATATGAGGACACCGTGCCCTCCTCTACTCGACCAAAATTGCTAATAATATATAACAGTGTTTCTGCGGGTCATCTATTCTTCAACCACCTGTAAAACCCGCCAGACCAGAAAACATTATCGTACAAATGTCAAATGCCAACTTTCAATTACATTACAGGTTGGAGCAAAAAAAAAGTCTGACATTTTCTAGGTCATGTTGGCATTCAGAGGTAAATTACAGGATCAAATCTATCAGATGGGGGGCTACAGCTGTCCCAGATTTAAGCGGACTGAGGGCCTGTCAGATGAGCTGAGGGGCCGAGCAAAATAATAAGAGTGGTCAGGCCGACAGCAGCAGGTGAAATGAGGGTGCTGGCGTCCACTGCACCCTGGGGACAGAGTTAGCTGCTCTAACTGCTCAAACTGGAATCATGAAAAGTTTTTTGGGGGCAGGTATATATAATCTGCTCTACATTCAAAAGTGGGGCGGCAGTTGTGCAGTGGACTAAATGCACGCCCACTGACAGAGGGGTAGCTGGTTCAAATGTAGGGGTGTGCCAAAATATTGAAATATCAAAATATATTGCATAATTTTATTTGATTATACAGCATCAACATCATAGGATGCAGTATTGCTATATTTATATTTTGTATTTTTAGGTGTATTATACTAAATTATGTTGTGAGAGAGCTACAGTTATGTTGCTTGTTTGGAGAAAGGAAACTTCATGCTATACATTTGACATATTCACTGTTTTGATGAGTAAAATGGGTGTTTTTCATATTAACTTTGCAGAAACTTAGACTTTTAGGCTGTGTCCCATTTCTCTGTCTTACCCCTTCATCTTACCCCTTGGTTTTGTGCGTTCATGTGAGGGCAAGGGGTGTGCCAATTCTAATTTTGATCAAGATCAAGGGCTAGAGCCACGACCGAGGGCTACATACCCCTTGAAATGAAGTAAGCTCAGTCTCATAAATGTATTTTCAGCAGTTGTAATTATCGATTAACAGTTTAGCAGGTTTACAATTATGACGCTTATGTTTAACTGTAGTGATGTCTGTTTAGCCGTCATTATCGTTTTCATCGAACTTTCATGTATAAACAAGCTAGTTTTTTTGTCAAGCTGAGGTACCCAATAATCCTTGACATTTGTTTACGTTTGTTTGCGTCAATTGTTGTCGCCTCTGTAAACGTAGCAGCCAGGTAGAGGCGAGGGATGATGACGCAAACGGTAATCGAGTGGTGTCCCATTTCTTAGGGGAACATTCGTACCCCGAGCCCTCTCAGCTCGTTATCGAGCGACAAGACAAAGATGTAGATAAAGGGGAAGGGGAAGGAGTAAGACAGAGTAATGGGACGCAGCCTTAGTATCACAAGCCATGATTTAGCTTTGTTTTTTGCTGAACCGTACCGAATCAATTCTAAATATTATGAGCTGTATTGAATCAAAAGTGCACTGTATTGAAAAACCATCATTAAGGCTCATATTGTACCATACCTATGTATCATATCGGAAACTTCTTAATGCCAGCCCTATTAAAATAGTTTAGGTCACTCTGCTGCCTAAAAAGTAAACACACAATTTTATTTGAACAGTTTAATCCAAAGAAGGTAGCACAAAATGTGACTACATAGGTCTCTTAAAGGTTTGTGGTAAAGGGTCTTTTCAGTAAGGGAGTTTGGAGCATATTTTTGAGGAAAATAATAAAAATCAGCCCTAAATATCGGTCCAAAAATATCATCAGAGGTCATCAGCCATCAGTTGCTCTGGATTCTAAACAACCGGTATCTTCATATCATATGAGCATACTGGTCAATCTCTAATCAAGAATGTACTAATGTGTGCTTGTTAATGTCTTGGTTGTGGTTCAAGTCAAGTATAAAACAAGAATGGGCCATACAATTAACCATGGGTACACTATAGATATGCTCGATATTCAGTGTGTAAATCTCCAGAACATTTTTTTTTTTTCAGTTAATATCTCCCACCTCTAGTATCCATCCATCCATTTTCTTCCGCTTATCCGGGGCCGGGTCACAGGGGCAAACAGTCAAGTAGGGACTCCCAGACTTCCTTCATCTTGGACACTTCCTCCAGCTCCTCCGGGGGGACCCCAAGGTGTTCCCAGGCCAGCCGGGAGACATAGTCCCTCCAGCGTGTCCTGGGTCTTCCCTGGGGCCTCCTTCCAGTGGGACATGCCCGGAACACCTCCCGAGGGGAGGCGTCCAGAAGGCATCCGGAACAGACGCCCAAGCTGCCTCAGCTGGCTCCTCTCGACATGGAGGAGCAGCGGCTCTACTCCAAGCTCCTCCTGTGTATCTGAGCTCCTCACCCTAAGGGTGCGCCCAGCTACTCTGCAGAGGAAACTCATTTCGGTCACTTGTATCCACGATCTTGTCCTTTTGGTCATTACCCAGAGCTCATGACCTCTAGTAAAAGAAAATTCAAATGGCACAGATGTTGTGGCATTGCTTGTATTGATATGTAAAGTCACCCAATAAATGGCACTACTCCTCTCCATAGAGATGTTATTCTTTTGCTCTGAAATGTTACCAGAAATGTAACATAATACATCTTTAAAATGACTTGATCCTCTACATGCACTTGTGTTGGATGTTAGCGTGTTTCGTTATTTTGCTGTAAACAAGTCACATCTGTTGATTAGTCACCCACCATTTTAATATCACCAAGGACGAGCACCCAGTCACCTTGATCCAGCAGTCTTCTCCATTATTCATTTTCTCATGTTGTCCAAGATCTATTATTGTTTACAGAAAAACATTAAATAGAAGTGCTTATCAAAATGTTTTAGTAAGGTGAATGCGGACGCTGTAGGAGGCAGTAGCCACGTTGAAGATAGAGGATGGTTCAAATTCAGATAAAATGCTGAGTAAGGGAGACTCTATTTCAAGGTTCGTTCAGCATGCTTTTGTAGTGAGTATCATTAATTAAAGTGAGATTTCTTCAATGTTGTTTTCTTAAAATGTATATAAAAGCTGACACAGACACTTTTTGACCTTCTTTGAATTCAAAAGTGCTTAAATGCAAGATGGAGCATCCCCGACTTTGGGACATAAGGTATCAGAGTCTCAAAAAAAAAAAAAAAAAAAAGCACAAGGAATATCGCAGATAGCTAAACTACAAGCCAGGGATCAAAGGCTACATTCAGACTACAGCCTGAAGTGACCCAAATCCAATTTTTTCACCCCTATGCGACCTGTGTCTGATCTTTTAATGTCTGAAGGACACAGATACGATTTTTTTCAAATGTGACCCAGGCCACTTGGATATGTGGTCCTAAAACCGATACATATCTGATCTTTTGACATGCGACTTCAGTCTGAAAAGCCAGGTCACATTCGTCCGACCTACACGTCATCAACAAGCAACAAACGTTACTATTCTGCGCTGAATTATGCGGAAACTGAACAGAACTGGACAGTATTTTAGGAGACAAGCCTAGCGTTGAGCCGATAGAATTGCTGGATAGCTGCGTTACTGAAGAGGAACCCACAAAATGCCATGGCCAGAAACCTTGCCCTTCACTTTCTCAATCTCCTCCCTAAAACAAATAAGTTGTACATGTTCTCTCTCTGGTACAACATCAACTTTAAAATTGCCAAGTGCTCAATTCTAACGTCCATGTTTAGGCTACTTCCATAAACACTGAGCACACTCGCTGCATGTGACCTCGTTGTGTAATCCATTTAAAGTTCACACTGGAGATCGCATACAAGTTGCATTTAATTGGAAATGTGAACGACCTCGCAAAAAAATCAGATTTCACAAAAAAATCCGAATTGAGCATTAAGCCCTGCAGTCTGAACGTAGCCACATTCTTTAGGTTTGAGATGATAACTGGACGTCTGACTTGTATTTCCAATTTGCAATTTGTCCAAAGAGTAAAACTGAAATTTGGAAAAGCAAGAAGAATAGTTGATTTCGCTTTGTTGTTACCAACTTATCTACCTTGCAGTGTTGTTTTTCATTCTTACTCCACAGATTTGATTTTTAACCTTGCTTGTGGGCATCACCTGCTTTTCTCAGGTTGATAAATCCATAAAGTTTAGTGCCATGCTGTGAAACATTACCACGAGACTGACAGGTGAAGGACCTTCTACCAAAAAAGTTAGATAAAGTGCACCTTTAAGCCATAAGTAATACACTGAATAAATTAGTGACAGTAAATCAATATCTGTTCACACAGTTGTGGTTTCAAAATAATAAAAACTCCAGAAAAACTTCGTAGCCCTAAAGCAGTTACGATTTTAACAGTCGTGGAGAGGGGGAGCTTACTTGACGGCTGTCTCCTCAGGGACCTCCAGAGCCAGAGTGAGAGTACCAGATGTGAGTTCACACAGCTCAGGGCTTAAACAGCGTAGGCCCTCAGTCACCTGCAACACAACAACACAGCATCACTTATTCATGCACTCTGAATAATACAAACAACTACTCCTGATCACACTGCACTATGTAATGTATAAAAAGTCAAATTATTCTTATGTTAGATCTATATGGAACTTTTTGGTTTGGGGTCCGACACCTGCTTGTTTCTATGGATATGTCATTGCTTTTCCTGAAATGTTCTACAGTATAACATTAAACTCTCTATCTTACGTTTAGCTATTCAATTTTAGGTGGTTTTACAGCTCAAAAATATTAATAATATGAATTATTTCTGTTTTTTCACATTTTTAAGAATACAGCAACTTTAAGAGGCAGATGACAACATTTATATAGCAATATCTACAGCTCTGGGAAAAAATAAGAGACCACTGCAGATTTTACTACTTATAGGTATGTGTTTGGGCAAAAGGAACATTTGTTTGAGTCTATAAACTACTGACAACATTTCCCCCAAATTCCAAATAAAAATGTTATTGTTATTTGCTATGTTGTCGGGGGCTTTATGCCCCTGGTAGGGTCACCCAAGGCAAACAGGTCCTGGGGGACGGGTCAGACTAATAGCGGTTCAGAAGCCCTTATGTCGAGTATTACATCGAGGTCAGATACGTCGCCCGGACTGGCATCACCGGGGCCCCACCCTGGAGCCAGACCTGGGGTGGGTGCTCGCCAGCGAGCGTCTGGTGGCCGGGCCTTTCCCCACGGGGCCCGGCTGGGCGAAGCCCGAAGAAGCGACTTGGGGCCGTCCTCCTGTGGACCCACCACCCGCAGGAGGATCCATAAGGGCCGGGTGCAGAGAGATCTGGGTGGCAGTCGAAGGCGGGGGCCTCGACGGCCGGATCTCCGGACATGGAGGCTAGCTCTGGGGACATGGAATGTCACCTCACTGGGGGGGAAGGAGCCTGAGCTCGTGCGGGAGGTTGAGCGTTACTGACTAGATATAGTCGGCCTCACCTCCACGGACAGCTTGAGCTCTGGAACCCAACTCCTTGAGGGGGGCTGGACCCTCCATTTCTCTGGCGTTGCCCGCGGGGAACAGTGGCGGGCTGGTGTGGGCCTACTCATTGCCCCACAGCTCAGCCGCCGAGTGTTGGAGTTCACCCCGGTAAACGAGAGGGTCGCATCCCTGCGCCTTCGGGTCGGGGACAGGTCTCTCACTGTTGTGTCGGGCCGAACAGCATTGCAGAGTACCCGGCCTTCTTGGAGTGCCTGGGAGGGGTACTGGACAGTGCACCACCCGGGGACTCCGTTGTTCTACTGGGGGACTTCAACGCCCACGTGGGCAACGACAGTGACACCTGGAGAGGGGTGATTGGGAGGAACGGCCTCCCTGATCTGAACCCGAGCGGTGTTCTGTTATTGGACTTCTGTACTAGCCACAGTTTGACCATAACGAACACCATGTTCGAGCACAAGGGTGTCCACCAGTGCTCGTGGCACCAGGACACCCTAGGACGGAGGTCGATGATCGACTTTGTTGTCGTGTCATCTGACCTCCGGCCGCGTGTCTTGGACACTCGGGTGAAGAGAGGGGCAGAGCTGTCAACCGATCACCACCTGGTTGTGAGTTGGGTCCGCTGGCGGGGGAGGAAGCCGGAGAAACCAAGCGTATCGTGAAGGTCTGTTGGGAACGTCTGGCAGAGCCCTCTGTCAGGGGCACCTTCAACTCACACCTCCGGGAGAGCTTCTCCCGGATTCCGGGGGAGGCTGGGGACATAGAGTCCGAGTGGGCTCTGTTCTCGGCCTCTATTGTCGATCCGGCCGCCCGTAGCTGTGGTCGTAAAGTCTGTGGTGCCTGTCACGGCGGCAATCCCCGAACCCGGTGGTGGACACCGGAAGTAAGGGATGCCGTCAGGCTGAAGGAGGAGTCCTATCGGGCCTTGTTGGCTCATGGGACTCATGAGGCAGCTGACAGGTACCAGCGGGCAAAGCGTGCTGCAGCCCGGGTGATCGCAGAGGCAAAAACTCGGGTTTGGGAGGAGTTCGGAGAGGCCATGGAGGAGGACTATCGAATGGCCTCAAAGAAATTCTGGCAAACCGTCCGGCGCCTCAGGAGGGGGAAGCAGTGCTTCACCAACACTGTTTACAGTGCGGGTGGGGAGCTGTTGACCTCGACTGGGGATGTTATCGGACAGTGGAAGGAATACTTTGAGGATCTCCTCAATCCCGCCGTCACGTCTTCCAAAGAGGAAGCAGAGGCTGGAGACTCTGAGGCGGACTCGTTCATCACCCTGGCTGAAGTCACTGAGGTGGTTGGAAAGCTCCTCGGTGGCAAGGCCCCGGGGGTGGATGAGATCCGTCCTGAGTATCTCAGGTCTCTGGATGTTGTAGGGCTGTCTTGGCTGACACGTCTTTGCAACATCGCGTGGCGGTCCGGGACAGTACCTCTGGACTGGCAGACCGGGGTTGTGGTCCCTCTGTTTAAGAAGGGGGACCGGAGGGTGTGTTCCAATTATCGGGGAATCACACTCCTCTGCCTTCCCGGTAAGGTCTATTCCAGGGCGCTGGAGAGGAGAATTCGACCGATAGTCGAACCTCAGATTCAGGAGGAGCAGTGTGGTTTTCGCCCCGGCCGGGGAACACTGGACCAGCTCTATACTCTCCATCGGGTGCTCGAGGGTGCATGGGAGTTTGCCCAACCAGTCCACATGTGCTTTGTGGATCTGGAGAAGGCATTCGACCGTGTCCCTCGTGGGGTCCTGTGGAGAGTGCTCTGGGAGTACGGGGTTCGGGGCCCTTTGCTAAGGGCTGTTCGGTCCCTGTATGACCGGAGCAGGAGCTGTGTTCGCATTGCCGGTAGTAAGTCGGACCTGTTTCCGGTGCATGTTGGACTCCGCCAGGGCTGCCCTTTGTCACCGGTTCTGTTCATTATATTTATGGGCAGAATTCCTAGGCGCAGTCAGGGGCCGGAGGGGATCCGGTTTGGGAACCACAGGATCTCATCTCTGCTGTTTGCGGATGATGTTGTCCTGATGGCTTCATCGAACTGGGACCTCCAATGTGCACTGGGGTGGTATGAAGCGGCTGGGATGAGGATCAGCTCCTCCAAATCCGAGGCCATGGTTCTCGACCGGAAAAAGGTGGCTTGCCCTCTCCGGGTGGGTGGAGAGTCCTTGCCTCAGGTGGAGGAGTTCAAGTATCTCGGGGTCTTGTTCACGAGTGAGGGGAGGATGGAGCGTGAGATTGACAGGCGGATCGGTGCAGCATCGGCAGTGATGCGGTCGCTGTACCGGACCGTTGTGGTGAAGAGGGAGCTAAGCCGAAAGGCGAAGCTCTCAATTTACCGGTCAATCTACGTTCCTACCCTCACCTCTGGTCATGAGCTCTGGGTAATGACCGAAAGAACGAGATCGCGGATACAAGCGGCTGAAATGAGTTTCCTCCGCAGAGTGGCTGGGCGCACCCTTAGAGATGGGGTGAGGAGCTCAGTCACACGGGAGGAGCTCGGAGTAGAGCCGCTGCTTCTCCACGTCGAGAGGAGCCAGCTGAGGTGGCTCGGGCATCTGTTTCGGATGCCTCCTGGATGCCTACCTCGGGAAGTGTTCCAGGCATGTCCAACCGGGAGGAGGCCCCGGGGAAGACCCAAGACGCGCTGGAGGGACTACGTATGTGTCCCGGCTGGCCTGGGAACGCCTTGGGGTCCCCCCGGAGGAGCTGGAGGAAGTGTCTGGGGTGAAGGAGGTCTGAGCGTTTCTGCTTAGACTGTTGCCCCTGCGACCCGACCCCGGATGAGCGGAAGAAAATTGATGGATGGATGGACAAATGGTCAAAATAACAAAAAAGATACATGTTTTCAGACCTCAAACAATGCAAAGAAACAAGATCAAATTCATTTTAAAACAACATAATACTAATGTTTACACTTAAGAAGAGTTCAGAAATCAATATTTGGTGCAATAACCGTTAGTTTTAATCACAGCTTTCATGCGTCTTGGCATGCTCTCCACAAGTCTTTCACATTGTTCTTGGGTGACTTTATTTCACTCCTGGTGCAAGAACTGAAGTAGCTCAGCTTTGTGTTTGTGTTGGAATTCAACAGATGCTGGAATGGAATGGCTGTAGAGATGCTGATTTCAGAAAAAAATGCAGTGGTCTCTTATTTTTTTCCAAAGCTGTGTATAGCAATACAGTGGTCCCTCACTCTATTGAGGTTCACTGTTCGCGACCTCGCTGTTTCGCAGATTTTTATTTTTATTTTTTTTTTATAGTGCAACATTTTTTTATAGAGTAACATTGTGTTCTGCGTCCTGATTGGCTGAGGCTGTAGACCTTTGCCGATTGATAAATGGGGGATGCAGGGGGGACCGGGACTAGACCAGAAATAGACCAGGACTAAACGTGGACTAAACCAGGTCTAGACCAGAACTAAACCAGTTCTAGACCAGGTCTAAACCAGGTCTAAACCTGGACTGGTCCTGGACTAAACCAGGACTGGACCAGGTCTAGACCTGGACTAAACCAGGAGTAGACCAGGTCTAAACCAGGATTAAATCACCCCGTGCGGCTTTTGCGTTCGTTTGAGAGAGAGAAATGTGAGAAAACGTTAATTCCAGTGTTTTAAGGCATTTACAGCCTTAAAACATGTATAATAATTGTAAAATATAAAGTTGTCCTACTTCACGGATTTCACTCATTACGGGTTATTTCTGGAACCTAACCCTCGCGATAAACGAGGGACCACTGTATCTATATAATAACTTCAACCTGAGAAGATTTGTAATATTTTCATCAAGTATAGCAGAGGTCCAACAATATCAAAATATTGTGATATATGATTAGTATTTTTATTATCATTATCAAGTTATGACACTACAGTTTTGCTGCTTAGTTGGAGAAAGTAAATGTGTTTAGTTAATACAGTTAAAGGTCTGCATGTGTATAGTGTATGCAGTCTCTTTCAAACTGTAAAATATAATGTGTTATAAGATAAGACTTTATTGATCTCACATAGGAGAAATTTACTTGCCACAGTAGCTCCAGGCAGAGACAGTTTGAACAAGAAAGAAAGTGCATGCAGGCAAGAGTAAAATAAAATAAGTAATAATAATAAAAAACAGTGATTATAATAATAAAAAAATATAGTGATTATCAAATGTATGGCCTTATTGTGCTGATATATGAAGTGTGTTTGGTGAATTGTATCTAATCATGAAGGGCTCAATGATTCCCAGCACTAGAGTAGAGTATAGTCCAAAACACTGATCTACAATCCAATCAAAACATGACAGCGCAGTTTGTCTTACCCTATCCGCCTCCCAGGGCACCACCAGCAGCCTCTGTCCAGACTTGGGTTGCCATGGCGGCAGAGTGGGTGGGGCAGGCGGTGTGGTGGAGGACACTGTGGTTGGCTGGGGCGGCTGAGTGGCGGCTGTAGTTGTCGGGGCGACCGGGGTGGCGGGCTCGGGCGCAGAGGGGGCGGCCGGTTCCCATTCAGCGGGCGGGAGGTCCAGCAGGATCTGATCACACCTCACTCCCTCATATCCATCGCTGCACTCACAGGTGAAGGCCAGCTCCCCGGCATCGCCGTCGCTATGGCTGCAGTTGCCATGGAGACAGGGGCTGCTGGCACATGGGTCTGTGAAGAACTGAAGAAAAAGAGCAATTACAAAACAGGAAGTGAGAAGGAACTAAATCAAGATATTTTGCCACTGAATATAATGCAGGGAGAGATTACAGTTCTCTTTTGTATATGAGGCTTTGGAAAAAAAAACTGAAATTTTTTCCAAGCAGCATGAAAGGTTTATTTCATAAGCAAATTTCAAATTTCAAACATTCGAGGCCATTTTTGGTTTTAAATAATATTAATGAATAAATGAATGCCTTTTATTGTCACTATTCACATGTACAATTTACATAATACATACAATGAGATTGAAAGCATCTCTCTTCAGTGCAGACATTTAAGTAGACATTTAACATATATACAACACAGTTGGATATTTACAACACAGTATAGAAAAAAAGTGCAAAAAAATGTGTGCAGAAAAAAGTCCTATACAAGCTGGTACTACACATTAGTTATCCATCCTTAGTACTTAGTACTTACTTAGTACTAGTATCCTTAGTATATCCTTAGTACTTCATTTAAGGGGCACATATTAAGCCATTTTCTGATCCATGTTATGTTGTTCCCTCATCAAAAACATACCTGAATGTTTTTTTTTTTTTTCATTCATACATGCTTTAACACACAAACCCTGCATATTTAGGAGAGTTCTTCTCTCAAACACTTTGTTCCACCTTGTGATGTCATGTGGTAATATAAGAAGTGCTCCACTGTGTTTTTAAAATCCATAAACCTACACTAGAATCATTTGGATAATTTCAGCCCTGGAATTGCCAGTCTCTATTGAACAAAAGGTAAAAGGAGCTGTTAACGTGAAAACTACGGCCTCATGACATCACAAGGTGGAACAGAGTAGCTTTGGAGATGTAGACAGACTAATAATAATAGTATGAATGAATCAAAACACAATTCCAGGGATATTTTTGAGGACTATTATACACTACAAACATTTAGAACCAAAGCTAATTCACAATGTTTTACAAACATTTTGAGTTGCAATGAAGTTTAGGTGTAGAGACAGATTCAACGATGGTCAAAAAGACACTGTTTTTCTGAAAAAGTCTCCCCATCCAGAAGCCAGTTTCAGTTGGATGGTACTGGCTATGGTACACTGTACCATAAAATTGAAAATGGCTTCTGGGTGGGAGCCGAAACATCTTGTCTACATAAAAGGAATGAAGGATTATAGCAAACCTGTTTTCCTGTGTTAGTGTTTATATAGGGAACTTTCTTCAGTGATGCATCTTTTAATATGATACTACAGCAAGTCAGCTATAGTTTTCCAGTTTTCTATATAGCGTACTATACAGAAAGTACCGTACAGTCTGACTCTCGGGATTACACCAGCTTTGCGTGCTCTGTGCCTCATTTGCCATTCACATTGATGTAAGCACATGTGTTTTATTGTGATCACGTTCTCACTATGCACTGCACTGCAAATTAACAGATGCATCTGTGTGCCTCATGATTAATTTATGGTTTTCTAAATGGACACATTTTGACACAGTTTTCGCTCTTCTTGTTTAATGCTTTAACTATGTTTTAGTCTTTTCTAGTCAAATTAAGCCTCACTTTGAACAACAATGCTCTTATGTAACTGTGTTTTAATAAATATTGCAGACAGTACCTTTATTCAAAACGCAAGAGAACAATGTGCTTTTGTTGCATGGACATAAACTGAATTGTAAAGAAGTAGGTCCACTTACAGGTACGCTATGTAACTTTTATGGTTGAGAGTCCACCACCTACCTGCCTGTAAGAGAATGTTACATAGTATGGCATTACTACTGAGTCTGAATCTGCACTGGCTCTGAATCCCTAAGTACGTGAATCCCTGCTGCTGCCAGGGACTATACTGGACCCCGTGCAATATGACTCTACTGTGCAATATACAGTAGTGTAAATGTACATATTGTTCTTCATATTGTATTTCATAATGTTTTATAGCTTAACTTGTATATATTGTTGTAAATTGAACTCATTTTTTAATCTATTTATTAGGGCTGTCAGTTTAACGTTTTAATTAGATTGATTAATTAATTACACTGCAAATTAACGTGTTATAAAAATTAATGCAATTAATTATGAGTGGTAATTCAATGCAGGCACATTTTTAAATTTGGTGTGTGGCGAGAAAAATTGCTGCTAGGGGCTTTGAACGGCAAGTTTATTTATAAAAAGAACGAAGACGGGACAATCAACAAGAATGCGGTGATTTGGAGCTTTTGTCAAAAATAATTTTCCGATCACTGAAGCTGCTCAAACCTGACGGATCATTTGAACGATAAACACGTCCAGACAAGTTCCATTGTTAACGGTGATAATGCGCACTTCACCAAACCACCAAATCACGCTAGCAGAATTTGGGAAACGAATAAGCAAAGCGACCACAGAAAAACTGACAAACTCAATCGTAAAGTGGGTTTGTTCGCTCGCTCACTCACAATCCCTATCTATCTCTCAATCTCTCTCTCTCTCACTCTTAAAATATGATTAATTAATTACAAATCCTGTAATTAATTAGATTCTTTTTTTTAATTGCCTGACAGCACTACTATTTATCTATTTTATTCTACTCTTCTATACTGTGTCTATTATGCATCTGTTGTTGGCTGCTCCAAACATCTCACTATACTTTGTACAGTGACAATAAAGACTTCTATTCTATTCTATTCTATTCTATTCTATTGAACTTATGTATCTTCATGGAGGCTAGCGTGTGACAGAAACAGGTAGTAAAGAGGCAAGCCTGCTCAGTTTTTCAGAGGTGTTAACAGCAATAAAACACCTGTAACTGAATAAATGCAAAGTTAATTTGTTTAATTCCATATTGCGTAACATTTCGGGAACATTTATTTGTATTATTTTATTACTCAGTTCACATTAAAGCAGACGTATTATGCAAAATGACCTTTTAAAGCTTTTAACCATGTCAGAGTTGTTTTCCCCTTCTCATTTACACTCTTGAAGTTGTCTTTAGTGTGATTCCTGCATATCTGAGTAATCTTTATACTCCTGTATTCAAGGCGCCATTGCTCCAGTCAACTACTGTTGCGTACTTACTTCAGTCTGCAGTTTTATTTTCTTAATTGGTGATACGCACAGGTTTCTGCAGCATCGCATAGTCATTTTGGCATAAATGAAAAAAAAAAAAGTCTGGTCTCTACCGTGATCTGTATCCATTGGAGGTGCAGCTAACATCGCGGCTGTTTGTTGTTTTATTGTTTGTTTACAAAAACGTCAACCTCTATTGGGCACCACAGTTTTCTAACGCAGAAGTCAGCGGACTAGTTTATTTTATGAAGTTGTTTAAGATCAATAGGCCTATTGCAATTTAATATGTCCAAATAATAAAAAATAAAAAAACATAAAAAAAAACACACACCCACGAGTATTACAGAGTTTATCTGTACTGCAGACTTAAGCACAATATGTCTTCTTTAAATAAATTATTCAAAGAAATATTTGCATTTTACACCAGCAAGATGTATACATTCTGGGCCTTTGCTTTACGCTTTTGTGTCGGGTATTTTCTTCCAAGTAATACATGTAGATGACAGAGATTCATTCCAAATACACAATCTTATGATACCACTGCTGCCAAGTAATAAGCCGATTTTGCTGACTTATATGCTATACCTTAAAAATTGGATGCACAGACTTTATTTGCAAGTTGTAAGCTAAAGCATTTCGGTTGGCTCTTCCTCAGTAAATGATGATGTCAGTTGTTTCGCATTCACTTTGGTTTCCCCTAATTTGGCTGTATTGATCCCGAGTTCCGAGGCAGACGTTCCTAATTATCAAATGCATCAATGACTTGTAAGTCTGGCCTCAAAGGATCGTTCTGCTCTCTCTCTGTATGTGTCATTATCCACTGCTTAGGACAGAGGGATTTCAATGTTTTAGCAGAGTACACGATCATGACATTCCTTTGGACATGTATGTAGACTAAAATGCTAATGCTAATCATTGACAGTTTCTTATATCCAGTATCTATTTGTGAAAATTAAAACAGTACAGAAACTGAAAAACAGCATTTATTTTCTTAAAATGAAAATAAAATAAAATAAAATAAATCAGATTCAAATGTGTTATGTAGCTGTAATTTTGTTTGCAATTTTGTATAAATAAAAGTTATGAAACTTTCTGGGCCAAAATACAACCAGCAAACAGTTCTATTACATCAGTTTTCATCCGATTCTGCATTTTTTTATTTTTTCAGTATCGGCACCGATCTCTGATACCGATCAGATCAGTGCATTCCTAGTTAAAATATTACAAATCTAAGCATGCATTCTACATACTTTCATGGTACAGTGGTCCCTTGTTTATCGCGAGGGTTAGGTTCCAGAAATAACCCGTAATGAGTGAAATCCGCGAAGTAGGACAATTTATATTTTACAATTATTATACATGTTTTAAGGCTGTAAACGCCTTAAAACACTGGAATTAACGTTTTCTCACATTTCTCTCTCGTTTAAACTCTCAAACCTTTGTAGATTTTCAACTAAATGTATTAATAGTGAATCATGGGGGCTCCGCCGGGAGCACCGCTGGACACGTGAGCAGAGACATGAGTCACTGGATCCGCAGGAAGCACCGCGCTCATCCAACGGCACTGCCACGTCCTGGGACGCGACGCTCACCAACCCCTTGGAGAAGTGCGCGACACGTGCACCCCTCATCGTGGTCCAATCCATGACAGAGCAGCACGACCGGCACAAGGCCGGGGCTGCGAGCACGAGATTGAACCGCGGCGCCCGGACCATGCCTCCCCCTCAGGACCGCGTCCTCGCAGCCCGAACACAAACCGAACACGCACAAACGAACGCAAGAGCCGCATGAAACCAGCAAAGAGCCGCATGGGCTGATTTAATCCTGGTTTAGACCTGGTCTAGTCCCAGTTTAGTCCAGGTCTAGACCTGGTTTAGACCTGGTCTAGACCTGGTTTAGTTCTGGTCTAGACCTGGTTTAGTTCACGTTTAGTCCTGATCTAGTCCTGGTCTAGTCCCGGTCCCCCCTGCATCTCCCATCTATCAATCGGCAAAGATCCTCAGTCTCTTAGCCAATCAGGACGCAGAACACAATGTTACACTATAAAAAAAATGTTTACACTATTAAAAAAAAAAAAAAAAAGCGAAACAGTGAGGCCGTGAACAGTGAACCGCGATAGAGCGAGGGACCACTGTATAGTAAGAATTTTAGTATTTTAGGTTCACTGTAATCAGATTTTATATCTGTCTGCTATATTATTTTGCTTTCTTTGATAGTGAAAAACAATATTATGTGGTCATGTAAACTGTATGCCAGATCTATATTACGCAAAATTGACTTTTGTGAGCTTTAAGACATGTTGTTAGAATATTGTTATCTCAAAAACATATGTGTGAGTAATTATTTATTATTAGGCTGTCTACATCACCAAAGCTTCCAGCTTGTGATGTCATGAAGCTGTAATATAAGTTAATGACTTCCTTTGACCTTTTTTCAATACAGATAATCAATTCCAGGGCTGAAATTATCCAGATGATTCAAGTGAAGGTGTGTGGAGTTTAAAAACACAGTGGAGCACTTCCTGTATTACCACATGACATCATAAAGTAGAACAGTGTTTTCTGTCCGAGAGAAGAACTCAAATATGCCTAAATATGCAGGGTTTGTGTGTTAAACATCTGTGAATGAAACACAACGCTGCGTATGTTTGTGATGAGGAAACACATTATAACATAGATCATCGTTCATTCACTCCATACACAAATCATACAGGACAGAGAAGTGCTTTGCCCAAAGACACAACAGCAGTACACACTGGTCTGTATGAGGTTCAAGCAGCCAACCATCACACTGGAGCTCAACACTGAGGTCTAATTTTACCGTATAGAACTCTACCTTCCATCACCGTTTTAAGCTAAGGACATTTTTGACAATTATGACCTGTCTACGTCTACGACTTAATGGCTTTTGAAAGGTGCTTGAGATAATCCTGAGTAATCCTCACTTTTTCTCAAAGAGAATATACTTAGCTTATATTTTGCTGCCAGCTCCCAACCTCTGCAGCCTGTGATTAGAAATTGGAAATAGCAAGAGACCCAAATGGACAAAAGTGCTTGCAAACTCTGGGTAGACAAAGGCGGGCGGAGAGCTGGAGAGCAGATAAGACGGAGAGGAGTGGAGAGGGCCTGCTGAGTGTGGAAGTTTGATAGAAATGTGACCAGAAGCCCAGGCCGATTAGCCCTAATGAGCTGTGACTGGGCCGAGAGGGGAACAGACTACTAATGCCACAGCCATTGTCCCAAGATCCAACTGTTAGAGAAACGCTCGTACATGCTGTTGTGATACAAAACATCAAAGTATATGTGCCCTTGATTTGTTATTTGAATTCTCCAATAACTTTCTGTAAATTGATTTCTGTTTCATATATACTGTATATCTCTCTTGAAGTATTATCAACCTTTGCATACTATTTGGCATTAGCTTGAGTTGACTTAATTATAGGATGTTTTAATTAACTTTGGCTACGTTCAGACTGCAGCCTGAAGTGACCCAAATCAGATTTTTTTTGCCCCTATGCGACCTGTATCCAGTGACGGACTGAGCGGTCTAGCATTTGGGCACATGCCAGAGGGCGCACCCGCTAGGTATTCGGTCGTTATGTGCCTCCACCATCTTAAAAATTCCGCCCTATTGATATAATTAAAAGGACCTGTTCGGTATTTATACCACTTACATCTCCATGTATTACAGTGACGGTGGCACCATGATGATATTTTATTTTGCCGGGATATTTCTTCCTACGATGATGAAACTGTGCAGAGTTTGAAATAAAACAAATATATCTGTATTTTGTATTTGTTTGCGACAACTGAAGTAAATCACTGCCTTGTGGGAGTTTCATTTAGCCTACCGCCAAACTGAGAGAAATAGAACGTTGAAGATTCAACATTCTGTAGCCTACTTCAGCGTTGTGGTAGTGGTCAAGTTGATATTGGTCAAACGAGAAGACGAGATAGATAGACGGACGGTAGAGATTGGATACTTACCATAGTTTAGTTAAATGAATCGCGTGTCCATAAATGCTTAATGTATAAATGCTTCATGTGCGGCATTGTCAGACCTAATTTCAACTTCGACCACAGACCTGCCTGTGACCGTGAAACTCTTGCGATTATGGTTCAAATGTGTTCCACGGTCTACGGGGCCGGGTGCAAAATGCCAGGGCTGTTTTTTTTATCCCAGTACGTCTGATCTTTTAATGACAGTCTGAACGACACAGATCCAATTTTTTCAAATGCAACCCAGGCCACTTGGATATGTGATCCTAAAACCAATGCACAGCCGATCTTTTGGCATGCGACTTCAGTCTGAACGGCCACGTCACATTCATCCAAAATACACGTCATCAACAAGCGGCAGACACTATTCTGAGCTGAAGTAGGCGGAAACTGAACAGAACTGGACCGTATTTTAGGAGACAAGCCCATAGAATAGATAGAATTGCTGGATAGCTGTGTTACTGAAGAGGAACCCACAAAACACCCAGGCCAAAAACCTTGCCCTTCACCTTCTCAAGCTCCTCCCTAAAACAAATAAGTTGTACATGTTCTATCTCCGGTGCGACAGCAACTTTAAAATCGTCAGGTGCTCAATGCTAGCGTCCATGTTTAGACTACTTCCGTAAACACTGAGCACGTTCCCTGCATGTGACCTCATCATGTCCTCCAAGGTGTATGCGGAACACTTTTGGGGCATTTAAAGTTCACACTGGAGATCACATACAAGTTAATTGGAATTGTGAACGATCTCGCAAAAAAATTTGATCCAAATTGAGCATTAAAGGGATATGCCACCCCCAGGTCAAACTTGGGCATCTCCCCACAGTCCAGAGACTAAAATAAGTGGTGGAAAGCGTTTTCCTGGTCACCCAGCCATTGTCCAGGTCTGTCAGCACTGACCGCCGCGGTAGCTGCAGCTCCTCCGCGTATTTGCTGGAGGCTAACGGCGCCAGAGAAAGATTTCGGCCAAAAGGAATTAATTTGTTCGATGCTTTTCCCAATTACTTTCTGTGTAGTGCGCATTCATATCGAGTGCAAATAAATGTGCAAATCAACACGGAGAGCTTGACTTTTTCATTTTGGGTGGGAACTATTTTTCAGTGCGGAAATACACAGCTGAAGCACAAAGCACGCAGCCCAACAGGGGAATCGCAGCCCCCACCTTCCGTAAACAAAGCACAACACGGTACGACACCAGCCTGTACTGTCTGTGGAAACAACAACTTTTTACTGCAAGAAAAACATACCGACATCACCAGAGAGTAGTCTGATCATTTACCGGGTATTAGTTATACTACTTACTCTGTAGACAGCTGTCCATTGGGTCCGCTCGGTTTATTTTTCCTTTTCCAGTTCACTTTATCGCGCCGGATAAAGTTGCTATGTGCTCTCCTTGGCTCATCGCCTTCAGTAGTCGTAACATCCAGTCTTCAACTCCTGCAACTCCTCTTCATTGTAGACTGGTTCAAAAAGGTAAGGTCTGGGATTTCGGAAGTCAAAGTCATCATCTTCGTCTGTAATGTAATCTTCAATGTCTTCAATCTCCATTACAACTCGTGTTATCAGCTAGCTAGCGCTGTATAAGTGATTTGATCCACGCAGGGAGACAGCTTTGTTTACCACGCTGTGCAACAGGGGAACTCCATTCCTGGTGCGTAACAGGGATTCCCCTGGCAGCGTGATGTGTGCTTCGGCTGTGTATTTCCGCACTGAAAAATAGTTCCCACCCAAAATGACCAAGTCAAGCTCTCCGTGTTGATTTGCACATTTATTTGCACTCGATATGAATGCGCACTACACACAAAGTAATTGGGAAACGCATCGAGCAAATTAATTCCTTTTGGCCGAAATCTTTCTCTGGCGACGTTAGACTCCAGTCTAACGCGGAGTAGCTGCAGATACCGCGGCGGTCAGTGCTTACGGACCTGGACAATGGCTGGGTGAGCAGGAAAACGCTTTCCACCACTTATTTTAGTCTCTGGACTGTGGGGAGATGCCCAAGTTTGACCTGGGGGTGGCATATCCCTTTAAGCTACCTACTTATCTTACATTGATTTTGGCCTCTGTAATTTAAACCATGTGATTTGGAGCAGAGATCAGACTTTGGAGGAAGAAATAGATGCTTTTTTTTTGTGTAAATGGAAATGTTATGTTCAGGAAAATTATACTGAAATGAATTTAGTTTTTAATAAGAAAAATACAACAAAATCGTGAGCGAGCAATAACTTTACAATTTCAACCTACATAGAGGTACGTAACTACAGAAATGAACTACAGTATTGGGTGAAATGGGTCCTGTCTGGATGAACTCAACAGAATTTAGACATGACTTAAACAAACTATATTGATTCTTTAGAGAGAATTGATTCTTTACATTCTCAATTGAACACAGCAGCTCAAAAACTACAATACTGTACATGAATTGTAATCTGACAAAGTTTAAGGTCCTATATTACACAAAATTGACTCTTGTGAACTTTGAGCCATGGTAGAATGTTTCTATTGATAATGATTGTAGTGAAGGATTCTAGGAAGAGTTTAAAAACACAGTGGAGCACTTCATGTATTACCACATAACAACACAAGTGTTTTCTGTTTGAGAACTCAGTCTAAATATGCAGGATTTGTGTGTTAAACATGTGTGAATGAAACAAAACACAGCTCCGGGTATGGTTTGGAAGAGGAAACAATATAACATAGATTCGAAAACATGGGCCCTTTAATAAAGAAAAGTAGTCTATAGTCCACACTCTTATTATCTGATGTTAAAATGAACTGCGCAACTTCTTAGCCTAGAAATAGCATCTCAGAACAAATTGACATTGACCTCAAAGGCTGTACTCCCTGCCACAGATGCTCAAGATCACAAAGCAAAGACAAAAGATAAAAAGATCAAATATTTTAAAAAAGAGAGAGAAAAAGAGCCATCTGTTTCACCCTCCTTTGATGAAATATTGATGGAGCAAAAGCAGCATGGACCATTTTTTACGTTCGGTTTGTGCCTCGATGTATATATTGGATTCTATGACAGCAAGCAATGATTTCTTTGCGATTTACAAAAGACAAGTCATCATCAAGAGGAGAGCTGTGGAGAGATGGCGCGAGTGTGTACGCTGAGACAGAGTAATAAAGCACAGGCTGAGTGGCACTGGAGAGGAAAATGATCTCGCAGAGAGCTACCAGGCTGCAACTTCACCGTATTTGTCCAACAGGAGACGGCAAGTTTGAAGAGATGTGGCACTAAAACTGTAGTCTGCTAGTAGCTTGTGGTGTACTTGTAAAGGCTGAATGCACATCAGAATTGAAAGAAGTGACGGAAGCACCTTGCAGCAACATCTCCCTTGTGAACTCCTCATCGTTTAACATTTTTAGTTTTTAGTTTGATCAGTTAAAATAAATGTAGATAATGTTGGATTCTTCATCAAAGACAAAGTCAACTTTATTGTCAATTCTGCCGTATGTGTTCAACATACAGTGAATCAAAATTCCGTTTCTCTCTGGCCAAGCAGTGCAAAAAGACAGTGTACATAATACAATATAAAGACAATACAAAAACTATCTAAGGACAAAAATCTAAGAGCAGTGCAAAGAATAAATACCTATTTACAGATATCCAAAAAAGTGCAGTGTGCATCAAAATGTGCTATGGAAGATGCAGCAGTGAAATGTGCAGTAAAATCTGCAATAGAATGTGCAAAGATAAAAATAGATGTGCAACAGTAGTTCTTAGCAGCAGTTTTTAAAGTGACCGTGTTCATGTTCTTAGAGTGAAGATAGTCTTTGCCTTAGTCATTGGACGGATTGACAAACTGGTCCGTAAAGCTGGTCACGTGATCGGCTGTGAGCTGGAGACATTTGTCACGGTGAAGGACAGGAGGACATTGGACAAACTACTCTCCATCATGGACACTCCTGCTCACCCACTGTACCACACCATAGAGCAGTGCTTCTCAATTATTTTCTGTGACGCCCCCCCTAGGAAGAAGAAAAAATTTCACGCCCCCCTCCCTGCGTGCGACTATAAATAGTATTATTTGTCTATAAAATTGTTATTAGTACACCTCTGCATAACATTGTATCCTTTTGTTAACATTAAAAACAAAAAAGAAACTTCCAACAAAGACTGCACTGTCTTTTTGCACTGAGGACTCAAATATTAATGTGCACATTTGTTTACGTTTCACAGAAACAAAACTCAAAATTACATTGCATAAACTAAAAGCGCTGAAAAAAAACCCCACTCTGTCCTTGTGCCGCTGATGCGTCAGCTTCTGTCGGACTAAAGGACACGACTCAGTGGAATATACTTGTTTTTTCTGTGACAGAGGATGTTCTGCTGATGGTGAGTCTGTTCTGTATATCGCATATTTAAGGTTGCTGCCCCCTGCCCCAGAGCGACAATGAGAGCGCCACTGCCCACTACTGTGCAATTACACTTAGTTCTAGTACAGTACGGCAAAAAGCATGTTTCCCAGGGTCACACGCGCCCCCCCCAGGCATCACACCGCGCCCCCCCAGGGGGGCCCGCCCCACTATTTGAGAAGCACTGCCATAGAGGGACAGAGGAGATAATATTCCAACAGGCTCCTACAGCTCCACTCAAACAGCGCGAGATGCAGGACTACATTCATACTATAATACTCCCTACAACTGTACAACAACTCATTCTTATGTAACAGATAACCCTATGTCCTGTCAATTACTATTTCATCTTTGCACTGTTTCTCCTTACGACCTCTTATACTACATATTATATAGCTGAGAGATATATTTCTATTACTATATTTATATATACTATATTGTTTATTTTACTTGTACATATATGGTATGTTTATATAATTATACAATGCTATTTAATATATCGTGATGTGTGAGCTATACTGTGTCCAAATAATTATAAAGATTAAGGCTGCGTCCCATTTCTCTGTCTTACCCCTTCATCTTACCCCTACCCCTTGGTTTTGCACATTCATGTGAGGGCAAGGGGTGTCCCGATTCTAATTTTGATCAAGGGCTAGGGCCACGACCGAGGGCTACATACCCCTTGAAACGAAGTAAGCTCTCAACCAGACTTGGAACGAAGGGGTACACCTACAAGCTCAGGCAGGTTTTGGGATCAGGATGGCAGCGTCACATCGACCAGCCAAGGAGTCTCATAAATGTATTTTCAGCAGTTGTAATTATCGATTAACAGTTTAGCAGATTTACAATTATGACGCTTATGTTCTACGTTACGTTTAGTGAACTGTTGTTGCGGTTTTAATTGTAGTGATGTCTGTTTAGCCGACGTTATTTTTTTCATCAAACTTTCATGTATAAACAAGCTATTTTTTTGTCAAGCTGAGGCACCCGATAATCCTTGACATTTGTTTACGTTTGTTTGCGTCAATTGTTGTCGCCTCTGTAGACGTAGCAGCCAGGTAGAGGCAAGGGATGATGACGCAAATGGTAATCGAGTGGCGTCCCATTTCTTAGGGGAACATTTGTACCCCTAGCCTTCTCAGCTCATTATCGAGGGGCAAGACAAAGATGTAGATAAAGGGGTAGGTGAAGGGGAAGGGGTAAAACAGAGTAATGGGACACAGCCTATGTCTCTAAGTCTGTCAAATGTCTACAGTACTCGCATTGACCTACAATATATGCTCCAAACAAATGATAACAAATCACGACAGCTCCAGAATTCATGATACTGAACATTGTGCAGGTTCCAATGGCCCTTTTAGGACAGGTCTATGTTTTGTTCAGATGAAATCTTTATAACGGACATAAACTTGTAACTTTTAGACTTGGCATTTCCTTTGCAGCAATCACCACAACAAAACAAGCTGCCTTCATGTAACCCTATTCTCTACCCAACTATCTCCACAACCAGCCACTCACACACCAGATTTTTATAGGTAAGGTGGATGAAGTGTCTTGCCCAAGGACACAATGATATGCGGTGGTCGTAGCTCGTAGCCTCCAGCCTCCCTGTTTAGAAGGCAACAACTACAACCTGAGCCACTGTTGCACCATGTTGCATTTTGCATCAACTGAAACGATTGTCTGCAGTCCACGTGTACGTCCTCACCGGCCAGTAATGAATCACTTCTAGATTAGGCTATATTTTTATTTCTTTCAAAAAGTTAAATTTAATAGACAGCAGGCCATGATTTGGTTAAACAAGCTCTCATGAACCGTTGACCTTTGCTCAGCTAAATCAGTCCGGTCTTTCATAAAAGCTATTAAATGAGCGCTTAATTTCAGCACTCTGCCGACCGCTTACGATCATGAGTAAGTCATTTGGAGCATTATACAGCAGGGATTTGGCTTTAGCAGCTAAATTGTTCCATTTAGACAGAAGGGAATGATGACTCACTTAACTCTGAAAAAGCATTAGATAATCAGAGAAAAACACTGTCTCAAAATAGCCGTTTGTTTTTAGAAAAGTAACTGGTCCCATTGCGTGAATCGGTTACTCAGCAGGTTGCCAGATCGGTATTCTTTATCATGAGAAGTTGCCATGGTGACTGTAGCTAGGTAACGTGAGAGTAATTAGCACAAGACTGTAGAGTTTCACACCGACCTGCTCCCAGCGCAGTGTGGGGTCTGTTATTTGGCTACAGTGTCCCAAACGGCTCCAAACAAACTGTTATCTGAGCTCATCTGGGATTTGGGAGTAGTGATTTTTTACAGTTATGATAGAGCAAATTTTGAAATGTTTTTTCATAGCTGCGCCATAGTCTGACACAGAAAGCTGAATCCCTTGTGTGGATGAATAAAGTTTGTCTACACTCTAAAACAGGGGTGTCAAACTCATTTTGTTCCGGGGGCCGTATCCAACCTACTTTGATCCCAAAAGGGCCGGATCAGAAAACTCATGGCATATATACCCCAAAAATAGCAATAAGTCCAAATATTTGTGCAGAGAAACACAGATCTATTACAGAAGTGTTTTGATTTGATTTGAACTATTTTACAAAAATATTATAATATTATGAACAACCTGAAACTTTAAGAAAAGTGCAATTTCAACACAAGCATACAGGTTTCCCATTCACCTCCGTGAACAAATAGGAATTAGTTTTTCTTGGAAAATCCTGCACTCAGCCTCCACTTCTCTCATTTTTGACATTTTGCTGATGAGGGTGTCACGGTCAACAGTCAAAACGATGGTCCTTTAAGAGTGGTTGGAAAGAGACAAGTCTTCATTTGTGCTGCTCTGGTGACACAGAGGCGCTGGAGACGCTGCTGTGCTAAACTGTGCAGAAAAATACTATATATACAATATTTGAATAGAAAATTAAAATATAATTATAATATTTTAATAGAATAGATTAAAGGTCAGGCCGCATGTTTGACACCCCTGCTCTAAAATATCAAATGGCCAAAGTAAAGATCAGTTTACACAATAATACACTACATACTGTAACTTTTCTATTGTTGGGTCCACCACCGGATTGTCTCTATGGAGATGTTATTGCCTTGTCAGGAACTTTCCACAGTATGGCATTAAACTTATCTATCTTCATGGCATCACAGCAGGTGACGCCACCAGATCTATGGAGACTTTTAGACTTTAGACTTTATTGTCCCCAAGGGGAAATTCATTTTCACACACACAGAGGCTGTTTGACACACACAGCAACAACACAACAAACACAAACACATACAATAAGCGTTACAGCACACTCAGCGGGGCCTGTTGTTCAAAAATGTGATGGCTGAAGGGATCGGGCTTCTGCCAAAGCGGGCCCTCCTGCACCTGATCGCCCTTGTACCTCCGTCCTGAGGGCAGAGGGGTGAGGTGCTCCTGTAGTGGGAGAAGCAAGCCCACTCACAGTAAGAATGTATGTTTTTTAGATATTTTTGTGCCAAAAAAAACCTCACAAACAAAAAACAAAAAAACACCTGTAATTGAATAAATGCACAATATAGTGTAAGTTTAATGCCATACTGTGGAACATTCAAGTCATAGGGAGAGCACCTCATGAGGACAAGCAGGTGGCAGACCCTTTGCTGTTTGCTTTGCTTTAGGAAATCAAATTGCAGCTGAGAATTTGAATGTTTTGACAGTGTCTCCACTTTGGTAAAGCAAATGTTGAAAAGAGTTTAGCCTAAAACTGAAGGAAATCTTTTTTCTTATGCCAACTTTTATGAAAAAAATAAATAAATCAAAACTTGTTCAAAAATTGCGTTTCTCATATTTAACCAATGGGAACAAAATAAATGAATCTGATCCATAACCATCTCCTTTATAATGGAAGGCCTAGATTTCTAAAACATCTGCTGAATCCAATGATATGATGAGAAAACAGTCCATCAGTCCATAATTTATGTATCCATTGTAGCTAAATGGAAACCAAAGTGCCCTTATATGTTCACTACTGTCCACACTATACAAAGCACTATGAACTCCAATCTATACTTATTACAGTGTGGGAACAAATACCCTAATTATAAAATCAATCAGTGGGCAATTAGCGAGATGCACTGAATTAAACTTTTATACAGCCAGCAGTCATTTGGAGCGCCAATGTGCAAAGGAATAATGAGTATCTGCACTTGAGCTAAAACAACATATTTTATTCATGACAGTGACAAAATTAGAATTGAAAATCATCCCTCAGTGTTACCATATTCCCCTTAGTATTCAGTCCAGAGTACTCCCTTGAGGTTTGACGCCAGAGAACGTGATCGGATAGATAAAAGTGGACTAAAAGCCTTCTCAGCAACAATTTATGGCGAAAACATGGGGGGAAATTATTGAAAAACTAGAATGAGGTTGGGTACAGTAAATACAGGACCAGTCAGATGAATGGTAGATGTGTTGTCTATGTGTGTTTTTTTGTTTTTGTTTTTTTGATACAGGAATAGATATGAGTGAATCTGAAGTTATCACATAACAAAAGAAGTGTCCAAAATAGAAAATTGATCACTTAAAATGCAGAATTCTAATTGATACATATAGATTATATAGGCCCCTGCATGCACTTATTTGTCTTATGTGTTGTTGTATGATATGTTGTATGTAGCAACAATAGTTAATCTAACCTTATCTAAATGTCCTGATATCATTGATCCCCAAATATGGAGCTAAAGAAGAAGAAGAAGTGACGTTTATTGATCTCACACAGGAGAAATTCTTCTCTGCATTTAATCCATCCTGTTATTAGGAGCAGTGGGCAGCACATTACTGCGCCCGGGGACCATCTCCATGATCTTCTTGCTTCGGTTTGGTCTGGAGGACTTTACCTATGGTGCATGTTTTGGGTTGGTGGGGGAAACCGGAGTGCCCGGAGGAAACCCACCCAGACACGGGGAGAACATGCAAACTCCACACAGAAAGGCTCAGGCGACCTGGGGATCGAACCCAGACCATGCCTGCAAACTCCACACAGAACACACACAGAAAGGACTGGGCGACCCGGGGATCGAACCCGGAACCTTCTTGCTGTGAAGCAAGAGCACTAGACACTCAGTCACCGTGCCGCCGTGACCACAGTGACCACACACCCTCTGGTTCCACTTTTTCAAATCCAAATCCAAATCCACTTTATTTATATAGCACATTTTACAAACGTAGCCGTTTCCAAAGTGCTGCACAGAGATAAAAACATAAAGAATACATAGTATAAGATAAGATAAGATAAGATATGCCTTTATTAGTCCCTATGTGTGTATAAGTAAAATCAAATTAAAACAGCACCATAAAATGACAAAGTAAGCTTTTTAAAAAATAAATAAACAAATAAATAAATGAAATAAAATAAATAAATAGATAAATAAATAAAGTAAAATAAAATAAAATCAATAAGAGACACAGAGGACCACACAAACTCACGCAGTGTTAAAAGCCAGAGAATAAAAGTGGGTTTTAAGACGAGACTTAAAACACTCGATAGTCGGGGCAGTTCGGACATGAAGGGGCAGATTGTTCCACAGCTTTGGGCCGGCTACAGAGAAAGCCTGATCCCCCCTGGTTTTAAGTCTGGACTTAGGCACCACGAGCTGGAGTTGGCCCTCAGACCTCAGCTTGCGCATGGGGGTGTAGATTTGGATGAGGTCTGAGACATACTGTGGGGCCAGTCCATTTAAAGCTTTTAAAAACGAACAATAAAATCTTAAAATCAACTCTAAAATGAACTGGGAGCCAGTGCAATGACGCTAAAATCGGAGTAATGTGCTCACATTTTTTGCTTCCAGTTAAAAGTCGCGCAGCAGAGTTTTGTACTAACTGTAAGCGAGAAAGTGCATGATGGCTAATGCCGGGAAAAAGTGCATTATAGTAATCTAAACGCGAGGAAATAAAAGCATGAATTACTTGTTCAAAAGATTTAAAAGATAAAAAAGATTTAATTTTCGATAAAAGCCGCAAATGATAAAAAACGGATTTAACGACCGCATTTACGTGTTTGTCAAATTTAAAATCACTGTCAATAGTGACGCCAAGGTTGGTGGCAGACTGTTTCACATACTGTTTAAGTGCGCCCAGGTCAGTAAAAGGCAATGACAATGACCTCAGTCTTTTTCTCATTTAAACTTAAAAAGTTGTGGGCCAGCCAATCCTTGACATCACTAAGACAGTGAAGGAGAGGTGTCAGGGGGGCAGAAGCAAGTTTCTTCAGTGGCAGGTAAATTTGGCAATCATCTGCGTAAAAGTGATATTGAATGCCATGTTTTTTAAAGATTTCACTCAGTGGGAGGAGGTACAAGGCAAAGAGAACAGGAGCCAAAATATGATTATGGATATTATATGTAGAATCCCTCAGTCGTCCAGGTAGAATCCATGGCAAAAGGAGAAATTCAATTTGTCAACTGGACAAAAGTTTATTTGGTCGAATACGTTTTGCAGCTCATCCAAGCTGCTTCTTCAGTTCTGGCTAGAGTGCTGGTGGACACTGCTTATAACTGTCTGCAGGGAGGAGCTTATAACAACGAAATTACTATGAAACTATCACCTATTTGTTTTCAGTTTCTGTTAGTTAGGTAAGCCTATTCAATATGGGAGTGGGTGTGGAGTGTGGGGTCTTGTTAGCAGAACCATTCAGGGCCATAATGGGTGTTTTCACACCTCTGGACCTGACCTGGCTGCCCTATTGTTTTCTTTGTTTGTTTTGATTTAGGTTTGAGGATAGCATTATAGATGGGAGACAAATGATGTCTGAGACCTCAATTTCTGTTCAAAGAAGGGTTCTCTTTGTTGACTTTGAGGACAGTGAGGTACAGATCTTAGCCAGAGAAAAGAACTGGTTTGAGAGGGGAATTAAAGAGGCTATTTTTGTCAAGACCAAATAAACTTTTGTCCAGTTGACAAATTTAATTTCTCCTTTTGCCATTATGGATATTAGTTACCATGTAGCTCATTAGCCTCCCCGTTATGTCTTTAAACTTTAAACTTTAAACTCTTAATTATAACTTTTCAAAAAGTTAATTGGAAAAATGAATGAATGGCAAATTGACTTCTGGAACCAGAGCGGCCTTTGAAGTGGGTGGGACTTTTGAGCTCCATAATTTCAGCCTTCCACTGAATGGGGTGGTATCTGGCGTGGTCATTTAGATGCTAGGGGAGTCATTTTTGCTACCCCTAGACATAGACAAACTTTATTGATCCACAAGGGAAATTATTTGGATACAGTAGCTCACTCATCACAATATAATATATAACAGAGGGTAACAAAAATAGATGGTGCAGCAAAAAAGATAGCAAGAGACTGGTGTCAAATGAGACATAATTATATATTTATATACTTGAACAACCTTTTGTCATTGAAAGTTGCAAAAAAGTAAAAATATACCCTTGCCATACAAAATGCAACAAGTTAGCAGACTTTAATCAAATCCCAAACTAAGCTAAGACTTAATACGTATAAAATCTATGCCCAAATAAAATGCAAATTAACTTTTAACGATGGTGTTATTATGATATGGTTAAGGATGATGAGGCAGTTCCTTGTATGTGTGCATAACATCAGGCAGACACTTAATTGCCATTAAGTCAATGGCGTTTCAAAACAACACATTACCATTCCCCACACGGCTGCGGGGAGAGTGAGGGAGAGATGGATAACATTCATTTAGTCACATTTAGGCACTTGCTCAAGGGCACTCCAAAAAGCATTGGAAACTTTACAAGGAACTTTTCAAAGCATCTTTTAGTGGTCAGAATTCTGATGACTATAGTACGGTAGAGCCAGAGGGAATTGTGTAAAGAATTCTAATGTGTAGTGCAATATTGATGAAGTCCAATCCAAAGTGACCCTAAAGAGGAAGTAAAATCAAGTCACAAAATGTAGTTACATTAAAAATGAAAATAAATTTGCAACTTAATTAAGATGCATAATAAACACACAAAATGACGCTGACAGGGATCAGTTTCAAGAGGAGTAAAACCGAGCAGGTTCATTTGAACTTCAATCTGCATTAGAAAAAGCATTACACAACAAACATTGGCTTGTAACTTTTCTGTCACCATTTTCTTATCCATGTTTTTATTTTTATTTTTTTAATTCTTGTTTTATTATTTTTTTCTAGCCTTTTTTTCATTGATTTAATATTGGATTTGTAAGGCTGGGTTTCAGACCACATCACAGCATTCTATAGGCCTATAACTCTAAAGTCTGACACATGAAATTATAGACAGAAAATCCAGATTCTTTGATATTTAACTCTTTATTGGACCTTTAAACAAAATGTAAAAAATATATATATGATCATTTTGACTATTAATAAAAAAAAATGCATCATATTTGATACGTTGGGCCTTCATAGCCATTTTATAGAACCCAACCCTGTTTATTTTAGGACCAAACAAAATTATTTTTGATTCATTTAGAACTCAGAGAAACTTTTCTGAACATTTCCTTTTATGTTTGTTTTTAAACGTCTGAACAGGATGCTTTTTATTTTGCCATGTGGTAGGCGTGAAGACAGTTTTGGTCCTTTTTCAAGCACAGATGTACATTTTCCCACACGTGTGAAATGATTCCCAGTGCAGTGCTTGCATCTCTCATGAGTTTGCAGTGATGGGATCAATGCCATCTTTTCTCACATTAGAAGGCTCTCTGGGATTCGGCCTTTTTCGTGGAGGTGTTTCTGATCTTTCTGGAGATGACAGCGGTTTGTCTCCATCTCCCAATAAGCCCGCACATTCGACATCCGCACTAACCCCATGTGCATGTATATACCCAGTACCTGCTCAATTTCCTTTGCAGTTTTTACTGACTTTCCTTGTTTCTGTACACCTTACACATTTGTCTGTTTTGCTTTTTCCTGACACATTTCATCAGTAACAAACTGTTTGAAATACATGTATGGTGTCCACTCCAACCTGTCTTGATTTGTAATGTCTAGAGTTCCTCAACACATTCACTGAATTCAACAGCTGGAGGTTCAAAAAAAATTTTTTTTACACAGATATTTCTTCTTTTCCACTTTCCCTCTTGCTGTCTGTTGTTATTTGGTCTAGTGTTTGTTCTACACGATCATCTGTTATCTCTGTGTCTGTGTTGGTCTGGTCAATCCTGTCGTCTGGGAAGAGTTCCTCATCACCATCACTTTCTGAACTTTCTTCTAAAGTGGTGGAGTCCACTCTTCATCATCATCCTCACTTTCTCCTAGCTGTTCAAAGTCACTAGAATTGCCATCCAAGAGCATGCTGATGACATCCTGAACATATCCATTCATTTATATACAAGTCATGTAAACATAAAAATTCCACCATTATGCAATAAATTTAATATATTAAATTTGCACTGAATTGCACGAATTATGCAGATTGCATCATAAAATGTAATATAGTGATGGATGAGGTACATGATCAAATATACCTGATGTATCAAATTTGATACATACAATTTTAACACAATTTTTTTACAACATGATGCAAAAATATGAAGACTTCAATCTAAGAAAGTAAATGTTCATATTGAAGAATAAATAACAATATTTAGGGAATTCTTACACTAACCTTTTTAAAATTGACAAAGTTGTTAAGTTGTCAAGAAAGTCACCCCACCAATGCAGCCATTTTTAAAAATGGCTCCTCTGAGCCTGCTATTGACTGAATACCATGGAAAGCCCTCTAGGGGCAGCTGACAAGTATTTAATTGTATACAACAGGTTTTCAGGAAAAAAATATTGATTATATGGATGGGGCAGAGGTCTCAGAATGTTGTGTATCAAATTTGATGCAAATGGCATTATAGGGATAATATTTAATACAGATGGAGGCCGCTAAAGTAAATACATTACAATGTTATTAATCAAGAAATCTGTCTTTTGCCTCTGAGAGTATGACATCATCACAAGGCATCCAGAGGCATAACAGTTTCATGGAGGCCTTGATTCAAAAGGGCTACGTCCATAAGCGCCAAGAGCGGTGGAGAGCCAATCAACTCCACAAGAAACAGATGAAACATGGGTGCTTCAAGATGAACATGGCCAACTGGTACAAGCAGCGACTAGTCCAGAAGCTAAACAGTCTGAAGGACAGGGAATATGCCACTGGTCTGAAACAGTAGATGGCAGGCATGATGGATGAGCTGAACATCAGCTTCATGTAGGTCTTGATTCAAAAGGGTTACGAGTAGGGTGACCACCAGCATGAAACAGGAAAGGAGGACACTTGTGTCCAAAAAGGAGGACAAAGGCCCTAAAGTGAGGACACTTTGTTTTTGTTTTTTTGGTTTTTTTTACCTCAGGGGGGGCTGTTGTAATGCTGGATATTCTACAGTGTAGCCATGTCCAACGTTTACTCAAGCTGCGCGCCTGCACAATTGCGCACTGCTCGCACATTCTCAGCGCACAAGAAAACCTATGCAGCGCACTGTAAATCAGGGATGAAAGAGCTTTTAGCAGATCTCCGCTTTTTATTCAGCCGCGGGGTCATTTTTTTTTTTTATATCTGCAAAGTGCGAGCCGCGCGCGAGGGGGGGTGCATTTCGGATGTCGCGCACAGGGATCCAAGGAGCGCTCAGGGAGTTAGTGTGTTTGCTCAGACACATTAAAAATTAGGGGGAACATTGGCCATGTCTCAATTCCAAGTATTACTAGTATTACTATTACTAATATTTTTGTCTTTAGGGAACAAGGAGCAGACCACCCGGCTCATTGAGCTGAGGCAGGACTTGTTCCATTTCGCAGACGCCCATGTGATCCCCGGACTGCACTCAGGGCTCAGCGAGTATGCACTGCCTCGACTGCAGACTGAGACCACACTCCGAACCGTGCATTCGCTGAATTGGGAAATGGCGAACATCGCACAGTAGCAAGACTAAATAATGGGTGGGGATTTATGACGATTTATGCAACGGTGGCTGATGAGGGTCCGAAATGAGGACAAAATGTAAAAAAGGAGGACACGTGACCGACGGCCGGACAGACAGCTCTAAAACCGGACTGTCCGGACGAAATCTGGACGAATGGTCACCCTAGTTACGAGCAGTGGAGATCCAATCAACTCCACAAAAAACAAATGCAACATGGATGCGTCAAGAAGGACAATCTTTGGAGTGAGAGGGCCACTCCTGAGGACCTTCTATGACTCTGTGGTGGCATCAGCCATCCTGTACGGTGTGGTCTGCTGGAGCAGCAGCGTCACAGAGAGGGAGAAGAAGAAACTGGTCAAGGTCATCAGGAAGTCCAGCTCAGTCCTGGGCTGTCCTCTACATTCGGTGCAGCAGGTGGGGGACAAGAGGGTCCTGGTTAAACTCATGTCTATGCTGGACCATGAGTGTCACCCCCTGCAGGACGCTCTGTCGGCTCTAGAGAGCAGCATCAGTGACAGACTGATTCACCCTCGCTGTGTTAAAGAGAGATTTCGCAGGTCATTCCTTCCTGCTGCTGTCAGACTGTACAGAATGATCAATGCTAGTCATGTTCATCTCCATAGCAACCATGTGTCATCTCCATAGTAATAATTGCATGTGCAATATTATTTAAAGTCACTTTACCTGCTACTTATTTTTTTTAACAACCACTGTCCATCACTGCACTGTTCACAATCATCTGAGTCACTTTATTGTAGTGATATTATATATTACTGAACTGGAGTCACTTTAACTGCTGTTTGTTCACTGCTCAGAATCAAAGACATTTATTGTGCAGCGTTCCTGTGCCTTTAACCTTACAGCAGAGGTGGGACAAAGTCATTGCTGGGCAAGTCCCAAGTAAGTCTAAGTCTTTTGCACTCAAGTCCGAGTGAAGTCCCGAGTCAAGAGTATCCAAGTGCCGAGTCAAGTCCGAAGTCAAAGCTCACAAGTCTCAAGTCGAGTCCAAAGTCCTAGCATTTTAGTTTCGAGTCATTTCGAGTCCCCTTTACAAAGAAATAAAATTTCTACAAATCATATAATGTCTGCAAGATCTGTATTCATTTTACCGTTTTACACCATGTCAAATAACATTAGAAAAAAATGAAAAACATGTTATAATATTCCCAAAAAGTCTCATGGTTGTATTAGCTCAAAGCGGTGTTTCTACTAAATACTGAACAAAAAGGTCCGAAAACTTATGACAGTGATTTCAGTCTTTGTGCAGCTTCAGGTGCCGAACAAAATTGGACGTTGTGGAAGCTCCGTCTGTAATCTTTGACCCGCACGTTCTGCATATTGCCGTTCGTTTTTTGTTGACAACTTCGTAGTTTTTATAACCAAACGAAATCACCTTCGCCATCATTTTGCAAACTGGTGCGTGGATGCTTGTTTCCGCATCATTTGTTGTGCAATTTGCCTTGGATGCGGTCGAATAAAAGCAACGTAGATCTACTGTGATTGGATGTTGTGCAAGCCGCGCGCACATGCTCTTTGCATACATTTTCGCAGATTCACAAGTACAACGAGTGCGGTCCTTATCAACATACTTTTAGAGTTTTTTTTTTCATTGGACGTAGCAAGTCATCACAAGTCAAAAGGCCTAAGTCCAAGTGAAGTCACGAGTTATTGATATTGAAGTCCAAGTCGAGTTGCAAGTGTTTGTACATTTTGTCGAGTCGAGTCTAAAGTTATCAAATTCGTGACTCGAGTCTGACTCGAGTCGAAGTCACATAACTCGAGTCCACACCTCTGCCTTACAGTGTTGTGTTTTTTAGTTGATTGTACATACTTATTATTATTTATCTGAATTTTTGATGCATGCTCTTTTTCCAACTGTTTCTGAAACTTGCGTTGTGACACTGCAATTTCCCCATTGTGGGACAAATAAAGGATTATCTTATCTTATCTTATCTTATCTTATCTTATCTTATCTTACAAGACGAATCAGCGCAAGCAAAACCATTACACAAAAAGTAGAAAGTTCAGGAAGGAGGCCCAGGCTGGTTGGATCCACAGAAGATCCTTCCTGAAGAGATCACTGCATTTTTTTAATTTTATTTTTTCTGAAATCAGCATCTCTACATGTATTACAGCCATGTTGTCAGTAGTTTATAGACTCAAACAAAAATGTTCCTTTTGCCCGAACACATACATACCTATAAGTAGCGGAATCAGAAAAACTGATAATTTTGCAGTAGTCTCTTATTTTTTCCCAGAGCTGTATTAATAACTGTCCACTTGATCATGAGACTCTCAGGAATGAGGTTCTACTTAGCTCAGTGCAAAATGAAAAAAAAAATGCAACTGCAAATAAACGTGTTCACCATTGACGCTACAACAGCTACTTCGACCATACAATTTAATACTAGAACTTTAAATACTGCAAGACTGAAACGCTTCCCCCAACACAGTTATATTACTTAAAATACAAGGTTCAAATTCACAAAGAATAATCAATAAACATCACTAACATGTTGAAGTAGAAAGCTTAAAACTAAAATTGAATCCCATGCAGCAGTTAGCGCCGTATTTCGAGCACACGCCTCCTTTAACGTTATCTATTTCTGTAGATCAAAGTGTTAGCATCCACCCCCGGCTCCCACTCTCCACGTGGCCGTCACTTCCTGGGCCAGTGGCTTCAAAGTCCAACGCTTTCTAAAAAAAACACAAGAGATATAAGCACAGCAGCGAAACCAAGAACCTCGATGGAACTGGCTCTCAATGCATAAAGGCATGTAAATTGGGCGGCTGTGAGAGGACGGAGTAAAAGACATGCTAATAAGGCGCGACTCAAACCGTTAAACTTTGAAAATGTCTTTGAAAAGGAATGGGCTCTGGAGCATGATTAAAACAACACCGCTATGCTAATATGAGGTCTGAAAATGACAGAATAAAAAGAAACTCATTTAGATTGACAGTTTGTAGATAAAAAGGTTATTCAAGCAGCTTAGACATTTTGTTTTTTTCTTTTTCAAACAAAGCGTACATCAACGTGCACCCGTTTTAGACTTATATCATCGCAAATTAGAAACCAAAATTGCTATACTAAGCTAACTAAGCTAAATTACAGGTCGGATCTGTAGAGAGGTGAACCCGCTCATAGGAAGAATGCAGGTTTTTTGAGGTGTTTCTGAGCACTTGTAATTGAATAAATATGACTGAAAGATTGACAAGTTTAATGCCATACTGTGGAACATCCCAAGCAAAACAATAACATCTCCTTGGTGATGGAAAGGTTACACAATGTACCTTTAAATCATGTTGCTATTTTGCCCCAGATGTGAAAAAAGCTTGATTAGATTATGTGCGGTTAAGAGCAAATACTGTTTTGAGCTAAAAAGTGCTATAAACCAACTGTAATTGAATAAATGTAAAGTAGAGCTGTTTAATGCCATACTGTGGAACATCCCAAGCAAAACAATAATATCTCCTTGGTGATGGACCTCCCACTGGAAAAGTTACACAGTGTACCTTTAAATCATGTTACGATTTTGCCCCAGATGTAAAAAAAAGCTTGATTAGATTAAGTGCTGTTAAGAGCAAATATGCACATTTTAACAGTACTTTAAAGGTGCATTGTGTAACTTTTCTGGTATTAAATCGTTGTATCTTCACGGAGACCAAACCAGACCAAGTTACAGGTCAGATCTGTGGAGAGGCAACCTGTTTTTCTAAGTAATTTTTGAGCTATAAAACCAGCTGTAATTGAATAAATGTAAGAGCAATGACACATCCATGACCCCCAACCGAGAAGTTACACCTTTAACACCTTTAACAGTATTTTCTGAGTAGTAATTCCACCTGGGTTAATCTTTTGGGTAAAAGTAAAAGGGTTTTGTCACATCTGTCTGCTTTGCACATATACAATATCAGTCTCATTTGAATTCCAGTTGAGTCTCTATGGTTGACGTGCCAGTGGCGGCGCAGTGGGGGCAGATTTGTTGTGCTCCAGCAGGTGCCAGTGCTGTCGTCAAACAAATGGCTTTAAATGAGCAGCCATCATTACCTGGCATCATCGCTCAAAAGAATATTACCTTTCAGCGCGCCAATAGACAGGGCAATAAACCAGGCCTGTGCCCGGGGAGGGAGGGGTGAGGGAGAATCTCAAGCGAATAAAGCCATACTGTTCTGAACATCTATTTATACTCAAGTACAGAGAGCTGCAAGGGACAAACATGTGACTCCTGAGGCACTGTTCTACATTTTAACTATAACTTAACTAAATATTATGAAGGCAAATACAATGTAAACAAAGAAACAAATCCATTTTGAAATAGAGCAAGATTAAATGCAGTACTTTCTCAAATTTTAGAACTATGATTTATGTGAAGGACATTGTATGCATTTGAAAATATTACAGTGATGACATCTAAATAGCTTTAATAGTACATTTTTATAGCGTACTGTTACTAAAGTACTAAAGTTTTGAAGTGCTTTGGTGCTTGAATGTCCAGCACGCTGTCCTCAAAGCATGCTGGCACCATCTGCTAAAAACAGGTTGTCCAGGGGCACTGGGTGGAGAATGGGTCAAATGCAGCGTACAGAGTATACAACATATAACTCAAATTACTTTATTTTACACAATTTGCAGTGGTCCGAAGTTATTCCTCACTTCTCTTGACGTAAGAGCTGCTTATACAATACACTGCATCTGTTCTGGGGCAAGGTAAAAATAGTTTGAATACATGAAACCGTCCATTTAACATAATAGAAACAATTTTATTACTTAGTTTATGTTTATTTTCTTATTAGTTCTCAATGAAGACAAATGATTAAAAACAGTTGTATAGCCCACTCTAAGCTTCTTTTTCAGTATGGCAAAAGAAGAAACTCAATTTGTCAACTGGACAAAAGTTTATTTGGTCGAATACATCAGAACTGAAGAAGCAGCTTGGATGAGCTGTGAAACGTATTCAACCAAATAAACTTTTGTCCAGTTGCCAAATTGAATTTCTCCTTTTGCCGTGGATTCTACCTGGACGACTGAGGGATGCTACACACTTCTTTTTTAGTATTTAGTTCATTTCCTCCTATGCCAGTGCAGACGATGCCTGGTGACAGAATAGTTTTTAGGTTGTAATAATGACAGTTGTGATGTGACAGTTTGATGGATGTTTTTCCAGTGAATGCTCTTGATAGCACCACTGCCGTTCATGTTATTATCTGTGACTTTAACACAGCTCAGTGTCAGAGAGCAGGCAGCTGTCACCCCACAACACACACTCAAACCGCCAATCATCATCACACTCTTTATTAAATATGAAAATGTGCCCATGTAAAATTTCACAAAGAATTAGAGAAGTGTTCCAGCACTTGTGTCGGTGAACTACTACAGGAAAAGTTCATGAAGTTCATGAAGTACATGATTAAGTGCACTTAAGTTCATGAAGTTCATGATTAAGTGCACTTAACTTTTAAGCTGTGACAGAACAATGATGGCTAACAGATGGCTATAGTTATAGTTCTTACTGAAATCAAACTGTAGAGAGGGCTCAATGTTTATTACAAAAACTCTGGAAATCATGGCCAAATTATTGATGTTTTTCATGTGGTGACAATCATCCAATTAGAAAGCAGAATGAGCCTCACATGAGTTCTTAATTTGGGTTGCCAAGTCCAACACATAAATTCAGTTGGTTAAAACTAAAAGGAACTCTCTCTGGTAAACTAGATCATAATTTTTCAAATTGAAATGTATGTGTTAGAAAAATGCAGTGGCCAGTGGGAGCTGATACTGCTGCAAACATCATCACAACGAAGATTCTGCGACTCTGATGGATAGCAGAAGATCACAAGTATGTATCACCGATTAAGAAAATACATTTGCAGAACGAAGTAAGTAGAGAGCAGTGGGGGTATGCCGGTTGTGGTGAAAATGGGGCTTGATTAGCAATATTTCTTCTTGAAAATAAGTGATTAAAGATGACTTTTGTACTATGTAAGCAGCACTGGAGTAACTGCTGCGAAGTAAATACACTATTCATTTATATTAAGTTGATTTATAACACACTACCTGCACACAGACATTCCCCTTTGTTTCATGAGTTCCCAACTGAAAAACGCCAGGAGACGTCTCATATTTAAACACATTATTGTTAGTACCACGTCTGAGGTAAACACCCCACATTTATTACACACAAGGGCTGTTTTGATGTTGTTTTTCTCCCTTTCTCCTCTAAACCATGAAATCAGATGCGGACTGCGGTGCTGGGAAGCCCCCTCCTGGCTCTTAAGCTGTCTCTCAGTATGGCACGTTGTTTCATCATTACGTTGCCAAGAAAATGCTATAACCCACCGTGATCCGACTGGCTAGGAAGATGAAGCGATGGTTATTACAGAGCAAGTTCACTGAAGCAGGGTTGATAGAGAAAGTGGTTGTCTTTTTGAGTAATAGCCTGCATACAATGGGTATTGATGGGGGAAGTGTGAACCACCAAGCTGTAAAGTTGTATAAATAACAATTTCCAAAGAGGAGTTGTATAATTCAACAGGGCTCAGCAGCAAAGTGGAGTGGAGTTACATTTCAATTCTACTGATTTTGGACACAATAATGGATACTTCTCATACCTAGTATAGTTTTAGATCTATTCTTGATGGCAAATGTAGAACACTATTTAGTTTAGTTTTATTTTACCTGTTATAAAAGAAGACAATGTGGTGGTAACAGCTTTGCAAGTATGGCAGCCCCAACCGGATACCAGTATGCATAGTTTACAATAGTATCTAGATTTGTTTTTTCTCTCTCTTTTCTTGCAGCTCTTTAAAGTCATAGGGGAGTAACTAAAAAGACCTTGTGCAGATGACTTACCTTACACATAATTAATAATGCTATGTATAAATCTAGGTTGTATACATTCACTCTACAGCTCTGGAAAAAAATAAGAGACCACTGCAAAATTATCATTTTTTCTGATTTTACTACTTATAGGTATGTGTTTGAGCAAAAGGAACATTTTTGTTTGAGTCTTTAAACTACTGACAACATTTCCCCCAAATTCCAAATAAAATATTATCGTTTAGAGCATTTATTTGCAGAAAACGACAAATGGTCTCTGTGTGTGTTCTGTGTGGAGTTTGCATGCATGGTCTGGGTTCGATCCCCGGGTCGCCCGAGCCTTTCTGTGTGGAGTTTGCATGTTCTCCCCGTGTCTGGGTGGGTTTCCTCCGGGCACTCCGGTTTCCCCCACCAACCCAAAACATGCACCATAGGTACCTCTAGCTTAGGTACTGGCCAAGCCGAAGCAAGATCATGGAGATGGTCCCCGGGCGCCCTAATGTGTGCTGCCCACGGCTCCTAATATATATATATATATATATATATATATATATATATATATATATATATATATATATATATATATATATATATATATATATATATATAGGATGGGTTAAAATGCAGAGAAGAATTTCTCCAGTGTGAGATCAATAAAGTTCACTTCTTAGACTTCTTAAAGGTCCCATGACATGGTACTTCTTGATGCTTTTATATGGCGCCTTAATGGTTCCCTAATACTGTAAATGAATCCTTCTTCAAAATCAAGCCTCAGTGCATGAGATATGACTCTGGCTGTCTTCATGAGGCTAAATATGTCTCTGAAACGGTTTATTCTGGGCGTTGTTGCTTGAATGCAAATGAGGAGGACAGAAACAGGCCAGTGCAGCGGGTGGGTTGTGGCCAAATACTCCGCTTTTTCCTCGTTTAGCGGTGTGCTGTGCGCTGTGCGCTGTCACACTTCCGTGTTTTAAGCGTGGAGGAAGATATGAGACGCTTTCCATTAAAAAAAAGACATTTCCACAGAAAATAAAATTAAACCACTGCTGTTTCAGAGGTTCGGAGGCTCGGATAAAGGACATCCGAGCCTGGAAACACTCTCTCGTGCCTCCAGGCAAATAAAAAAACGCATCTCGCATTTGTAGCTCGTTCGTGGTCCAAATTCTCTGGGCGTGATTTCCAGAGACGGGGTAGACATCCAGACAGGGTGGAAACCTTTCCGCGAGTGTGACATCAGAAAGTTCCCTTATTCAGAATCACCGGTTTGGGCTGTCTTTTTTTCAAACGTGGAAAAGGATCGCAAATGCTCAGTTTACACATTTCGCAAAGTTTAGCCATGGGGGGGGGGGGGGCTCTAAACAGGGTAGGGGAGCTCACATTAACATTAAAAAACCTCAGAATGTGAAAATTTCATGCCATGGGACCTTTAAGAAGAGTTCAGAAATCAATATTTGGTGCAATAACCCTTATTTTTAATCACATCTTTTATGCGTCTTGACATGCTCTCCACAAGTCTTTCACATTGTTAATACATGTAGAGATACAAGGAGAAATTCAATTTGTCAACTGGACAAAGTTTATTTGGTCGAAAATGTTTCGCCGCTCATCCGAGAGGCTTCGTCAGTTCTGGTTCGAGTGCTGGTTGGACACTGCTTATATCTAGCTGCAGGGAGGAGCTAACTATACTGAAATTATTCTGAAACTATCTCAACTATTTGTTTTTGAGTTTCTGTCTTTTGTTTTTCCAATTTCTCTGGCGTCTAGTTTAGCATACCTATTCAACCCCTAACGACTGTTTTCACACCTCTGGCCCTGACCTGTCTGCCCTATTGTTTCTTTTGTCTGTTTTGACTTGGGTTTGAGAATGGAACTATACATGTACATGTAGAGATGCTGATTTCAGAAAAAAATGCAGTGGTCTCTTATTTTTTTCCAGAGCTGTATTACACTAAAGAAGCAAATATAAGCAGATTCACATGTGCTCCCTTCACATATTTCTTAAATTTGCCCTGGATACCAGCTGCACTGTGTAACTTTAAGGTTGTGGGTTCATCACCTGCTTCTTTCTATGGATATGTACATTAAAACAGCTCTACCTTACATTTTTTAAATCACGGGTGGTTTTATAGCTCAAAAATACCTAGAAAAACAAACATTGTGACACAAACCTGACCTGTAACTTGGTGTGGTTTTGTCCCCATGAAGATAGAAAGGTTTAATACCATACTGTGAAACATTCCAGGCAAAGAAATAACATCTCCATGGTGAAAATAAATTGAGGGACCCTCCACCAAAAGAATGCACCTTTAAAATACTTTCCCATTTCTCACCTGAACATGTTTTGGATTAAAACAAACTTTATCCAGCACAAGAAACAAGGTGACACTATTTTCAACAGGCGCATGCATTAAAGGTCAGCCATAGAATTTTTTTTTCATTCTCCCTAGATAATATATCCAAGAATATTTGTCATGCCAGGGCATCTTAAAGGGCCCATTTTACGCTATTTTCTGAACTACAGTATGTTATAATGATAATGTTTTTTCCTCATCATAAACATACCTGGAGTCGTGTTTCTTTTTATTCACACACGTTTAACACTCATATAACGCACATTTATTTAGTGTTCTTCTCTCTAACAGAAAACACTCTGTTCCACCTTGTGATGTCACGTAGTAATACAGAAAGTACTCCACTGTGTTTTTAAACTCCATACACCTTCACTAGAATCATTTGGATCATTTGAACCCTGGAATTGAGAGTCTCTACTGAATAAAAGGTCGAAAGTAGCTGCTAGCTTGCAAACTACCGTTTCCTGACATCACAAGGTGGAAAAGAGCATTTTGAGCTTTGGAGATGTAGACAGATGAATAAACCAGGATTAATCAAATGTGTGAATGAAACAAAACACAACTCCGGGTATGTTTTTGAGGAGGTAATAACATCATAACATGGCTAAAAGCTCACATTTATTTGCATAATACAGCTCTGGGAAAAAATAAGAAACCACTGCATTTTTTTGGGGTGGCAGTAGCTCAGTTGGTAGAGCTCTTGCCTAGTGATCCAGGGGTTGGCGGGTAGACTGCGTGTGATCCCAGCTCCGTTGTGCCGTTGTGTCCTTGGGCAAGACACTTAACCCCACCTCGCCCCCAGTGTCTGTGGACACTGGTAGCCCCCATGGCAGAAGATAAATCAAGGCCCGTTGTGACGTGAGCCGTCCTCCTGTGGACCCACCACCTGTGGGAGGATACATGAGGGCTGGTGCATTGTGTTCTGGGCAGCGGAACACTGCTTGGACTGCTGCCCCCGCGACCCAGAGAATGGAGAAAGCGGAAGAAGATGAATGAATGAATGCATTTTTTTCTGAAATCAGCATCTCTACATGTATTACAGCCATTCCATTCCAGCGTCTGTTGAACACAAACACAAAGCTGAGCTACTTCAGTTCTTGCACCAGGAGTGGAATAAAGTCACCCAAGAACAATGTGAAAGACTTGTGGAGAGCATGCCAAGACGCATGAAAGCTGTGATTAAAAATAAGGGTTATTGCACCAAATATTGATTTCTGAACTCTTCTTAAGTGTAAACATTAGTATTATGTTGTTTTAAAATGAATTTGATCTTGTTTCTTTGCATTGTTTGAGGTCTGAAAACATGTATCTTTTTTGTTATTTTGACCATTTGTCATTTTCTGCAAATAAATGCTCTAAACGATAATATTTTTATTTGGAATTTGGGGGAAATGTTGTCAGTAGTTTATAGACTCAAACAAAAATGTTCCTTTTGCCCAAACACATACCTATAAGTAGTAAAATCAGAAAAAACTGATCATTTTGCTGATCTTATTTTTTTCTAGAGATGTATAAGACCTATAATGTGTTTAAATAAGTACTTGTTCGACTAACCAGCAGCTTCCTAGGACTTTCTAGTATAATCATATTATCTTAGCCATACCTCTCTGTTTAATCTTTCATACACTTGAAGCAGTAGGCTAGAATCAACATTTCCTGCTCCACCTGTTGATCTATGGGCAGATGTGTTGCCATGGAGACGATGAGGGGAGCGAAAATGGGGGCAGTGCTCGGGAAATCTGGGTCTAGCGTTAGAAGAGGCGGCGGTGTCCATGTTTGATCCTCCCACTAGCCTTTGTGCCCCCGTGGTGAAATGAATAGCTTATTTATTGTGATGGAAAGCCCACTGATCGAGGTCAATAACAGGGAGAGCGCGGAGGGAGAGAGGTAGCACGACGGAGGAGAGGTGATAGATATTCGATGAGTGATATTCTGAGTCAAGGCTGAACATGTGTGAAATGGTGCACTCAAAGCAAGCGTTCATTAAGCGTCTGTTCAAGGTTTTCAGCTTCCAGTTATATGCAACATTTTGAGGACTTTTTATGTACAGTTGGTCTATTTTCATGATTCACTGTTTTTATTTTTCCTGTATTATTATTATTATTATTAGTAGTAGTAGTAGTAGTAGTAGTAGTAGTAGTAGTAGTAGTAGTAGTAGTAGTATTTTGTCTTTTGCTCTTTTGACTGTATTAATGTGTTCTGTAATGCGTCTTTTAGTGGCCTGAAAAGTGCTATATTATTATTATTATTATTATTATTATTATTATTATTATTATTATTATTATTATTAACACTACTACTACTACTACTACTACTACTACTACTACTACTACTAATAATAATAATAATAATAATAATAATAATAATACTTTTGTTATATTATTATTATTATTATTATTATTATTATTATTATTATTATTGTTAATTGATTAATTAATTATTTTTTTATTTTTATTATTATTTATTTTTATTTTTTATTGTTTATCACTGTGGCAACCATCCTAATTTGTTATCATCCTGAAAATACTGCAGACAGCCAGTGGTAATGAAGAAATAAAAACAACTGTACAAATAATGTCATATTTGGGCTGAAGAGTGACAATTTCCAACATGGTGATTACGATACCACAATGGCAAAAAAACCAAAAAACAAAAAAAAACACTTTTTTGATGATAAAATGTTGTTGTTGTTTTTTTACACAAATGAATAGCAGTTAATATTACTGTGTGTACTTATACTAATATAGATCACAACCAGTCTAATAGAGCTCGGGATTATAATGTCAAAGAATTCTCATACATTGACATGAAACTGTCTTCTGTTTCAAATAATAGACTACAAGACCAAGATATGTTTAAAATCTAAAATGAATGTTTTTTTTTTCTTTCCTTTTCCAGAAAAATGTACTCAAATTGTCATAAAACATCACCTATGTCAAACGTATAAACAGGAAGCAGAGGAAACAAACTAAAAAAGAGTTATAGATAGATATTTTCTATATTTTCTATGCCTCTGAATGCTTACTTTTGTCACATATAAGCAGTAAACAACATTTGTGAAACAGTCTCATTTGTTTTGCATCTATCTCAGCGTAATTGCAACTGCTACATCTTTTCTATATCTGTGTTCAGTCTTTTGTTGTAGATGTTAAATATGTTTGTGTCTGTATTTTGATTGTCGCTTAATAAACCCATTCACATCCAGAGCAAGACAAAGCGTTTCACACAAATAAATGATAGTTTACTGCACAATGTTTCTGCTGTGAAGTCATATAAAGAGTTAAATAGCTCTGGAAAAAAATAAGAGACCACTGCAAAATTATCATTTTTTTCTGATTTTACTACTTATAGGTATGTGTTTGGGCAAAAAGAACATTTTTGTTTGAGTCTATAAACTACTGACAACATTTCCCCCATATTCCAAATAAAAATATTATCGTTTAGAGCATTTATTTGCAGAAAATGACAAATAGTCAAAATAACAAAAAAGATACATGTTTTCAGACCTCAAACAATGCAAAGAAACAAGATCAAATTCATTTTAAAATAACATAATACTAATGTTTACACTTATGAAGAGTTCAGAAATCAATATTTGGTGCAATAACCCTTATTTTTAATCACAGCTTTCATGTGTCTTGGCATGCTCTCCACAAGTCTTTCACATTGTTAGGTTAGGCTAGGTTAGGTTTCTTTATTAGTCTCCACCAGGGAGAAATTTGTCTTGGAGGTAAGGGAAGGTTGCAGTACAGACAGAAATATACATACATACATACATACATACATACATACATACATACATACAATATACATACACGACATCAAATAAAAGATAACGGTGTTGGCACAGACATTGATGTATTGGGTGTTCCCACTCCCGCCTCCAACCCCCCCCAAAACCATCACCCGCTCCAGCACCCCACCCTAACATTCACATTATTCCCCATCCCCACCATCATTACCCTTCACACAAACCATACACCACCACTATACAAAAAGTGCATATACACATTCATCCTGTCATAAATAAATATAAAATCAGTCCCCAAGTCAGACACATTCACTCACTAAAATTCACTAAAAATAAAAATACTCCCCCAAACGCTAACTACAAGGGTCCATCCATATCGGTCCAGGCAATCACCTATCTTCTCTGGTTATTAAGTAGCTTCATAGATATGGGGAGAAGGAGTGCTTGTAGCGATTGTGCTTGCACAGAGGAAGCCTAAATCTCCTTCCAGAATTTAGGAGGACGTATTCACTGTTCAGTACGTGAGAACTGTCGTCAAGAATTGCGTTTGCCTCAAGGTTGCCTGCTCAAAAAGATCCTGAGGACTGAGAGGGGGCATCACACCCATGATCTTACTTGCCGTTCTAATTAGGCCAGAGATCTCTGCTCTAGATTTTACTGTTAAATTACCAAGCCAGCTTGTTATGCCATAACGGAGAACTGACTCAATTGTCGCTCTGTAAAAAATTAACATAATGTTTTTACAGACACCAAAGACTCTGAGTCTGCGGAGACTCTTGGGTGACTTTATTCCACTCCTGGTGCAAGAACTGAAGTAGCTCAGCTTTGTGTTTGTGTTGGAATTCAACAGACGCTGGAATGGAATGGCTGTAATACATGTAGAGATGCTGATTTCAGAAAAAAAATGCAGTGGTCTCTTGTTTTTTTCCAGAGCGGTAAGTATTTGTGATCCAGTGCTACAAAGCAGAATGAGTCCCTTCATCAGATGTTAAATGCACACAGTAGACCCACTGGTACACTACACTATTGCTTACTAAAGCCTGTTTCATGTCGTAGTAGTGAGGTGGGAGTTGAGTAGAGAGAAAAAGGCATATCAGCACCAAACGAAAAAACAGCATCAATTTGTACAGGTTTAACTGATTTAAATGTATCTAAAGGTCTTATAAATAATAACTATGTTCAAATTTAGATGTCCTCTCCCCCCTGTCTTTGTGCAGACAGTTAATATTTCTAATCTGAGCGTGGGGCCAGGGGCTGTGACCGCACCTTTCCTCTCTCTGCCCGAAGGTGCTTCACTGCTCCTGGGTTTTTCTTTTTTTGGGGGGGCAGATTAGGCTGACGTTTATTGAGATGTGGAGCAGAAGAGAAGGAGAAGAGAAAGAAAGCGCGTCCTCAGTTAGAGATGAATTCCGACACTGTGCTGGCACGTCTGCTGGGTGGACTCATTAAGGGTTGCATTGTGGGTAGAAACTAAAGCGACAGGTTTTGTGTGTCAGAGCAGCGGACGGGAGTGAGACAGAGTGACTGACTTCTACTTTTGGCCATTTGGAGTAATTTAGGATTTAAAGTTTGACATAACTGCTGTAGTGACTGCCACATCCACTGATGGAAGAATACTTTGAACATGTATCTTGTTACAGAGTACTGAAGAACAAAAGTAAGACCACATAGGACAATAACTGAGTAAAAACAGTAACATTTACAAACTAGACACAAAGCATTAATAATTCATCTTCTGTCATAACTCCAAAAATCTCTCCTTAGACCAGAGGTGTCAAACATGTGGCCCGGGGTCCAGATCCGGCCCTCCAAGACCTTTAATCTGGCCCTCATCTGATTTTCTATATATATATTTTAATTATATTTTAATTTTCTATTAAAGTATTGGTATTTTTCTGCACAGTTTAGCATATCAGCGTCTCCAACGCCTCTGTGCGTGGCCCCTCCCAGCAGAGCAGCACAAATGAAGACTTGCCTGTTTCCAAACGCTCTTAAAGGACCATCGTTTTGACTGTTTACCGCGACAGCCTCATCAGCAAAATGTCAAAAATGAGAAAAGTGGACGCCGAGTGCAGGATTTTCCAAGAAAAATTGACTAACTCCTATTTGTTTACAGAGGTGAATGGGAAACCTGTATGCTTGTGTTGAAATTGCATTTTTCTTAAAGTTTCAGTTCATAATATTAAAATATTTTGTAAAAGAAAGAGTTCATCAAATAAAAAAAAACTTCTGTAATAGATTCATGTTTCTCTGCACAAATATTTGGACTTATTGCTATTTTTGGGGTATATTTGCCATGAGTTTTCTGACCCGGCCCCTTTGGGATCAAAGTGGGTTGGATACGGCCCCCGGAACAAAATAAGTTTAACACCCCTGCCTTAGACTTTTCATGTTTCTATTTAAATCCCACTCTAACCTTTGAGAGAGCCAAATAGTTACAGAATACTGAATACCTGTATTAAAATGTATTTTGTAACGTATTCCAATACAGGGTCCAGTTAGAGTACTGTATTCTGAATATTTAAAATACTAAGATTGCATTTAAATTATAATGTAAGGACACAACTTTGATCAGCGAAGGAAAATCACACTTGACTCACCACAAGAGCAGTGTTTTAAATTTTTCTCACTAATTCTGTGCCGTTTGAAGCCTTATGACCCATTTCTCTGTCTTACCCCTTCATCTTACCCCTACCCCTTGGTTTTGCGCGTTCATGTGAGGGCAAGATCCCGATTCTAATTTTGATCAAGGGCTCGGGCCACGACCGAAGGCTACAAACACCTTGAAACGAAGTAAGCTCTCAACCAGACTTGAAACAAAGGGGTACGCCTAAAAGCTCAGGCAGGTTTCGGGATCAGGATGGCAGCGTCACATCGACCAGCCAAGGAGTCTCATAAATGTATTTTCAGCAATTGTAATTTGTAAGTTTAGCAGGTTTACAATTATGACGCTTATGTCCTACGTTACTTTTAGTGAACTGTTGTTGCGGTTTTAATTGTAGTGATGTCTGTTTAGCCGATGTTATCGTTTTCATCAAACTTTCATGTATAAACAAGCTAGTTCTTTTGTTGAGCTGAGGTAGCCGATAATCCTTGACATTTGTTTACGTTTGTTTGCGTCAATTGTTGTCGCCTCTGTAGACGTAGCAGCCCTCTCAGCTTGGTATCGAGGGGCAAGACAAAGATAAAGGGGTAGGGGAAGGGGTAAGACAAAGTAATGGGACATAGCCTAAATTGATTGATCAAGTACTGCCATGTATTCCTTTGATTTTAGAAAAGTAACTGTATTATGAATAATACTAAAACGAAAAATTCAAAATTTGTATTCAGAGTACGTGTTCTCTATTCTCACAGATTTCCCTAAGTTTGCTGCCCTAGCCCTGCGGCATCAACTCAAGGCCCCAACTTGAAAGGAATAAAATCTTTAATTACCAATTATCTTCAATACGTGGTCCACAAGTAGTACGAAAGTTAAAGCAGTTTCTGTTAATGTAACCTGTAACCTGAATTCAATCAATCAATATTTAAACTTTCCAGTAGTAACGATTATGTTAGTAGTTGACTAGAGAGTTTTGATTAGTTTACACTAATCTATTACATTGGTATTAAACTATTGCACTGGTCTACACATTTTTGGACTCGATCTGCTTCTGAGATAAAAGTGGCTAAATCTCATTTATATTGATAAGATGAACTGAAAATCAATTGATAACTGTGCTGGTTAGATAATATATTCAAGATATTAAATTATATAATAACAATAACAATAACAATAATAATAATAATAATAATAATATATACCAGACTCGGGCATTTCAAGGCCCAGAGGCCAAATACGGCCCGTGAGCCGACTCTGACCGGCCTGCGAAAGGTTGCTTGGTATTAAGAAAATAAAACCTACTTTCAAAATTGTACATAAAGCAATTGTACTGATGATCATCTGTCGGACGTGCTTCACATCTCCACCTCAAACATGAACCTGACTTTGATACACTTGTTAAAGCTCAACAGAGGTGAGATTTCTCTCATTGATCAAGAAAGAAACACTAAAACATGCTAACTTTGACTTTTTTCTACACGGTTTGGCAGGTGGACAAAAAATGTTGTGACACATCTTGTATTATATTATTTGGCAAACAAAGACATTGTGGTGTCTTAATACAAAGTTAACAAACTTAAACTCAGAAAGTATGTTGTTTCACGTTTACCATTGCTTTGAATTTTAATGAATAAATTCAGTTTTTGTAAAACCTCACTCTCTCATTACTTAATAACAGCACATAACTTACCAGCTTCTGTAAACAATGCCATTTACTGATTTCAATGTAAAAATAAAATTAATAACCAGAGCAGACTTCAAACTTTTGACCCGGCCCTCCACAATATTTTCTGCTTCTCATTTGGCCCCTGGGGGAAAATAATTGCCCACCCCTGCTCTAGACATATTAAAATGAATGTATTGGAACGTGCAGACAGGCTTCAGATAGAACTGGTTGCTTGTAGACACACTGTACCTTCTGATAAACTACCGTTTTTGCCTTATTTTGGATAAATTTCCTATTTTGACCCAAATCTATATCTTGGAAACTACAGCCAATCAGCACTTCTGACTTACTTTTTCTTTATTAGTGACTAAACCAAGAAAAATGTAATGACTTTTGTTCCGGAAGCATTTTGCTTGTAGACCAGTGTTATTACATTTCATTTAAATTTAAATTAAAAAAAATTGAAATACACTAAAAAAGGATGAAATATAATGACTGAAAGCTTGCAGATAGAGAATATTTACAAATACAGTACGATATATAAATTGTCCATTCCTTTTTTAACATTCTGATTATTCTGATTCATTATTGCAGCCTTACTGTTAATCATTTTGTATTCTGCTCCAATTTATGCTTCACCTGTTGCAGCCAACCAAACATTTTCAAAGGTTTTGCTGCAACTTTCCAACCTTCTCCTAGTACTGGCCTCATTTACTTTACTGGCAACAACGGTGAAAACAGCCTCCTCGTATGCATCAACACACACACCCACCTGTGCACCTAAATATATGCTCACCAACAGCGTCTCCGGCCTCGGCACATTATTAAAACATCCCACATTGTATTATTCCTCACCCACACTGTCTAAAATGTGTACACCCACAAACAGCTGTTACAGTATGCACTCACACTCATTATCGTGACAGCAATGCCAACAAGACTAATCATTACAAGTGGAGGAACAGTGACAGAGTGGCTGCAGGATGCTATTATAGGCCCGGAGATCCAGACGCTTTTGCATGTCACAACTCACCCATCCATTAGGGACAAGTATATAAAGCAACAAGGCCAACAGGAAGCAGGAAGACGGGTTGACGGACAATTGAGGGCATGGCAAAGGGAAAGTCAGTGTTTAGATGTGTGTGGTCAAAGATGATGGGTTTTACGGAAATGCTACAGTGAAGAAAATAGACAAGAACAAGATGGAAGGAACAATAGCAACAAGAGGAAACACCCAGACACTTAAAGGTCCTAAGTTACACAAAATGGATTCTTGCAATGTTTTAACCCATGTTATAATATTGTTGTCATCAAAAACCTACCTAGAGTTGTGTTTTTGTTTCATTCACACATGGAGAGTATTTTTTTATTATTAGTTTGTCTACATCCCCAAAGCCCAAAGTGCTCTGTTCCACCTTGTGATGTCATGTAGTGGTAGTTGTCAAGTTAACAGCTACCTTTTATTTAGTTATTATTTAGTTATTGGCAATTCCAGAGCTGAAATTATCTAAATCAGGGGTGTCAAACTCATTTTGGTCTGGGGGCCGTATCCATCCATCCATCCATCCATTTTCTTCCGCTTATCCAGGGCCGGGTCGCGGGGGCAACAGTCTAAGCAGGGACTCCCAGACTTCCTTCACCCCAGCTACTCCAGGACGACCTCAAGGCGTTCCCAGGCCAGCCGGGAGACATAGTCCCTTCAGCGTTTCCTGGGTCTTCCCTGAGGCCTCCTCTGAGCGGGACATGCACAGAACACCTCCCGAGGAAGGCGTCCAGGAGGCATCTGGAACAGATGCCCGAGCCACTTCAGCTGGCTCCTCTCGACGTGGAGGAGCAGCAGCTCTACTCCGACCTCTTCCCGTGTGACTGAGCTCCTCACCCTATCTCTAAAGAGCACCCAGCCACTCTGCGGAGGAAACTCATTTTGGTCGCTTGTATTCGCGATCTCGCAGATCGCAGTCCCATATCCAATCTACTTTGATCCCAAAGGAGCCAGATCAGAAAACTCATGGCAAATATACCCCAAAAATAGCAATAAGTCCAAATATTTGTGCAGAGAAACACAAATCTATTACAGAAGTCTTTTTCATTTGATGAACTCTTTCCTTTACAAAATATTATAATATTATGAACAACCTGAAACTTTAAGAAAAATGCAATTTAAACATGTTTTTATCTTGTGTCCATTTCACAGAATTTAGTCATGCTTTAGTCTTCATTTGTGCTCCTCTGGTGGGAGGGGTCATGCACAGAGGCACTGGAGACGTTGCTATGCTAAAGCTGCACAGAAAAGAGGTGCAGAAAATTACCAATACAGTGGTACCTCACCTTACGAAATTAATTCGTTCCAGAAGTGGTTTCGTAACGTGAATTTTTCGTAAGTTGAGTAGCTATTTCAATGGAAAAGGCCTGATTCGTTCCAAGTTTTTTTTTTAAATAGTGTAACATTTTTTTTATAGTGTAACATTGGTTCTGTGTCCTGATTGGCTAAGAGACTAGACCAGGACTAAACGTGGACTAAACCAGATCTAGACCAGAACTAAACCAGGTCTAGACCAGGTCTAAACCTGGACTGGACCGGGACTAAACCAGGACTGGACCAGGTCTAGACCTGGACTAAACCAGGATTAAACCTGGTTTCGTGCGGCTGGTTTGTGGCTCGGGCTCCAGAGGACGCGGTCCGGGCGCCGCAGTTCTATTTCGTGGTCGCAGCCCCGGTGCCGGTCGTGCAGACCAGGACTAGGGGTGCTCCTCGCGCGGTGCGTGCTCCTCGCTCCTCGTGCGGTGCGTGCTCCTCGCTCCTCGCGCGGTGCGTGCTCCTCGTGCGGTGCGTTCATGTCTCCGCGCTGCTTCCGGAGTCGTGTCTCCCCCCACGCTTCACTATTTAATACATTTTGTTGAAAATCTTGCGTGTTCGGCGCTAGAGCTAAGAGGCCGAGAAAGGTGCTCTTTGAGCGGGGATAACAGCGGAGCGTGCATCTGAGCGCGCATTATTCTAATTTTTGAGATTTCGCGTTTCGTAACTTGAATTTTCTTTCGTATCTAGAGACCAAAATTTAACGTGAAGACATTTCGTAACTTGGATTTTTCGTATGTAGGGTCTTTCGTAAGGTGAGGTACCACTGTATTTTAATAGAAAATTAAAATTTAATTAAAATATTTTAATATAAAATCAGCCGAGGGCCAGATTAAAGGTCTTGGAGGGCCAGATCCAGCCTCCGGGCCGCATGTTTGACAACCCTGGTCTAAATTATTCTGGCGAAGATGTATGGAGTTTGAAAACACAGTGAGTCTGGATGGATTTCCGCACACTCCGGTTTCCCCCCTTCAATCAATACAATGCAATTCAATCCTCCGAGCAATAAGATCATGGAGATGGGTCCCCTGCTCCCGAGGAGACACCCCAGCGGCCTTGAAGGATGAGTCAAATGTAGGGGACAATTTCCTTACGGGGACAATAAAGAGTTTAACCTTCACACGACATCACAAGGTGGAACAGAGTGTTTTCTGTTTGAGAGAAGAACTCAGCCTAAACATGTGTGAATGAAACAAAACACAACTGCACTTTAGTTTTTGATGAGGAAACAACAAACATTATAATATAGGTCTGAAAATAGTGTAATATGGGCTCTTAAAAGCTAAAACATAAAGGTTGATATTTTGTTTGGGCCGACCAAAGAAATACATTGAGTTTTATTTAATGGGCTTTACCCATCTTTTTCATAGAACCTAATAAAGTCGAATTTGTTTTGCAAGAAAGTCAGACAGTGAGGAATGAGTCTGGAGCGCTGCAAACAGTTTAAAAAGTACGAGCAATTTTTCACATTTTTAAGACCGTAAAGATCAAGTAGAGTGCCTTTAAGCAGAATTAGCTTCAGTTCATCATATGGACACACACACACACACACACACAGCTCTGGAAAAAAATAAGAGACCACTGCATTTTTTTCTGTAATCAGCATCTCTACATGTATTACAGCCATTCCATTCCAGCGTCTGTTGAATTCCAACACAAACACAAAGCTGAGCTACTTCAGTTCTTGCACCAGGAGTGAAATAAAGTCACCCAAGAACAATGTGAAAGACTTGTGGAGAGCATGCCAAGACGCATGAAAGCTGTGATTAAAAATAAGGGTTATTGCACCAAATATTGATTTCTGAACTCGTCGTAAGTGTAAACATTATTATTATGTTGTCTGCAATTAAATGCTCTAAACAATAATATTTTTATTTGGAATTTGGGGGAAATGTTGTCAGTAGTTTATAGACTCAAACAAAAATGTTCCTTTTGCCCAAACACATACCTATAAGTAGTAAAATTTGAAAAACTGATAATTTTGCAGTGGTCTCTTTTTTTTCCAGAGCTGTATATACTTCTTATTCTGGACTATAGCAATATTCATTTATTCATTTTACTAATCAACCCTACACACGGACCCCAAAACTATCAGCAGTTTGAGCACTTTCTTAGTTTTCACCTATTCAAACCGCTCAAATAAACATTTTACTTACACATTAATGGCGATACTGTCTACTCTCCTATTTATAACACAAATGTATCGACTAATCAAAGGAGCGGCAGATGTGTGATATGCAAAGTCATGGCTCAGTGTTCAGTCTGTATCCTGACATCTGAGGATGTGGTCTGAATAGATCTGTAGCCCACGCACGATCTTTTGGTGTTGAATAAGGAGAGAAATATCTAAGTGGGTTTCAAAGGCTCCGACGCAAATCAATGAGCATTTAAATGGAGAGAAAATCTGCGGTTACTTTTAAACGCATGTGTTGTAGAAAATGATTTCCTCGTAGTTTAAAAATTAAAACTATTTCCTCATATTTTGGAGATGTGCTGGAGATGTGTTGTCTGGGTTGTTATGGCATTTATTGAATTACATTTTTTATTTTTAAATGTAGAAAAAATGCATTCTTACTATAGGTAGGTATAGGATTGATCACCCGCTGTTCTTTAATTACTTCTTTCTTCAATTTTATTTTCTTTATCGACACACGTTGGCAGTGTTGCCACGTCATTTTGCTACAAAATTAAAAGAAAATCTGCTGTTCACTAGCGTAATGTGCAGCTATCCTTCGGAGGAGCTGACAGCTACACGGCTCTTTGTTGTAATGACATTTAGAGCGACATCTGCTCAGTTGGACGCCGCCGTTTTCTGACTTGAAAGTCATTTTAGATGAATATCGTGATTTTAAATGTGCTAATTATAACGTGATCCATGGATGTCATAGACCATAAAGCGGACACAAACACAATAGGTCTTCTTTAATGTTGGTTGTCCCGCATTGCTCACTGCCTGGTGCTGTCTAAAACCTCAAAACTGATTGATGATGTTGTGAACAAACACCAGTGGATGTTCAAGTTGACTACTTTGGTAAATAGAGCAATAAAAGCTGTACAATAAATCCCAATGTAGCACGGCCCATTGATGTACAAATAAATCTACATCGAGAAAAAACAGCCATCACCCGCATCTGCAGCTAACAAGTCAGCCCCGTCCGAGTCCGAGCCACACTGCAGAGATACATCTAATTGGATGCACACACACACACACACACACACACACACACACTACAGATCCAACCGACTGCAATTAGAATGAGAAAGATCTGGACGGTTTAGTTTGCCTACAGTTATTCCAAGCAATGCATTTCATCAGATAGTGGAGTAAAAAAAAGAACGGAGCCCAAAAGGAGTCATAATAAAGTATGTACAGCAGGTTTTATACAAATGTGAGTGTGTGGAAGAGCAATGCATGCTGGGGGATTTTGGGGGGGAAGATAGAGTAGAGCATTGTCCGGGATGTTAAGGCGAGTGTTGTCACAATACTATAATTTCGAACTTGATTCTGAGACAAAGAAAAGGGTTTGATGCTTAACTCTAGAACACTTTCGCTATAAAAAGTAACACCATCACTTTTGCCGGTAATTTTTACCAGATATAATATACCTAACAAAAGTACTTGTCATGAAAAATAGAATAAAATATGACAACACATGATAAATTAGAGAGGTTTTCTTTTATTTTCAACTGTGAAATGTGTAATAAAATGAAAAACAAAAACAAAAAAACAGGCAGACCCTAAAAACATGCTACAAAATTACTGAAAAATTAGGAATTTGAGGAAAACAAAATTCCTTTAAAAAAAAAAAAAAAAAAAAAAAAGGACCACCCATTCGTGGGACATGTGAGACTTCCCTGGTGAAGGTTCAGACTCCTTGACACACGAACAATTGCAGGAGAAAGGAACAAAAAATAATATTTTTTCAGTGGGTGAAAATGACCAGTTGACTAAAATATTGTTTTCCCTTTGAAATCACCACTTTGTGATATTTATTCATAACCACTGCACTAAATAAGGACAGATACACATTCCAGGACCACTCTTACTTACCTATTCCTTACATCGTCTTACATTAAATTCCTTACATTCTTACATTCCTCTTTCACTGTTGCCAGGTGAAAATCTCCCTAAAGCCTGTAGGAAAAAGTGGGCTTTGGGGTAGGGAAACACCTACACCTTCAAAGATGTCAAAAACAATGGTGAAGCTACAGGGACCTATGACACTCAGAAAAATGAAACATACAGTGGTACCTCACCTTACGAAATTAATTTGTTCCAGAAGTGGTTTCGTAACGTGAATGTTTCGTAGTAGTAGTAGTAGTAATTTATTTCGAGCATATGATACTTGTAGTGCACAGAAAATGTACAGTGTTATACAATTTAAATAAACAACAAAAAAAGAACATAAAAAAGAAAGAATATATAGACAAATAATTTTTTTTTTTTTTTTTTTGCGTATATGTACATGCCCGAAAAGGAGTGGGTAGAAGTAAAACTTATTAAATCCCACCCCTTCTCCCAAAGTTAGTAGTAATCCTTATTTTTGTAAGTTTCGTAAGTTGAGTAGCTATTTCAATGGAAAAAGCCTGATTTGTTCCAAGGTTTGTTTGTTTTTTTATAGTGTAACTTTTTTTTTTATAGTGTAACATTGGTTCTGCCTCCTGATTGGCTAAGAGACTAGACCAGGACTAAACGTGGACTAAACCAGGTCTAGACCAGAACTAAACCAGGTCTAGACCAGGTATAGACCTGGACTGGACCTGGACTAAACCAGGACTGGACCAGGTCTAGACCTGGACTAAACCAGGATTAAACCACCACGTGCCGCTCTTTGCTGGTTTCGTGCGGTTGGTTTGTTGCTCGGGCTCCAGAGGACGCGGTCCGGGCGCCGCGGTTCTATCTCGTGCTCGCAGCCCCGGTGCCGGTCGTGCAGACTAGGACTTGGGGCGCTCCTCGCGCGGTGCGTGCTCCTCGCACCAGCTGGTTTGTGACCCGAGCCACAAACCAGCCGGTGCGTGCTCCTTGCGCGGTGCCGTGCTCCTCGCACGGTGCGTGCTCCTCGCGCGCGGTGCGTGCTCCTCGCGCGGTGCGTGCTCCTCGCGCGGTGCGATTTTGTTGAAAATCTTGCGTGTTCGGCGCTAGAGCTAAGAGGCCGAGAAAGGTGCTCTTTGAGCGGGGATAACAGCGGGGCGTGCATCTGAGCACGCATTATTCGAATTTTTGAGATTTCGCGTTTCATAACTTGAATTTTCTTTCGTTTAAATTTAACGTGAAGGCATTTCGTAACTTGGATTTTTCGTATGTAGGGTCTTTCGTAAGGTGAGGTACCACTGTATTGAAAATCATGTAAATACTTTTGCTCAGGTGAAAATCACCCGGCGATAGTGCTCTAGGGTTAATAACAATTCTAGTTTTGATATTAGGTTTAATACTGATTAGTAGCAGATTTTTTATCCTTTGATTACTTTTTAAACTTTTTGACTTTGAATGAGAGTGTGTGTCCAAACATACACTACCTTTTAATGTTTTGCTTTTTTTCTTTATCTTTACATTTAACATTTTAGATACAAACGCAAGACATGAAACATATGAAATTATGTAGTAAAAAAAGGTTAAATAGTTCTACTAAATATTTCTCGACAAAGCAAAAGGCTACTTTGAGGGTTTGGATACAAAATAGAAAACAATTATTTAGCAGTTATTTAACATTTTTGGCATTTTTGCTACATAATTCCATAGATCTTCTTACTTCATATATTCAATGTCATCTACATGTTTATAAAATGTAGAAAGTAGTAAAAAAATAATGGGAAAAACATCTAATGAGATGGGGGTGTCCAAACTTTTGACTGCTCGTATACAAAAACAAATGCATTCCTCTATTTTGAGAACAAGAAATTATTTGTTCCTTTCTTGTGAATGCAATTTCAGAATTTTTTCTGCTTCTTCCAATCAACTTGATAAAACAGTTGATCCTGCCAAGAGTGTGTAAAATGCAGTGGAAGTACAAAAGTAAAAGTACGGTACTCCACTTATGTACAATTTTTTGGTATCTGTACTTTACTTAAGTGAATTTTACAGTGGGTACTTTTTACTTTTAGTTCACTACATTTTAGAGCAGGTATCTGTACTTTCTACTCCACTACATTTTTTAAATGTCCCATGGCATGAAATTTTCACTTTCTGAGGTTTTTGAACGTTAATGTGAGCTCCCCTACCCTGTTTAGCCCCCCCATGGTTAAAAGTTGTGAAATGTCTAAACTGAGCATTTGCGATCCTTTTCTGCGTTACAAAAAATCGGAGCTCAAACGGGCGAGTTTGAACAAGGCACCTTATTGACGTCAGATCGAAAAAAGAAATGCAAATGCAGTTCCACCCCCGTCTGTCTGTACTCAGCGTCTCTGTAAATCACACCCAGAGAGTTTGGACTGCAAATGCACTAGGCAATGCGAAATGCGTTTTTTTATTTGCCTGGAGGCACGTCCGAGTGTTTCTAGGCTCGGAAGTCCTTTATCTGAGGTCGTTTTCACACCAAGAAAGTCTGATAGTTCACTTGCTTTGGTCCGGACCAAATTTTTGTTTAATTTTTTTATTTTGGTGCAGTTCGCTTTCACACTGCAGTTTTTCCCCAAGCGAACTAACATCTATAAACAAAAGCACGTGTGCTGAGGTCGCTCAGCCATTGGACAGAATGAGCCTTGTCGGTGTCCAAACGCGGAAGGAGGAGAATAACGGTGTTACATGCTGTTTTCAATCTAGCCTTAGCGATATGGTTTACTGTTTTTACAGTTTGCACAAATGTTTGAGCAGCATCGTGAGGTTTACACTATTTTACAATCAATTTCCAAATGACGTAGACACAGGACAAGACGACTACGGAGGACAGCGCTCATGTGCGCATCAAGTTCTGACTCTTGCTCTTCACGCAAAATATAAGTAAGCCTCGTAAGTTTCGTTTTGTTTCGTTTCGTTAGCCTCGGTTTCCCATAATGCTCGACATACGACGGGAGCTCGTTAAGTACAAAAAGCCAACTTGTGTCGGATCGAGTTTGGTCTGCATTCTCACCTCAAACGAACCGCACCAGAGTTCGTATGGAACCGGACCGAGACCGACCTTTTTAGGTGGTCTCGGTCCGCTTGTTTGCTCCGGATCGAGACTTTTGGTTTTTATTCACACCAGCCCAAAAGGTCAGAATCAAAGGAGCAAACGAACTCTGGTTCATTTTAAACGAACCAAACAAGGCAGGTGTGAAAACGACCTGAGCCTCTGGACCTTTGAACAGCAGTGGTTTAATTTTATTTTATGTGGAAATGTGTTTATTTTTCAATGGAACGCTTCAAATCTCTCCCCCGTGCAAAAACAAGGAAATGGATCAGCTGTGGGCTGTGGGCTCTGAGCTCTGAGAGGAGAGTTTGGCCACGCCCCCACCCTCTACTATTGGCCATCTCTTTTCTCCTCATTTGCATTCAAGCAACAACGCCCAGAATAAAGAGTTTGAGAGAGATATTTATGACTCTTTCTCATCTTATCTCTGTTTCTCATGCAATGAGTGTTGATTTTGAAGAAGGATTCATTTACAGTATTAGGGAACCATTAAGGAGCCATATAAAAGCATCAAGAAGTACCATGTCATGGGATCTTTAACTGTACTGAAAATTAAAAGGTACTTCTATGATTTGAGTGGTTGTTTTAGCACATTCATGATAACATCCTGACAAAAGGTTTTGAGTTCAAGTCCCGGCTTTGAGCAAACAAAAACATGTACATTACACAGCTAAGAAATTGTTACTGTTGAGAAAAAAATCTGCACCGGTCTTTATCAATATCACTACATTAAACACTGCAGCAGTTCTCATAATCTATGTGAAATACTTTTACTTTTTACTCGAAAAGTTCATCTTTAAATGGGTACTTCAATACTTAGATATTTATATATGATACTTTTATTTTCACTTGAGTAATTCTCATCCACAACTGGTAAAATGCAACAAATTGTGGCCAACTTTTAATGCACACTGCACATTTTTGAACATCTGTAATAGGTATTTATTTATTTTTTTCACTGCTTTTAGATTTTGTTTTAGATAGTTTTTGTGTTGTCTTTATATTGTATTTTGTACACTGTCTTTTTTGCACTGCTTGGCCAGGGAGAAACGGAATTTCGATTCACTGTATGTCGAACACATATGGCAGAGTTGCTAATAAAGTTGACTTTGACTTTTCGCTGTACACATGGTTGAGTAGAACCAGCACCTTCTTGACAAATTTTGGAATTTGCTTTAATCCTCAAACAATATTGGCAAACTGACTTATTTCTTATTTCTATATTCTATTTCTTATTTCTTTCTCCATATTTCTTTCCAGTTAGCTTCCATTTTAGCTTTTTAGCTTTCCCCCAAACCCCAATGTGCTCTCTGTTTGCACCTGAGCAATTAGCAGGATTAGTGAGTGTTTGCCAACTCCTCTGCAGGCTCCTGATGAAGCCTTCACTGTGACAGCGCTTCTATACATACCTGCTAATTCTCACAACCACCAGGCTCTAACTCTCTCACTCTTTCTGCCTCTCCAACACTTGTCTCTTTTGTTCTTCAGTGAAAGTATTTTCTATGAATTGTTAATGCGGACAGCTGCTGAAAAGGTGAGGTCTTTTAAGTCGCCCATCTTTGTCCATCAAATCGTGGCACAATGTTGGAAGAAGCTTATTAAAACAGTGAGTGAGATGTTAATCAGCTACAGTTTAGATTTCACCTCTCTCCAAGCCAATTATGACGTGGCTAGTGTTCATGCAACTGGAGCAGATTTCTTGCATTTCTTTTGCTTATTATTTTAGGCTTGAGACACATAGTGTTTCAAATCAAATAAGTTACCCATGCAGCATTTATTCCTCAAATCCGATAAACACAGAAAACACCCTTAAGTTTGTTAAGCGGTAGTCAAGGCAAGTATTTTCCAGCTCACACTCCTGAAGGCATTTCTATCTCAGGCCGACCTTGAAAAGGCTGTTCATGCCTTTATAAGCTGCAGACTTGACTACTACACTGCCCTTTACATCAGACCAAATCAACAAGCACAGAACGCTACTGCTCGCCTCTTCTCCAACGCTCACAAACACACTTACATCACACCTGTCCTGGCTCTCCACTGGCTGTGGGTCTGATTCAGAGGGGATTTTAAGCTCCTGCTCTTTGTTTTCCGCAGCCTAACTGTCAGACTTCCTAACTGTTCACCTCCCAGCTGACATCTCTACTGGTCCCCAGGTCCAGATACAAAACGTCGGGAGGAAGAGGCTTTCCAGCTCTCTCCCTCCAGAACTGCAAGCTGTAACAGACCTGTTGATCTTTTTAAATAACTTCAAGGCACTCAAAGCACTCTACATCAAGGACCCACTCACCCATTCATACATGCAGCTCTGGGAAAAAAAAAAAAAGAGAACACTGCATTTTTTCCTGAAATCAGCACCTCTACATGTACAGTGCCGTGAAAAAGTATTTGCCCCCTTCCTGATTTCTGTGTTTTTTGCATATTTATCACTCAAAACATTGTCAGATCATCAAACCAATTTTAATATCACACAGAAACAACCCAAGGAAAGACAAAATTCAGTTTTTGAATGATGATTCCATTTATTAGTGCACAAAAAAAATCTAAACCTATCTGGCCCTATGTGAAAAAGTAATTGCCCCCCCTTGTTAAATCACAAACTAACTGTGACTAACCACAGTTTTGAGAAAACTTAGTTCAGTTCTACATGCCACACCCACACCTGATTGTCACCACCTGTGTTGAATCAAGAAATCACTTAAATAGTTCCTGTCAAACAAAGTGAAGTTGGCTACAACATCTCAAGAACAAACACATCATGCCACGATCCAAAGAAATTCAAGAACAAATGAGAAAAAAAGTGATAGAAGTCTATAATTCAGGAAAAGGTTACAAAGCCATTCCCAAAGCTCTGGGGCTCCAGCGAACCACTGTCAGAGCCATTATTCAAAAATGGAGGAAACTGGGAACAGTTGCAACCCTTCCCAGGAGTGGTCGACCAACTAAGATTACTCCAAGAGTGCGACGACGGCTCATTCAGGAAGTCACAAAAGAACCTAGACGCACATCGAAAGAACTACAGGCCTCGTTGGCCTCAGTTAAGGTCAGTGTTCATGACTCCACCATTAGAAAAACACTGGCCAAAAATGGCATCCATGGAAGAGTTCCCAGGAGAAAACCACTGCTTTCACAAAAGAACACAAAGGCTCGTCTCACCTTTGCCAAAAAGCACCTTGATGACCCTCAAGACTTTTGGAGAAACATTTTGTGGACCGATGAGTCTAAAATTGAACTTTTTGGAAGGTCTGCAGCCCGTTTCATCTGGCGTAAAAATGGCACAGCATTTGATAAAAAGAACATGGTGCCCACAGTAAAGCATGGTGGTGGCAGTGTGATGGTCTGGGCCTGCTTTGCTGCCTCAGGACCAGGACAACTTGCTGTGATTGACGGAAAAATGAATTCTGCTGTTTACCAGAAGATCCTGAAGGAGAATGTCCGGCCATCAGTTCGTGCCCTCAAACTCAAGCGCTCTTGGATCATGCAACAGGACAATGATCCAAAACACACCAGCAAGTCCACCTCTGAATGGCTCAAAGAAAACAAAATTAAGGTTTTGGAGTGGCCAAGTCAAAGTCCGGATTTAAATCCGATTGAGATGCTGTGGTGTGACCTTAAACGGGCAGTTCATACAAGAAAACCCTCCAATATGGCAGAATTGAAACAATTCTGCATAGAAGAGTGGGCCAAAATCCCTCCCCAGCGGTGTGAAAGACTCATCACCAATTATCGCAAACGTTTGGTTACAGTTATTGCTGTCAAAGGAGGCTCAACTGGCTATTAGATTAAGGGGGCAATTACTTTTTCACATAGGGCCAGATAGGTTTAGATTTTTTTTGTGCACTAATAAATGGAATCATCATTCAAAAACTGAATTTTGTCTTTCCTTGGGTTGTTTCTGTGTGATATTAAAATTGGTTTGATGATCTGACAATGTTTTGAGTGATAAATATGCAAAAAACACAGAAATCAGGAAGGGGGCAAATACTTTTTCACGGCACTGTATTACAGCCATTCCATTCCAGCGTCTGTTGAATTCCAACACAAACACAAAGCTGAGCTACTTCAGTTCTTGCACCAGGAGTGGAATAAAGTCACCTAAGAACAATGTGAAAGACTTGTGGAGAGCATGCCAAGACGCATGAAAGCTGTGATTAAAAATAAGGGTGATTGCACCAAATATTGATTTCTGAACTCTTCTGAAGTGTAAACATTAGTATTATGTTGTTTTAAAATTAATTTGATCTTGTTTCTTTGCATTGTTTGAGGTCTGAAAACATGTATCTTTTTTGTTCTTTTGACCATTTGTCATTTCCCGCAAATAAATGCTCTAAACGATAATATTTTTATTTGGAATTTGGGGGAAATGTTGTCAATAGTTTATAGACTCAAACAAAAATGTTCCTTTTGCCCAAACACAAACCTATAAGTAGTAAAATCAGAAAAACTGATAGGCCTAATTTTGCAGTGGTCTCTTATTTTTTTCCAGAGTTGTACACACATTCATACACCAGTGTACGCAGACACTGAGGACGAGGTGGGTTAAGTGACTTCATTTGTGGGAGCTGGAGTTATACCAACAACCTGTGGGTCAGTGGATCTGCTGTCACCCATACAAAGACATCTTGACTGATTGAAAGAACATAGAAATTGAACCCACTGAACCTCATCACAGCTCATGTTTAGGTCTTCACTCATTTGGGAACGACTACCTTGCTTAGACCATGAGCAGAATTTTTCTTATTATAGATTTACAGATTTACAAAGCAAAACTACCACCAGACAAACAACAACTGCACACATAACAATACAATCTATAGTGTACTACTCACTGCTATTCTATTTCTGCCTGCGTGCATGCAAGCAAACAGCCCCCAGAACCCCTTTTCCAGTGACCGATGTCTGTTTAGCTCAGCTGCTGCTCTAATGTGTACTACAGCAAGTTACCAAATCCATCACTACATCCCCTTCAATAATAAATAAGCTACAGGCTGAGCAGCTAATAACTCGTGGAAAATGCCAGGGCAAAAACAGCTTGGGGGCTACAAAACTGTGGCTTTGTGTTAAACCCAGGTAAGAAAAAGTGGTGGTCTATAAGCAACTACATTATGAGGAAGCAAAGGGGAGTCGCCAAGTAGGATTAGCGTGCAGATAATTGGGAAAATGCATTGAAGTCGACAGGTGTGTGTTCACAATGGCACTGACTTAAGCCACGTTTGTGCTTTGTGGAATGTGGCTCAAGTTTGTGATGAATTAAAAACACTGTATCTGATTTTTACCATAAAAACCTGAAAAGCAAAACTACTTAATTTTAAATCAGGGGTGTCAAACTCATTTTGGTCCGGGAGCCGTATCCAACCTACTTTGATCCCAAAGGGGCCGGGTCAGAAAACTCATAGCATGTATACCCCAAAAATAGCAATAAGTCCAAATATTTGTGCAGGGAAACACAAATCTATTACAGAAGTCTCTTTTATTTGATGAACACATTCTTTTACAAAATATAATAATATTATGAACAACCTGAAACTTTAAGAAAAATGCAATTTCAACACAATGTTTTAACATTAACTTGTATGCACTTCACAGAATTTAGTCAGGCTTTCTTTTTGCTCCTTAAACTTGGCATCTTTTAGCTGCACAAGTGCATCAATATCAGTGTCTCGTAGTGGCGTTTAAGATTGCATTCCTAGAGCACCGCCACTTGTTGCAAACACACCAAGCATACAGGTTTCCCATTCACCTCTGCACTCGGCATCCACTTTTCTCATTTTTGACATTTTGCTGATGAGGGCGCCACGGTCAGCAGTCAAACGATAGTCCTTTAAAGGGATATGCCACCCCCAGGTCAAATTTGGGCATCTCCCCACAGTCCAGAGACTAAAATAATTGGTGGAAATCGTTTTCCTGCTCACCCAGCCATTGTCCGAGTCTGTCGCCACTGACCGCCGCGGTATCTGCAGCTACTCCACGTTAGACTGGAGTCTAACGTCGCCAGAGAAAGATTTCGGCCAAAAGGAATGAATTTGCTCGATGCGTTTCCCAATTACTTTCTGTGTAGTGCGCATTCATATCGAGTGCAAATAAATGTGCAAATCAACACGGAGAGCTTGCCTTGGTCATTTTGGGTGGGAACTATTTTCCAGTGCGGAAGAATACAGCCGAATCACGCAGCACGCTGCCAGGGGAATCCCTGTTACGCACCAGGAAGGGAGTTCCCCTGTTGCACAGCGTGGTGCGTGATTCGGCTTTATTCTTCCGCACTGGAAAATAGTTCCCACCCAAAATGACCAAGGCAAGCTCTCCGTGTTGATTTGCACATTTATTTGCACTTGATATGAATGCGCACTACACACAAAGTAATTGGGAAACGCATCGAGCAAATTAATTCCTTTTGGCCGAAATCTTTCTCTGGCGACGTTAGACTCCAGTCTAAGGCGGAGGAGCTGCAGATACCGCGGCGGTCAGTGCTGACAGACTCGGACAATGGCTGGGTGAGCAGGAAAACGCTTTCCACCACTTATTTTAGTCTCTGGACTGTGGGGAGATGCCCAAATTTGACCTGGGGGTGGCATATCCCTTTAAGAGCGTTTGGAAAGAGGCAAGTCTTCATTTGTGCTGCTCTGGTGGGAGGGGCCACGCACAGAGGCGCTGGATAATGCTATGCTAAACTGCGTAGAAAAGAGGCGCAGAAGATTACCAATATTTTAATAGAAAATTAAAATATAATTAAAATATTTTAACAGAAAATCAGCCAAGGGCCAGATTAAAAGTCTTGGAGGGCCGGATCTGGCCCCTGGCCCTCATGTTTGACACCCCTGTTTTAAATGGTTTTTAGTGGTTCAAAGTTACTCCTCAGTTACCTTATACATTCCGAGCATCCTATCATTCAGAGACGAGAGCTGAGTTTTGCTGTGATGGTAAAGCATGTTAACGCACACTTCAAGATGATCAATAAAACTACAGGGAAAAAATAGAAACAATTGTTTGGTTATTTACCAGGTCTTAATTTTAGGCTTGGCTTAGTTTTCATGAAGAATATTTGGTAATAGGAATCAATAGCTCATCTTGGTGTTTTATTCTTGTATACAGTATCGTCTCATATTTTTCGAGTATTAATCCATAAAGCTTTGTTGGGCTCGTTTAAATAATCTCATCTGTTTGGAGTATTGTGTTGCTAAATAGCTGTGCCGAAAAGTGATGAAATGCTTCGTAAACATGCAAGTGTACTCTGTCAATAAACACAACTACACAAAGAAGACATTTTTCAAGATGATTGGCTATTTATAAATCATAAAGCAATGCAATGTGTGCCTGAAAAACTATGCAGCTTTAAATCTATACTTTCGCACAAGCAAAATTCAGACTACACATTAAACCCAGCCCCTCGGATCGTCAATATTGAGTATAGCAAGAAGTGTAAGGCAGAATCAATAGTTCCTCATGGTGCCACTGCGTTTCTTTGCTTGTTTGGCCACTTAACAAAATATGAAGGCCAAAGTGACAGGTTAGACTCACTCATTTTACTAAAACACACTTCATATCATTGTATTTAAGATTTGTCCAAAAACATTCACACTCATTTTCCCAATTTGGGCATTTTTTAGGTTTAAAATTGTACTTCCTGGTTAGAAATCGTGTCAAATCACAGTAGGGATTTCTATAACAAAGCAAAAAGCAATTCCAATGAGCACAGAAATTTCTATCCGACAAATACAGCAACAACAACAACAACAACAACAAAAACACTTTTTATTTTGTTGAACCTTTGGGCAGAATTCTCCCTAGTCTGATGTCATTAGTATGTTTGAACTCTCCACTTTCTGTAATTTGGAAATTGCTTCTTGGTTGGTCATTTATATTTACAATAGTTATAATTGCACTAAATTAAGTCAAAATTAGAGAATCATAAAAGTCTGTCATACGCACTTTAAAGGAGAATTATCGTTTTTTACAATCTGAGCCTTATCTCGGTAATAAAACAAGTTGTTTTACTCACCCATAGCACTTTGGTGTCATATGGAGCACTTCCGGAGATGTTTTAAATTAGCGATATCCGTAACGCGAGCATATAATATATGCCCCGAGCGGTCTCCAAATAACACAAACCTTAGCACTTTTCAAATCATAGAAGCTCAATGTCTTAGTCTACACTTTCGTTTGAGTCAAAAGTGGCCTGTAATCCGAGATTTATCCATAATTTACAGCTTTGCGTTTCGTGTTTGGGTCCCGGGAGCTGAGAGCGAAATAAACTGTGACTCTGCACATGCGCACTGGCGTCCTCATCTACTCAAAACTATGGCTAAATCTTGAATTACAAGCCACTTTTGACTCAAACAAAAGTGTAGACTAAGACATTGAGCTTCTATGATTTGAAAAGTGATAAAGTTTGTGTTATTTGGAGACCGCAAACATGTGCCCCGAGAACTCACATTACGGAGATTGCTAAACTAAAACATCTCCGGAAGTGCTCCATATGACACCAAAGTGCTATGGGTGAGTAAAACAACTTGTTTTATTACCGAAATAAGGCTCAGATTGTAAAAAACGTTAATTCTCCTTTAATAAATACGTGAATTACTCCAAGAGAATGCCAATGCAAAAACAACAATGTGATAATAGCTTTAAACCCAAGCACCTTCTCAATAGTTCCTCACAGTGCTGTTCTTGGACCCTTATTGATTGCATAATTTTCCTTGTTTGGGTACGGATAGAGACATTGAGCTGCTGTGCCGAGAACAGTGCCAGCTCAGGCCTTATTATCTGCCCTACGCCATTGTAGGTTAGACTTAGACTTAGACAAACTTTATTGATCCACAAGGGAAATTGGTTGGGATTGTTTGGGTTATAATACTTCCTACAGTGAGAGCTCAGCCAGGCTTGGATGGACAATAACAATGTTCTGAGCATTCAAGTCTCTGGGTACTTGTGCTGATGGTAAGAAAAAAAACCCTTCTACATTCATTAAGGTTTAGGCACATTTTATTGTCTCTGTAGGGAAATTTGCACCCCTGCATCCAATACAGCTGAGGTAATCTGCCAGAAGCAACCAGGGACCTACAGCTCTGGGAAAGAAAATAAGAGACCACTGCATTTTTTTCTGAAATCAGCATCTCTACATGTATTACAGCCATTCCATTCCAGCGTCTGTTGAATTCCAACACAAACACAAAGCTGAGCTACTTCAGTTCTTGCACCAGGAGTGGAATAAAGTCACCCAAGAACAATGTGAAAGACTTGTGGAGAGCATGCCAAGACGCATGAAAGCTGTGATTAAAAATAAGGGTTATTGCACCAAATATTGATTTCTGAACTCTTCTTAAGCGTAAACATTAGTATTATGTTGTTTTCAATGAATTTCATCTTGTTTCTTTGCATTGTTTGAGGTCTGAAAACATGTACAGTGTTACCTCACCTTACGAAAGACCCAACAAACGAGAATTCCAAGTTACGAAACGCATTCACGTTAAATTTTGGTCTCTAGATACGAAAGAAAATTCAAGTTACGAAACGCAAAATCTCAAAAATTCAAATAATGCGCGCTCAGCCACACACATTATACGCTTTTCTCAGACTGGATTTAAACTTTTCTCACATTTGTCTCTCGTTTAAACACTCAAACTTTCATAGATTTTCAACAAAATGTATTAATAGTGAAGCATGGGGGGAAGGGGGAGGGCGGACACGTGTGTGATAGCGCAGCATGACCCGGCACGGGGCTGCGAGCACGAGACCCGTGCTCAAACTGTGACCTGTTCTAGAGGAGGCACGGTTTGAGCACGGGTCTCGTGCTCGCAGCCCCGCGCCGGGTCATGCTGCGCTATCACACACGTGTCTGCCCTCCCCCTTCCCCCCACGCACGCAGTCGCTGCTCGCCTCAGCCGTGACTCGTGAGGTACACCGGTGCTGCTGCTAATAGCAGAGCTAGCACGAAACCAGGAAATAGACGCTTTAATCCTGGTGTCCAGTCCTGGTTTAGTCCAGGTTTAGTCCTGGTCCAGTCCAGGTTTATAACTGGTCTAGACCTGGTATAGTCCACGTTTAGTCCTGGGTCTACATCTCAGGACGCAGAACACAGTGTTACACTATAAAAAAAAGTTACACTATAAAAAAAAAACTTGGAACGGGGCCTTGGAACGAATCAGGCTTTTTCCATTGAAATACCTACTCAACTTACGAAACATTCACGTTACGAAACCACTTCTGGAACGAATTAATGTTCCTTTTGCCCAAACAAATACCTATAAGTATATAGGTATAGGTATAGTAAAATCTTGCTTGGTCAGGACTACCTTAGCTTGATAATTTTACCAAGAGTGCATGTTTTGGAATGGTGGGAGAAGCGAATAGAGGAAACCCATGCACAGAAAGAGCCAGGCAGCCCAGGAGTTGAACCTAAAACCTTCTTACTATAAGGTGTGCTAGCTACTCTGCCACTGTGCTGTGCTGTCAGTCTTTTTACGCTCTGGGGCTACTTCAATTATTCTTAACAAAAATGAAGGCTGTTGTTGTGTAACCTTGACTGATTTCAAAATTTCAATTCAAATGTTTGTGTTTGATATTAAGACATTAACCTGAACAGCACAGACAAGGAGACTGTTTGACGTCATCGTGTAGAGCCTGCAGGCAGGTTCATCTGTCTCCCTCACGCTCACATAGAAGCTGTGGAGAGATAAATGGACCCGGGCTGCATATGCACATAGAGGGAGACACCGGGGGGGCTACAGCTGCCACCTGTTGGCTACAGCACTGAAGTTCACCCAGACGGTCACCTTGTCCCCTCTCCCCTTTATGCTGTGTGTGTCTCAGCATGACTCAAGAGTATAGCCATTATATTATATCTGATTTAATTATTGAGCAAAAGGAACGTTACGTGACGGTCCCAAATTGATCGTGGTTCATAGTCCCCACAAATGACAAACTGCATTATTTAGTTTTGTTTGACGTTTCTTGTTATAACTGCATATGTGATGATTTTGAATAAGGGTATAAGAGTATTAAGAGGAATAAGAGTATTATTCTGTGAGCATGGGACTAGGGACTACCTATGTAAAATCAGTATACTGTCATATACTGTATATATATAGTCCCATGCCATTAGCATTGCAAGTGTGATTCAGTTAAGAAAAAGGCATTCATCAAAAACTTTTACTTTGGTCCACAGTCTTATGATGTAGTCGTCAGCCTCCAGGGCTAAAGAACAGAGTAAAATGTCCCTCTAACCAAACATTATTCAAACTGATGCCAGCTACATAACAGAAGAATGACTTACTTTCTTTAAGACAAAACAGAATTATTATGTCAGAAAGGTGATAGAACAGCCCTGACACACCAGCTCACACTGCTCCTCTCCGACTCTCTCTCCTCTCCTGTTGCCACAGCAACCCCGGCATTCATCTCCATGTCTCGGTGACGGCACATGAAACCACAGACAGGCCAGGAGCACACAAATATTCACAAAACAACAACCAAAACCAATCAAACATTATGAGCTGCACATTGTCTGTAAGTATAGAGATGGAATTAAATTGAATCATAAAGTAAAATATACTGAGGTGTTACTCAAGGGTGTGCAGATGTTAATAAAGTATAAACCAAGAGATTCTTATTAGACAGATTGCAACTTCTTTAAAAACAAAACAAAATAGCAAAGCAGCCATTTTTTCTTAAGAGAGGGGAAAAAAATCATAATAATATCATTCATTTGATCAAATGAATAAGAGTGAAGTGAAATGTGTGAAAACATAAAGTGAGCCTCTATCTGCACTAGAAACACCTGCTGTTTCTGTCACAACCTGTAACTGTGTATCACTGGAACAAGAACACATTTTGTCCCCACTTTGTGTGGGACAGAGATTGATATGTGCAAATACTGCACTCATACACATTTATAATAGTTGGGACCATGGCTTTCAGTTGAAAATCATTTCATTTATAAGTCCATTGAAATCATGTTAATGCTCTCAGCAAGTGTGTAATGTTATGCACGTATGTAAAGTGCTCCATCAGCTAATGTTAGAAGAAATATACTGCATGTATGTGGTTGCTTTAATAATGAGCCATTTCAAATCATTTTAAAAGATTGTGTTAACATAAATGGGGAAATCAAGTATGGGACCATCACATTATTTATCATTACAAAGCACAAAAGCCTCCACAATCACCAGCTCTACGTAGTCAAATACACTTGTTGTTCAGACTAACAGAGTTCATACCTCACAGTTGCGACCAGTGTAACCCGGGCGGCAGGTGCAGGCGTACTCCCAGGTGTCCTGTAGTGGCCCCGCAGAGGTGAGGGCCAGACAGGAGCCTCGGTTCAGGCAGGGCACTCCCTCGCACGGGTCCGGCCGAGGGGTGGGCCTGGTGGGAGCAGGTTCAGCAGGGGCAGGGGTGTCCGGAGCCAGCTGGAACGGAGACGCCAAAGTGCTCCTCAAGAAGAAGAAGGCGAGGAGCATCCATGGAGGTGTAGTGGTGGTCATCCTGGAGGAGGCGTGCCTAGGCTCTTTTCTCGTTCTTCAAACCGGAGCTCACTTTGTTTTATTAGCAGGGACAGAAGGCAGTTAGTGGGGATGCTGAGCCGGAGCTGTGCAGGAGAAGGCAGGCTCGAGCAGACTGGTACTGAGGAGGAGAGGAGGTAGAGGAGAGAGAGGGAGTGAGAGCAGAGAAGAGGAGGAGGAGGGGGAGGTCTGCTGACGACACACACTGACGACACATCACCTTCGCTGGAGCTTCTGTCTCCTTATCAGGGCTCATCCTCTCCTCTCTGACATGGAGGGTACAAGTGGAACATACCTGCGAGCAAGGGATAATTACATCTGCTCCTAAAATAATAGTGATCTAATCTCAACAAAAAACACATATTTATTCATCTTCATATTTATATTTATTTAAGACTAGATATGTGGCCAAATGAATCGAAAAGCATCTGAAGAAATCTCTGAAATGCATTTTATTATTAAGGGAAATTAAGACTGTACGACATGTGCTGAGAACATTGCATTTGATTTATAGTTAGGCCTATTTGTTCTTCGTGTTATATTCTCATCGGGTGCTATAATTGATTATTTATTGACCAGTTTGCTTAATGGTCACATCAAGGGTTAAGCCTAGAAATGCAGTTTGCAGTGTGAGCACAACATGGTGACGTGTTGCATTTGTTGACACTGATGGACTGAGTAACAAAACTGCACCGTGGCCAATATTGTAATTCTGTTAACGACATTCTGTTTAGACATTTTATATGACATTTAAATATTATTTTGTTTTGTTGTGAGATTCTTCCCTTTCAGACTGTGGTGTAAACATAAAGCGCTCCATGTTTTCCCTCCTTTAGTCAAGTGCGGCACCTGCTCGAGGCATTCATGTGGATAGTGTAAATAATTGTGTAAATATTTAGACTCGGCTAATTGTTACAATTATGTTGAACTGGTTAATAAGCAGTTTTTAGTTTGAGCACGATTTAGATTTTTTAAAAAAACAATTAATACATAACAATAAATAATAATAAATAATGCTTTTGTGGCTAATGCTACACAATATACAGCTCTGGGGAAAAAAAAAAAAAAAAAAATGAGACCACTGCAAAATGATCAGTTTTTCTGATTTTACTACTTATAGGTATGTGTTTGGGCAAAAGGAACATTTTTGTTTGAGTCTCTAAACTACTGACAATATTTCCTCCAAATTCCAAATAAAAATATCCTTTAGAGCAGAGGTCTTCAACAGGGGGGTCGACCCCTAGGGGGGTTGTGGAGGTACTGCAGGGGGGGGGTCGCGAAATCTTTTGATTTCACTTTAAAATAATATAATTTTATATTTTAATATTTTTAAAAACAATATATTTTTTCATTTTTCCCCAATCAATTTCTCCCTTGTTCCTCCACCCTCTTTGATGTCTTAAAATGAAAAAAGATATGTTATGTGCAACTCATCAGGGTCAGACATCTCACTGAAGTGGGAGTTCACAGATGGCTTGGGGGTTCACTGTCCCCTGTATGTTCATGTATGTTCACAGTTTAACTTGATGTGTTATGATCAAAGCTTAACTTGATTTGTGTTAATTGTTCATTATTTGAATAGCTCTGTATTTGAGCAGGATGTATGTGTAAATGGCAGAAGCACAGCCACTCTCTCCCTTGCACTTGTTTTTTGGTTGAATCAGTGAACGATCTTAATAGGCTTGTGTTGTATGCAAGTTGTGTTTAAAAATTGCAGTAGCACATCCACCCCGTAGGGCCTATCCGGCCCATCTTTAAAATAAAAATAAAAACATGAAAATACAGTATTAACCTGTGTATTATTTCCTTGTATTGGATGTACCATAACAGAGTAGCAATGTTTATACATGACACTAAGCTCAATTTAATATAAAACACAATTCTATGCCGTATATATAGTAGGGGGTCCCTGGCCCAGTTTGCCATCTGTTTGGGGGTCCCTGGCCTGAAAAACGTTGAAGACCCCTGCTTTAGAGGATTTATTTGCAGAAAATGGTCAAAATAGCAAAAAAGATACATGTTTTCAGACCTCAAACAATGCAAAGAAACAAGATCAAATTCATTTTAAAACAACATAATACTAATGTTTACACTTAAGAAGAGTTCAGAAATCAATATTTGTTGCAATAACCCTTATTTTTAATCACAGCTTTCATGCGTCTTGGCATGCTCTCCACAAGTCTTTCACATTGTTCTTGGGTGACTTTATTCCACTCCTGGTGCAAGAACTGAAGTAGCTCAGCTTTGTGTTTGTGTTGGAATTCAACAGACGCTGGAATGGAATGGCTGTGATACATGTAGAGGTGCTGATTTCAGAATAAAGTAGTGCAGTGGTCTCTTATTTTTTTCCAGAGCTGTATTTACTGAGGGATAGGAATTTTATTTACACTAATGCAGTGATCTTGGTTTAGCCCATTTTAAGTTACACATTGCCCATGCACAGCCAGCAAGATTTTACCAACTCATCGTTTGCACAAATTGGGCAAAACTGACTCTTTTTGGACGTACCAGGATGTCCTACGATTCATCTGTTCATGCTTAAAACTACCATTCGTAGCCCTTGATTTTTGTGGATGGTAGATGTGAAACCTGTTCCTCCCTCCAGGCCTTTGTTCAGGCTCATCTGTGCTCCCCGTGTTCTTGTGTCAGATAGCAGTGGTGCTGTGTGAGAATACTACAGAGTGGCGTTGGCCAATCTAATACAGACAGTAGCTTTAAAGATCCACTTATCTCACTCAGCAGTTTTGCTATTGAGGGCCCCACATGCAACAGTTCAGATTTGCCATGTACACTGTTCATTGAAGTTTGAGGAATTTCATATTTTAAATTGTGGTTTTGCATAGGCCTATGCCAATGAACGGCCAATGATTTGGGAAGGGAGACTTTATTTCTCCTTCAAACCAACACCAAATATCTGTGTCAAACCAGAATTTTAGTTTAATCAAAACAGTCGCTTTTCAACTGAGCTTTTATGACTGTCAAATGGAACTTGGCTGGCTCAGTTTCTTAACATGGAACATTTAACATAAATTCAAGTTTTATAGGCACAAATAAAGCCAGTCACACATGCAGCCAGACCCAGCTATTTACATTTGACCAGAACTGATTACCCTACATTTTGGATCAATTTCCCAGGTCAGGAACTAGTAAAATGACTTCACATTTTAAGGGCGGGTTTAGGTGTGAATAAATGCCAGATTATTAGATTTGTATGCAGTGTTTTTCCTAGAATAAATTTTAAGACTTTGTTTTGAATTCTTTAGTGACCACATTGGAGAATTTGACCACAAACATTGCATTGTATGAAGTCAGGGAGTGATTTGCAATATAGTCCCACTGTGTACACACCATTATTAAAAGCAGCATGTGGATGGAGTCACGGCGATCAATGATAACTCCTGTGGTCATTAATGAGATGTGGTTTTTTTCCCTGTGGTTTCATCCATCGTATCCAGAAATAGATGAACAAAACACTAACGAAAACCACATTTTACCAAAACAGTTCTTCCTTATCATTGATAAACACAAAAAGACATATTCTTAGTACTCGGATATCCAGTTCAGAGACAAGAAATTAACTTTTCTGTCACCATGGCAACGTGTGCAATCCCATTATGAAAGAGCATTATCAATTTGTTGTTTTACATAGCACAGGCTTAAAAAAAAAAAAAAAAAGCAAATAAAATAAAACAATCATGAGTCAAACAGTTACTTTATTTATGTTCAGGTAAAAACATGAACCTGATGCAGTAAATTATTGCAGATCTTAGAAACCAGCACATGAACGATTGAGCCAGGAGAGCGTACAGTGGCGCCCTCCCCTGGCCACAGACTGCAGGTGCACACCACGGTTTGTTCCAAGCCAGCAGTGCAGAGAAAAAAAATAATCATCATCATCATCATCAACTACAGCAAGAAATAAAGACCAAATAGAAAATTATAAAAGGTAAAGCAGACATTCGCACCTCCAGAACAGTGTGCAGCGCTGCATACAAACTTTAAACTCCATAAATGAACTTGAAATGCTTGCTATGAAACAAGAAGACCAGCCAAACTTTGTGCCCAGCTACATTTATGTGTTGAGGGGTTGCTCAGAGCTCTGTCAGGCCAAGAATACCCCACACATCCAGATAGGGCCCAACGAAAAGACACTAACTATATAAAAAAAAAAAAAGGAGCCAAAAGCAAATTCACCTGATCAACACATGGCCGAAGCCCTCTAAAATAAAAAGGAGGCCAGAACGCAATCAAAGTGGGTAAAAGGGAATAATGATCACATCAGAGGTAGGGAGAGTTTTCATATTTGAGTAACTTTTTGGGAAATTGGGCAATATTTCAAAGAAGCAATGTCATTTAATAGGAGTTTGAGTATGTGTGCAACTTGTGATGACTTTTTGCCGATACCATAATTTGCACCTTTTATATAGTGGTAAAACAAAGGATCCAAAGAGTTACTCAAGGCTCGCTGTATTCTCTCTGCCCACCTCTGGTAATGATCGCTCGTCACTACCCGCATTCAACCAACAGCAACTCTCACCGTCACAACTGGAAGCAGAGACTCACAGAGGGAGAAGCAGAACTCAAAAGCAACACACAAACTGGGGCCGATATAATACAGAACCGAACAGACGAACCGAGGAGCGACGTCAGAACAAAGAACTATTCTATCAAATGTGTAGAATGAACAAAGTCTGCAAATTTGTCTGTACAAATGATCTTTGGAGCTAAAGTAAACCTAGCTTGCTCAATGGACCCCCCCCCCCCCCCCCTCTTCCCACAGTTCATGACGCAGTCCGTCGCTTCGGAAAGGAAACGTCCCTTTTTAAATATCACATAGCAATGCAGTTTAAAATGTCACCCAGATGTTTTCATTTTTTTTTTTTTAACATTACTCAACTACTGATATAGGTTTTACTCTTTTATACTTTAACTTCTGCGAGTCATGGAACACTTTTCCATTTTTTTCTTTTTATACATTTTTTTGAGAGACGGGGCAGCAAATATATATTTAGAGTCTTATTCTTCTGCAAGCTGCTTTCTCTAACAAGGCTGTACAGAGCCTTAATGTATGTGATTACAAAAAACTAAAGAGGAAGTCATGATTTCATCAGTCGCTGTTGAAGGCATTTAAATGTGACATGTGACGAGATCAGGAAAGGTGGAAGGACTGCTGGCCCTCTCGAGCTGCAATCAACAGTTTCTCTCTCATGATCTCTATGCTGGAGTAGTCAGGCAGCTTCAGGTAGTTGACGCAGGTCATGACCGATGGGAGGAAGTCATCCGGGTTCTCCGACGATTCAAAAGTCTTCCTCACAATAGTCAGCGGGGGATTCAAGCTCCGGAATCCTGACAAACAGAAGGATAGGCTTAGTGGCATAATGACCAAAAAGCACCCTGTACATGTACTGTAATGTGTACTGCATGAACTCACCTCCCACTGGCAGCCGGGGACTCCCTGTGACAAACTGCAGGAAGAGCCTCTGCTGCTCGGCATCGAAGCTGCTCAACACCTCAAACAGGAACCGCACAGCACGACTGAGAACACACACACACACACACAAAAACACTGAACTATAGAATACACCTCATCCAACATGACCTGTGCTCTTTAAAAAGACAATGCACCAACTGCATATTTAAATCATTTCACCTGTCGTGTGTGTACCCATGGTCCGGTCGACAGCACTCCATAAGCGTCTTCACATCCCAAGTCTCTGACTTACTGCCACACAGCAACTGATCAAGCTGCAGCGCAAAAAACATGTTTAAAACATTCCACTGCACCAGTCCAGTTTAGTTTAAAGCACACTTACCTCTTCTGGATAGAAATACTGCAAGTGATGCAGTGGGAATACAGACTCAAATCCTTCACGAAACGATTCAAACTGTCTGGACACCCCTTCGTTTAGAGTCCAGTAGACCACCAACTGGAAAAGAGGATAGCACAGAATGTTACATACAAAGAACACTATAATTTTGGCATAGCCTTAAGAGAAACTTTAATGATCCAAAAGGAAATGTCTTATTAAAGCCCCATACCCTGAGGTACTCCTCCAGGTTGTAGATGGTCACAGCGATATCTTTGCCTCCCTTCTTCAGCTCAATATTTGGGAATCCTGGGAGTGTGAAGTCAAGGCCCAGATCTTCCACTGAGCAGCCATTCATGTTGAGGCTCTCCAGCGCCTGCTGCAGGGTCTCCCTTGTCTATTACAAACAACAAAAAAGTGTTTCTACAGTGCGTTCATTTGGAAATCCCAAGATGAGCATAGTCAGGGATGAAAGTGTCCCGTCATAAAAAAAGCTGAAAGTCACGCACCCCTCCCGGCCGAAAAGTTTTTTTATGACCGGGGTGGTGGCTTTCAGCCGCATTGGTACGCCCGTTACCTGCGGTTTCCGCCCGCGGCTCACATAGGCTCGCACGGTACATTTTTAATACGACACGCGTACTTCTGTTTCTGAACGTACTTCTGACGATTCCATTTTTCAAGGGACGGTTGGTGACACTAAACACAACTATACGTATATATACACCCAAAATCTTTCCTAACGCATTTTCACAGAAAAAACAAACAAACAAAAAAAACACGCGGCTGAAAAAAATGCGGAGATCCGCTAAAAGGCGGAAGTCTTTCATCCCTGCATAGTTCATCATGTACTTGTGATCTGTCCTGCTCCAATCTCTTCTTCTGTCGAATGATATCTTCCAGGTGCTGTATGGACTTGGCCACAGCTGGGTCGATGTTCACCAAGTCATGTGAGCTGATGGACGGCTCATGTCGCAGCATCCACTTATAAAAGGGTAAGCCCAAAGGCAGATCCAACTGGAAGACAAACCAGAATTACACAGTAGTCTTTTGAAACTTGCAAAGATGCAAAGATGCAAAAGGATGCATCTTTACCAGCCTGAAGTCCATGATGGCTTTGGCCATCAACTTTCCTAGGAAGCGGAACTTCATCTTTATTTTGGCGATGTGTGCTGGTTTGGTCGTCCTACCAAAGGGAACAGCAAACAGTCCCCTTGAGCAGAACATGTATTTGGTTCCTTCTTGGCTTCCTGGATGACCATGATGTAGAAAAACAATGTTAACAGAAAGTAGAACTAGGCCATTCATAGGTGTTTCTAGCGATTTGAAGGTTTTGTACCTTTAGGGTTTGACAGTGTGACCTCTTCACCCCTCCACAGGCCCAGGTCGGCCCGCTGCAACTCCTGAGACACCAGGGCATAGAATTCCAGAGTGGGGCCAAGTCCCGTGCCAACCTAAAAAATGTTTACAAAATGATTCCAATTTTAATGTAAAACATTACAACTTTCCACAGAGCAACAATTCATTACCTCATTCTCATACTGAATCTCCAACATGGCTCTAGAGCTGCCCAAGTCCTGCATCACTGACTCTGCCTGTTTAAGCAGCTCATCGCGGTTTATCGTTCTCTGCACATAGTAAATATTAAGCATTACATGTATAATGAAAGTAAATGAAATAAAACCACAAAAAGCACCTTTTTCCTGTCAAGACGTGGTGCAACTCTGCTGTCCTGGGAATCTGACTGGTTGATTTCAGGGTTTGTGTCAAGTAATCGCTGCATGGCTCTGTCACGATCGAAGGCTGTTACATAAAACAACATCTGCCGGGTGTCAAAAGGGAAGAAGAAAGGGCTGCAGAGACACAACAGAGTTCAGGAGCCAGCATAAAGACGTGGTTCTTTACAAGAAATTACCCCACACTTACCAGGTCTTTCCCAGCTCAATGAGCCACGTGGGAATGTTGCCTGTCATGATGACCAGTGGGTCCTGCAGCTGACGGTTGGCTTTGGCTGTCAGCTTACTGTTGATGAACTCAGTGGTAGAGATGATCTCCTTACATGCTGCATTCTGAAAACCATAAGTTAAGCCATGAGCTTTAGAGGACAACTTAAAAAAGGTATGAGAAGGTACACAAAAGGATACATACTTCATACAAATAAAACCAGTATCTACTGATGGAGTGCAGGACCCTCAGCAGCAGGATGACCTCTAAAGAAGGGTCATCAAAGGTTATAGTCTCTGGTGGCTCCGTAGTGAGGTAAGTGTCTAATGGGTTGGCGACGCTGGGACAAACACCATCTATGTGTCAAGTGAAACATAGTTAGCCTTTGTTATTCATGATCACCACAGTATCCGATTACACAATGCTCACCATGCCACAGCTCATCCTGCTTCTTGGCATTTCGAGGTGAAGTTTTGGTGGGAGCAGTCTGTGCACGGCCCCTCTTCCCACCCACTGAGTCTTTGCTGCCATCCTCATCCTCTCTCACAGGCTTATACCTGTTAGGAACACATCCACACAGATAATCAAAGTCATCAACAAAAACAAGAACTGCAATCATTGCTGCATTCAAAGCATTTTACCAGATGGTGTGCGTTTTGGTCCAGATGCCCGCTCTCCCCAGGGGATTAGCCTCATCATCAGTGGACTCTCGCTCCTCTTCAGCCTGTAGACTGTACTGACGCACTGCCTGGTACACAGTCATGTTGTATGGCAGAAGATGGTCCCCAATGTAGAACTGGAGTCTGTGCCGCACACTGCCAGAGTTCAGGAACTGAGCCGCCTGAACCATGACAAAATGTGGAGTTACATTTATTCATGAACTTACACCCACAGAGCACTGAAGGAGTGTTTTCACATGACCTGTCACATACCAGTGATTCATCAATTTCATCGTCTGAACCGTCGTCGTCACTGTCCTCATCCTCCTCTCTGATTCGACCGTAGCCTATAATAGACACAGAAATTGTAAATTAAATATTAAAGAAACACACAAAATTTCTAAAATACAATAGAAGCTGTGAATATAAACTTACCTCTAACCACAAGATATCTCTCAATTGCTTGAACAAGGGCCAGAGGGTCAATCTTTACCGGGCCACCTTTCCACTGTTTGACATTGGTACAGTCGGGGTGCCTCTGTAGCTGACACTTCAGCTGGTGAGTGTTAAAGAACTTCAGAGCCTGAGATCCTCTGCAGAGACAAAAGGACTGAGTTGAAGCCTCCATAAAACTCTCACATTGAGTTGTTTTTCAGTAAAAACACAGACCTGCTTCCATTTCCATTGCCACTCGGAAAGTCATGAACTTTGACGGGGAATTGCTCCATCTGACTCAAGCAGCTGTTCATCTTGTGCACCAAAGCTAAGTATGCTCCGTTCATTGTAGGGTCCAAACGGGTAAGGGGCTCCATTCCTGGAACCTAATGAAAAAAAATGTAAAAAATTAAGTTTTTCTTTTTTTTTTTTTAATGACAAAAATGCTTTTGTAAAAAATGACAAAGCCTTACCGGACAATCTGTGAAAACATGGAGGAACCGCTTCAGCCGCAAATCACGACTCAGCAAGTCTCTGTCTGTGCTGGAGGTCAGATAGAGCAGGAGCTGCTTCACCAGCCCACTGTGCTGGATCTCAAACGATGACACGTCCGATTCACAAACTATATTGGAGATCTCCACCAGACACTGCATGCCACCATCCACCTATGGCACACACAGATATGTCAGTATATGTATAGTCCCACTCCAATGGAATCATTTGGCCAGTATTTGTACCTGCAGCCCAAGCTGCTCAGTGGCTGTGCAAAGTCTCTGGAGTACATTCAGCGCAGGATTACTACCATCCACATTTTCAGAGTTGAAATAGCGTTCCACAAACTTGCTAGCCTGTTCTTTGATCCAGGCTTTTATTTTGTCTCTGTAAAAAATGATAAATCACAGTTATTAGAGAATTAATTTCACTCAAGCAGTATTGTGGGGTTTTTTCTAACCAAACCTGTTATTAGAAATGGAGTCCTTGGGTGGTGCTCTGGCCAGTCCACTCACTCCTGCTGTGCGAGAGGGTTCAGAGTTGGAATTGTTGGTCTGGGCACCCAACTTGCCCCAGGTTTTGGGATTTAGGCTTGCCAAAAATGAGGATTTAGGTGACTGCGTACTTGTTGGGCTTTTAGCTACAAGAAAGAAAATAATTAGATCTTAGGGATGCAAATTATCGGTCAATTCATTAACTGATAGTTGATTGACCTTATCGATCGATTAACGATTAACTGATAAGCGGCGTTTTTCACCAGAATTTTAGTGTTTCAATAGGGTCTTTAAGAATATAAGCTATAGTATACATAACACTGTGTCAAAAATATATCATAGTATTATTATATTGTATATTCCTCAATTAATTATTCCTTAGTAAAAAGCAGACAAATGTATTGATGCTGAATAACAAAATACAGTAATCCCTCGCTCTACCCAATTTTTTTTTTTTTAATAGTGTAACATTTTTTTTATAGTGTAACATTGTGTTCTGTCCTGATTGGCTAAGAGACTAGACCAGGACTGAACATGGACTGAACATGGACTGAACATGGTCTGGACCGGGACTCGACCGGGACTCGACCGGGACTCGACCGGGACTCGACCGGGACTCGACCGGGACTCGACCTGGACTAGACCTGGACTAGACCTGGACTAGACCTGGACTAGACCTGGACTAGACCAGGACTAGACCAGGACTAGACCAGGATTAAACCACCACGTGCCGCTGCTGGTTTCGCCGCGGCCCGCGCCCCGAGCCGCAGGCCAGCCATGCGGGGCGCGGGGCTCGGGGCGCGGCGAAACCAGCAGCAGCGGCACGCATTCCGGGTTCGATCTCGCCACACGCGTACACCCGGGGCTGCTGAGCAGTGCCGTTGGCGCCTGCGGTCGGCTGTGAGTCGAGCTTGGCGCAGCGCGGTCCGCGGTTAATTACAATTAATGCATTTTGATCGACCAACGTCTTAATCGACAATTAACCGTTAATCGATTAATTGTTGACATCCCTATTAGATCTACATAGGAAAAAAAATAATTCAAATGTATCTTTATAACAAATAAAAACATTAGTAATGTAGAGCTTACCCTGATTGTCTACTTTATCATCATCCCTTGGTGGAGAATATTTTGGCCTTCTGGGCCCTCTTTTTGGCACTCGTTTTCTCTTCAAGACATCGCTTAAGCGCCTTAAATGACACAAGTTTTTTTTGTTAATTATGTTTAAAAGCAAAAGTACTGAATTCACAAAAAATGCATCATAGGTGCAGTTCAATATTCTTGCATAGCGGTATTGGTACCGAAACCCTGTATCATAACAGCACCAACATAACAGCCAAGTGTTAGCAGCCCACTGGATCAGTATAAACTCAGTGTTCATATTGGTGCTGAGGAGTTGCACAAATGTCACATACTCAAATACATGCATAAAACTTTCCTCCTTTGCAGTGACAAATCCCATGCACAAATACCCATCTATACTCAAATCAAAACCCTGCAATGTGTGCACTCCTTACCTGGCTCATCGATGTCAACTTCACTAATGTAAACATTCGAAAAGACATGACACACTCATGACTGCTTTATTTTGGTTATTAAGGATTTATTTAGATCTTAGTAATTGCAATTCCACATAGATCTGCCCTCCTGTGAGTGCCATTTAGGGACGATAGCAAACTAAATAGTAGGGCTGGGCTTTATGATAAAAAATTGTAATCAAGATATTTTTTTTTAACATGAGGGCAGAGTGCAGGTGCCCTCATTTTCCACGTTGTCGATCATTTAAAATGTAAAGAAATCAAATTAATTAGATTTGCTGCCCTTCTACATGCCAAACCATCCCCACATTAAGTACACAAGTGATGCAAAGCTAAACTCTGGTGAAACTCACCCCTGTGGGCTGAGGTCCAGGGAGTCATCCATGCTGTGCTGGTAGCTGGGCGAGCCCAGGTCTGCTGTAGCATTATTAGAAGAGGTGGTGGAGGCTGTGCTGTTGCTGGTAGGACACAAGCTAGCAGTTCCACTTTGACATGCTTTGGGAGGACTGGTCACCAATAAACTCTCAGACTCAGCCAAATTCTTAACCTGGTGCATCACACCTGTAAATAACAAGCAGAACTTAGTATGAAAACAAATGCAAATAAACAAAGGCCAAAAGGCAAGTTATGTTACCTTCTCTTCTAAAATAGACACTGAAGACATCAGGTAACTTTTGCATCAAGATTTCAGCCATTTGTAGAGACCCTACTACAATCTTCAAATCCTGACTGGACAGCATGGAGGCAATGTGACTGTTGAATCCACAAAACAAAATTATATTTCACAGCAGAGTAAGTTACAGAAATTTTCTCTTTTTCTACCATTGATTCAGCAACAGCTGTAAAATGAGGAAACACACCTAGACACGGCATGGTTCTTCAGTACGTCTTTTAACAGCTCTGCATCTGCAAAGTAGATGATCCTGAGGATGGCTCTAAGGCACTTGTGTCTGACAGCAGGGCCAGCTGAAGAGCTGTACACCTCGTACAGGACCCCAAACAGAGTTTTGATGAAGCACTTGGCAAGCTCCGGGTCCTCCTTCATCAGCTGGGCTCGTGCATCTTCCCGCCGTACCTCCTGATGACTCCCTACAAGTGAAGAAACGTAGAACATATTATCCAATCATTACATGATGCATGAAAAAGTATTCATGTGGTGGTTAGGGTAATTACCTGTGTTTGGATTGGCCAGGGGGTTGGGTTTCCTCTGGATGCCCCTGGCTGTTCCTGTGTCCTCATTGATCTGCTGCATAGAATTGAAGTCAATAGTGTAGACACGGCCAAGGGTCGACAAGCTAATTTCATCCTCGCCATTCTGATGGGCTGTCTGTAGAAACAGAAATGTGACATGCAGGTGTTAACACATTCTCATTTACGCTGACAGACAAAATAAATTGTATATTACACACATGAGTTAAAACCCACAGGCAATAAACTATAAAAATAAACTTACTTTCTACTTGTAAGTAGAAGGTAAGTGTCTCTGAATTGACTTCAATAAATGTGTGCTTGTGCAGGAGGTTTGAGTTTTTGTATTACATTATCAGTTGAGATGTAGAGGCTTAAATCATTAACATCTCTGACTCAATGATACAGCATTTCATAAAGTTATTTAATTGCTACAACTTAATATTCAGTAAAATGTTTAATTGAATCATCTACCTTTAGGGTTATTATGACAGTGGTATCAAGTAGTGTAATATTAGTGTATTTTTTGTTACAATATCGCTCAAATCACACTCTTATAGTACAAAGAAAAATGACTACTAGTGCAGGTTCATTAGTAGCTACAACCCAGAAACCTAGCAATCAGAGTGTGAGAGCAAACACAGTGAGAAATGTGCTGCTCTTTGTTGTACCTCAATAATGCGACTGTCGATGCGGTTGTACGGGTGCCACAGTCCACGATCATCCCTCCATTGCCAAATGGCCCCTTCAGTTGTTTGAGCACTGCCCTTCTTCAGCATTACGTCAACTGCAAAGATGCCCTCTCGAGGCAAGCAGGGCATCAACTCACTGTCAAAAGAAGTCATTACAGCATGTTTGGGGACAAACAAGTAAATGGTTCTTGAGACCAATGTCTTCTCTAATGCATTTAGTCAGAAAAAATAATGTTACCATATAAGAGAGGTCAATTCATAGAGCTCTTGTGGGCTTCTGGGTACCAGCTCAATTTGTTCTTGGCAACTGCCATTTGATGCACCGCACAAGAGGAAGCGCAAAGTTTCAGCTATGTCTGTTTGAAAAAAATAAAGGATTTATAATGACATGCATGTTATAACACAATGGCAATGCACCACATAAACATAAGGAGACCAAACTCCTGTGTGTGTCTTTACTCACTCTGCTTCATGAGCTGGACTGCCAGGCAGGGACAGTTGGAGCACATAAGAGAAAACATGCGCACCACCATAATGAACATGCCCGAGCTGAGGACAGGGGGAGTGACTACCAGCAGCTGCTGTATGTTTGTCAATAGGTCCCGCGAAGCCACCTCCTGGAGCAGGTTCTATTCATGCAAGCATCAAAGAAAACCACCATGGAGGGTCAATAATGGTACATTTTCATTCAGAATAATAAAAAAAAGTCTACAAACCTCCTCATGCTGGAAGTTGTCTACAAGCCTCGCAAAACAGAGACAAGTGCTTTCAACAGATTTTTTGTCCTGAAAGAAATGGGAGAATAGCTGAGATCATCCACCTGTTCTATTAGTTCTTTTCACAAATATGCTATCTGTAGATCCAGTACCTGATGTGTTAGCCTCTGCGTGAGCAGTGGAAGAGAATCAGCAACAAAATGAAACTCATCAGGAGTTATGCTCTGGCAGCAATTGGCTGCTATGGCCAAAGCATTCCTCTGAGCATTGATGCTAAAGAACTCTAGGTAAAGCAGGCAGTCAGCAAGCCCACCCTAAAAAAGAGGGCATTTTTTAGATTACTCGTGCACTGGTGTAAGTTACCATTTTCACAAGTACACAATGAAACACTTACAGCCTGCAAAATGGCTTTGCTGTGTCGCCTTGACAACATTTCCAAGGCAGTGAGGGCCTGCTCTGCTACGTCAATGAATTGAATCACCTTGAGCTGCAAAGACAGTTACACCAAATATGAAAAACAGACCATTGCAGTATTGGACTTTAAAAGGGGCTGTGTGAAGGAAGAAAAAAAAAATCTCTTCCCATTTTACTTTATAAATCAGTATCTTTACCGATTAGTTGATGCTGCTCACTGCTCCTAATAACAGGATGGGTTAAATGCAGAACTGGAATTTCCCCACTGTGGGACTAATAAAGGCATAGCTTTTAGGATCCACCATGATGCTTTAATAGGGGATTGAATAGGGTCAGATTTTCACAGAAATTTGACTTTGTAGATGCTGAAACTTCACAAGGCAAAGGCACAGCTTGTGATTTAAAAAAAAGGCAAAAGGATAGGACCAAAAGAATTGTGGAGTTTTTTTTTTTTTTTTTTTAATCTACTTACATTTTCCCATTAGACCAATTTCTCTGATTAAGTCAGATCTCTCTCTGCTCTGCTCCTGTGTGATACAGGGCAGGAGCGAGCGAGAGAGGGTAGCAAGTGAGAGGGAATGCAAAGATGTGAACTTCCACTTCAATTTAAATTATAATTAGATTTAGGCTAATTAATTAGTTAAATTGCATTAGGCCAATTAGCTAATCCTGTTAATCCTACATTTTGTCACCAGTTTAGTAGGCTACTCTCGGAACTACTTGACTGATTCAGACTAAATCAAAACATTATCAAATTAAATCTTTTTTTAATGAAGCAGGTTAGAAAACGGGTGCATCTGAACAGCTGGAATGATCAGGCTGCAGAGTTGCTATAGTGATGGAATTGTTGTAAAAATTTACACATAGCACTTTTAAAGATCCCATGACATGGTACTTCTTGATGCTTTTATATGGCTCCTTAATGGTTCCCTAATACTGTAAATGAATCCTTCTTCAAAATCAACACTCAGTGCATGAGAAACAGAGATAAGATGAGGAAGAGTAATTTTTCTCTCTCCATAATGGGCGTTGTTGCTTAGCCTGGGAATTCCCAGGCCGCTTCCGTTCGTTTCGAACTGGAAGGCGGCCTGGAAACTCGTCCAAGCGAGAGTCCCAGATTTAGGGCCCCAATCAGAGAGCGGGGGAGGTGTGGCAAGACGGTGACGCGTACTACATGACAAACGGAAGCTTGTAGTTTGAACTGACAACTGACATGATTGGCTATGGACTTACGTATACGCTCAATGATAGACATTCATAACGCCCAATAAACGGCCGTTGGCGATCGCTAACCACACCAGACCCATATCTCACTTGTGATATGGTCAGGTGTTAGCCAGACTAGTTGTTGCTTGAATGCAAATGAGGAGAAAAGAGATGGCCTATAGTAGAGGGTGGGGGCGTGGCCAAACTCTCCGCTCTCTGCTCTCAGCTGTCCGCTCTGATCCATTTCAGTGTTTTTGCATGGGGGGAGAGATTTGAAGCGTTCCATTGAAAAATAAACACATTTCCACAGAAAATAAAATTAAACCACTGCTGTTCAAAGGTCCAGAGGCTCAGATAAAGGACTTCCGAGCCTAGAAACACTCGGACGTGCCTCCAGGCAAATAAAAAAAACGCATTTCGCATTGCCTAGCGCATTCGCAGTCCAAACTCTGGGCGTGATTTACAGAGACGCTGAGTACAGACAGACGGGGGTGGAACTGCATTTGCATTTCTTTTTTCGATCTGACGTCAATAAGGTGCCTTGTTCAAAATCGCCCGTTTGAGCTCCGATTTTTTTTAACGCAGAAAAGGATCGCAAATGCTCAGTTTAGACATTTCGCAACTTTTAACCATGGGGGGGGGGACCTAAACAGGGTAGGGGAGCTCACATTAACGTTCAAAAACCTCAGAAAGTGAAAATTTCATGCCATGGGTCCAATGTCATACCTTCTCAAGGAAGACAGGAATAGCATCAACGACCACAGCAGAAGATCGAGGGAGGGCCTCCATCATGTATGTGAGGGCACGAGATGCATGATTCATCTGAAAACAAACAATAAGAATTTTAAAAAATATAAGACTTCAATCATACAACTAAAGTGTTTATTGGAGTTATACTCACAATATCAAAATTATGCTCCATCTGTAACAGTGTTATCTGTGGGAATATAAATGTCATTTAGTTCTCCCCTTTAAGCTCCATAACGACAGTTCAGAGATAATGAAAAGGCTCAACACTCACTAAAGCAGGCACCACACTTTTGACAGGGAATCCCCCCAGAGTCTCCTCATTGCCCATAACCAGAAGTTGACACATCTCAATGGCTGCTTGGAGCTGCTGCGACTCATCCCCTGTAGCCTGAAGGCCTTGCAGTAGCTGCTGAGCTTTGGAGCCTACAAACAAACAACAATATCTTAAAAGCCTTGAACATGTTGAAGTGGAAAATGATGAAATGATGTTCTTACTTGCTCCACTCCCTATGGTTCTGTGGAACAGCTGGGACATTCGGGGTCCGAGAGGTCCAAATAGATGTGGAGGGAGACCCCTGGCCTCCAGAAGGGCTGATGAGAAACAACAGGGAAGTTCAAGAAGCATCCAAATTTCTCAGCATATTCCCAAAACAGTCAACATACCTTGAAGCCTTCCCATTTCAGAATCATCCGACTCACTCTCTCCAGAGGTGGTCATGCCTACTGCTCCTGCGACTGAGCTTGAAGCTAAATGAGGGAAACACAAAATTCTTTAAGTGAGCTGAAGACAATAAAAATTCAATGGCATACTGTATGTGTAGTGTGAATGACCTGAAGCTCCTTGTGAAGCCTCGTCCGTGCGGGCATTAGAGGAGTTGGCCCCATCCTGGTTGTTGTCGGAGTCGGCCATTTTTTCTTGTCGGCGAGCGTCGCCTGCCCCACGCTTGCCCAGGCCCGAGCCCCGCCGACTGAAAGCATAAATTAAAAAGTAAAGGATATGGGTCTGCACATGACTTTAACTCATTTTTAAGCTGTTACCTAGTGCTGGCACAGGAGCCCGTGGTCTTCTGGCGTGTGCTCCGCCGAAAACTGGGGAGCTCTGCTGGAGGAGACTCGCTGCGTTTCTTAGTTGATTTTCTTAAACCTAGAGCAGAAATGTTCATATAGATTATTGTTGTTTTTCAGAATGACAAATGTATTTAAAATAGAATAAAATAAATCATGGTCACATCTTCATATAGTGCTTTTCCACCATCAAGGCACCCAAATCATTACAGCATATTAAAAGATCAAAGTCAGCTTTATTGTCAATTCTGCCATGTGTTCAGAATGACAAATGTATTTAAAATAGAATAAAATAAATCATGGTCACATCTTCATATAGCGCTTTTCCACCATCAAGGCACCCAAATCATTACAGCATATTAACATTATGAGGATCAAAGATCAAAGTCAAAGATCAAAGTCAGCTTTATTGTCAATTCTGCCATATGTGTTCAACATACAGTGAATTGAAATTTCTCTCTGGCCAGGTAGTGCAAAAAGACAGTGTACAAAATACAATAAAAAGACCAAACAAAACAAACTATCCAAGACAAAAATCTAAAATCTGAAAGCAGTGCAACAGAATAAATAAATACATATTTAAAAAAATGTGCAGTGTCCATCAAAAATGTGCAATGGAAGATACAGCAGTGAAATGACAACATGCAATAGAGTGTGCATTGAAAGTAAAGCTAAAAATAAATGTGCAACAGTAGTAATTCCAGTGCAATAACAGTAGTAAACAACAGTACAATAGTAAAATTCCAGTTGTAAATGTGCAAGAGTGCAACAACAGTAGCCCTTAGCAGCAGTTTTTAAAGTGTCTAGAGTGATATGCCAATATGGGGGGTGGATGAAGCTGTTTGACAGTCTGGTGGAGTGGGCCCGGAGACTCCGGTACCCTCTCCCCGAGGGCAGGAGGCTGAAGAGGCTTTGTGAAGGGCGGCTCAGGTCACCCACAATGCTGGACGCTCTGTGGGTGAGACGGGTGTTAAAAATGTCCAGGAGGGAGGGGAGAGAGGCACCAGTGATCCTCCCAGCTGCATTCACTGTGCGCTGCAGGGCTTTCCTGTTCTGTTCAGTGCAGCTCCCGTACCACACAGTGATGCAGCTGGTCAGAACGCTCTCAATGGTGCCTCGGTAGAAGGTGGTCATGATGGGGGGGGGGGTTCCAGCTCTCCTCAGTTTGTGGAGGAAATAGAGGCGCTTCTGAGCCCTCTTTGCCAGTGAGGCAGTGTTCGCTGTCCAGGAGGTCCTCACCGATGTGCACCCCCAGGAATTTGGTGCTGCTCACCCTCTCTACAGCAGCACCGTTGATGGACAGTGGGGGGTGCCGGGTGGGGCCTCTCCGGAAGTCTATAACAATCTCCTTGGTCTTTTCAACATTAAGGAGGAGATTGTTATCGCTGCACCACTTTGTCAGAAGGCTCACCTCACTCCTGTAGTTTGTCTCATCGTTATTAGAGACGAGACCCACCACAGTCGCATCATCCACAAACTTCACAATGTGAAGCCTTGTATGCTCCTTTGTGTGGGCTCACCTCACTCCTGTAGTTTGTCTCATCGTTATTAGAGACGAGACCCACCACAGTCGCATCATCCACAAACTTCACAATGTGAAGCCTTGTATGCTCCTTTGTGTGGTGTATAAACCATGTCCAAAACATATTTCAAGTTTAGAATGTGAAACAGGTATGATGTACTGTAACTGAAATTTGTGTAGAGTTGAGCATTTTAAAATGCTTGACAAAAAGTAGGGACTTTTTTTTTTTTTTTACCGTGAAAGTGTAAGCAATATTTTGACCCTTGGTTATGTACTACTATGCTGTCAGTTCAATCAGTGATTAGGTCTGTATTCTAGGTATAACATCACATGGGCTGAAATAAACTTCAGCCAATTCCTTGTAGGGATGCACGATCCACATTTTTTCACTTCCGATTCGATCCCAATACCTGAATTTGGATATCGGGCGATACCGATACTGTTCCGATGCCAAAACTGTTTGTTTTCAATATTATCATCATTATTGTTTAACTACAAATAATGATGATAATAAAAACCCATAATGATAAAACACCTGCAATTCAACATAATAAACAAAATACTTAAATAACCCCCCATATGGTATGACTTAATTAACTAAGAGACTTAGAAAACAAAATAAACCCACAAATTAACATTAGTGGTTCAGTCCGGGTCATGTGACCCTCTTTAGCACACCACTATGCTCTATTTATCATATGACCAGGAAGTGCCCCTGTTTGGCCCCTGAACCAGAGAGCAGCGTGGAGACAGTGGAAGGTCGGGAGAGCATGTGGATCCGTGCACCCTCGCATGCGCTAGGGAGGGGATCAGAGTCCAGATAGCGGGGAAAGTTTGTAAGTGGCACCGTTCGGGGGGCAGCTACAGGCGCTCCGTCACAGTGTCTCATTGAGATACGCCTCCGTTCAGGAAATCCATTCTACATTTGCAGCAGGAGCAGAGCAGCCGACAGGGAATCACTCGGATCGAAAATTTTCAATCCGTGAATTACGTTGATATCGGAACCCGATACCAATACTGGATCGGATCGGCACCATCCCTAATTCCTTGTTGACATTATGTGTGACATGACATGTGTATAGTTGCCCAAAAGTAAGTCTAGGCAGTTAGGAGTGAATGAAGCAACAACTCTAGGTATGTAGTTGAGGGGTCAACATATGGTTAAAAGCTCAAAAAAGATAAAAAGCTCTAGTCTTTTAGAAACACACACACACACACACACACACACACACACACACACACACACACACACACACACACACACACACACACACAGTGGCTGAAAGGTGAGATTTGGGGAGGGGGGCCGAGTTTGCAGCTTGATCAGCTGGTGAAACATGTTTAGACAGCCTGGGGGGACCAGTCGCCCCTGCTTAGTTCCCATTCATTCCAATTCATGATAGCTCATTTAATACTATAAAATAGCAAGAACACCATTCACAATTAATCAATACAAATTAATAAATTGTAATAATTTACAGTCATTTACACAGGATAAAAGTGCAACAATATTTTTCAACTAAAGAACATAGTATACACTACTGCATCATACCTAGTAGATAAAGTAGTTATGTAGTGAGATCTGGTCCATCAGTGATATTTATAGATTCAGCATACAATCACACACTGGCGTCTCAGCAATGACACACATGTATGCATGCTCTTGTTTCAGGCTACCGCTTCTTCTCATGTCTGAAATCTGAGCCATCCTCTTAGCTCACTGAAGCTCACAGTCTTCACGTGCAAGTATGTTTGCCCAAGCAACAAATACAACATGCATGTGCAAAATGGTTACCTGAGTCTAAAATCTTGTTAGGAGCAGTCAGACTACCTGTACGCTCAAGAGGGCCTCTGTAGTACCTATCTTGAGTGCAAACACCATATGCATCTAGTCCCAGTGGTGAAGAGTGAGGTTTTGTAACCGATGCTGTGACGCTGCCTGGGTCACTGGCCCTGTGACATTTAATCCCGGAGGAGTAACCTCCATCCAAGCGCACACAGATAATGTGCTGACCCTCAACTAGCTGCTAGTGAACCTTTTAAAACTTTAAAACAGTTTAATAAATTTACACAATTTGATTTTAAATTAGTAGGTCTTACAGAATGATCATTTGACTTACTTGCTAGCTTAGCTTGTAATCCAGAAGGCCCAGGTTTGGATGCCTCAGTCTTTGAAGAGCCGGGCAGGGACAGCTTGGGTTTTGGCAGATTTACTTTGGGGTTGAAGCGTGCTGCCCACTCAAACTTTGATGAACTGGAAGATTTGGCCTGCTCCTTGTCTCGGGTACTTCGCCGTGGGGACGGGCTTGAAGCTGAGCGAGAGCGGCGAGCTTTAGTCTGGTCTTTTCTCTGTTTAACGCGGGCTCCCTGTGTGGCAGTGCTGTGGGCGCCTGTGGTAGAAGAAGAGGACGAGGTGGAGGCAGAAGAGGAGGAATCCGTCACGTTGCTACACCCAGCTTTGGCTGAGGCGGCCGATTTAGACGCCAGCTTGGTGAGTTTTGCAGTTCTGCCCTCGGTACGATTGGGGAGGGACCCAGTGGTGCTACTCAGCCCAGGGAGAGAGTCTGCTTTCTTGCGTTTCTGAGTTGGTGAGGCCGCGCTGGCCCCAGTTTTCTTACTCTGACCTCGACCTGACAGTGCAGGTGCTTCTTGAGCAATTGATCTCTTCTTGGCCTTTGCTGATGCTTTCTTTGTCTCCGAGGTATCCACTAAGGGTGGCGAGATTGATTTGGATTTTTTTGCAGGAATCGGTCCAAAAGAATTAATTTGGTCAGAAGCTTCACTTCTCTTTAAAGCGCGGGTGCTTTCACTTTTTGATGGTTGGCTTTGTCGTTCTTGTTCAGATGTCCCTGCAGCCTCTGGGTCACCTTGTAACACGAATGAAGCCACGGACAGACTAAGACCACTTCTGTCAGGGGGACAAAAAAGAAAGAATTTTATTGTCCTTGGAAAATTAACACATCTACTGTCACAAATATGGGGGATATTTGCAGCCTACAAAAGGTATATTCACTTGTTTGGATTAAACTGATGGATTAAGTGCCAACCCTACATGCATGCATGCACACACAGTGAGGACCAAGTAGAGAGAAGCGGTACCTTCTTGTGCTGTGCCCTCTGGACTGGCCAGTGGCTGAGCTGGCTGTGGCTTTGGAAGCCTTAGTATTAGGTCTTCTATGCTCAGGAGGGGAATTTGCTTTATGTTTTACCTGCTCTGACTGCAACCTGTAAGGTTGAAAATCAAAGAGCAACGAGTATAGATTATGATCAAAGACCCATCATCTGATTAAATCATACATCTTTAAACAGCAATACAAATGAATACAGCTATATGTTTGTGATAAGGCAGCCACTCCTTTGCATAGGAAAACAACTATGCTTTTGATTAAGTTAGCAATAGAGCAACTATACCAGAATGTCATCAATGCCTCTGATTCTGAATATTTTACCCTAAAGTCTTAAGGGTCCAAAAGAAATTAGTTATGGCGACCACTCACCTTCCCGCGACTGTTTGGTCTTGTGGCTGAGCCGCAGCAGTGTTCCTCTGAGAACGGCGCAGTGACCCCCCTGGATTGGAATTAGGCCGGTTGGACATTGGCACCTCTCTCCTGAAGGGACATACCCTTTCTAGACACTACCATTCACTGTAAGAAAAGAAGTAGATTTCGATTAGATTATGAGGCTCTATATTCATACAATGTATCTGTGCAAGTTCCTCCCTCCACAGCTGTCTTAAAGCGTGTTTATGAAAAATAAACATTATTTTCATTAGCCAGTAACTTGCTATTTTGTGTGTATTGTTGGTCAAGTGAATAAGGATGAATGTATAATTTTGACAAAATTTGAATGCTGTTCTGTAAGCAGCTGCATGCATAAACACATTAAGTTTTAACAACAACCCAGTAATAAACGTCGACGAGACTTCTATAATCGAAACTATATCAAGTGTCTCAATTACATAAATGTCAATCCACTGTATCATAAATACGCCACATTTGGCAAGTACAGGGCCATTTTAGGCCTGCACTGACAGTGCATGCTAGTCTTTGTTTATTCGTCCATTCTGACAACTAGCTAACTACTTTGATGTAAGATACGACTTCCTGAAGTACAATCCGGATAGTTTCGCAGATAACTCGCTAAATTATTACATTTACCTACCACAGTATAGGTCTACGACCACGTACAGTTTTAATCCAAAAGATTTATAGAGGCCTGTACTTCAGTCGTTCCCAGTAGCGCCGACTAGCATCTTTAGCTTCTAGCACAACAGATTTGACAGTAGTGTGTTAGGATTGTGAAAGTGACAGACATATAAACTGAACCGTTTTGGATTACGCGAGCACGGAAACTACAATATGGTGCGTGACGCGGAAAAGATGTTGTGGTTCTTGGCACACAGAGTTTGCTAAAGTTACGTGGGCTAACGTAGCAGTTGCCGAAGAAATGCGTAGTTGGCGTGAGCTACCGGTCTGTCAACCCCAATCTCCAACAGGACAAGAACAAACTCAAGTCAACGTGATCTAATGTTGACCCACACATCACCACTATCAATATGCGTGAAAAGCACACGCACAGAAACCCACTAAGGCCAAACCACACAGAACTGAACTGTTCCTGTGTCCAAAGGCAGCACGGCCACAAGGACTGAAGCAGTTTTCATCAAATACAGCTAGCATGCTATAACATAGTCAAACCATACCACGTTAATGTTCGTTAACTAGTTAATGATTACAGCTAGGAGCACATAATCAAAGTTTGACTTGGGATTTCTACGCCATGTTAGAGACAAGTCAATTAATCAGACATATTTTTAACAAAATCTAACATGCAAGTGTCACGTCGATACTTTACCCCGTCGCTTTCAGTAAATCAGTTTCTCTGAAATCCATATAATTCCACTGATTAGGCAGAACATACAACGTACAAGTGACAGTGCCAGCTTTAAGGACCCTGATCAGCGTTTAGTGTTGATTTTAGGCCAAAACTAAACCCGAACAGCGCAGGCTAATGTCTGAGGGTCTGCTAATCAGCTACAAATTCAATTTACCGCTAACTACCACCATGTCAACAGTGTCCAATCTACCATTTAAGAAACACAGGGACGCACCGACGTTTATGGTTTATATCCAGTGTAAATCTTCTCTAAACACCAATACGACCAGTAAGCTAGCGCTAGCTTAGCTCTCTAATGCAGGCTGTTTATTGAATGACGCTAAGAGCTAACAGTGGACTGACAAAAATAAACACCTGACTAACCTAAATCGGCAGACTGTAGGTCTTCCTCTCGTTTGTGATTGAATGAGCATCTGATAACTCACCAAAATAGGTTACAACTTTTTTTACGTCTGTCATCCACGACACTGCCAAATAAATCAACCGTTGTACCGTTTGTTTTCGGCTAACCTTGGCATAAAGCTAATTATTTCTGTGTCGATGAAAATTCGAGCATTGGTTTATCAATTAACTCATTGCCAGGACTGACCAAAACCAGTTAACCATTAATACACGATAATGTAGGGACAATAAACAACCAATGTGACGTTAATCCTTGAATAGTTAGCGTTACCTGACAGCATATGAAGCTAACATTAGCGTGTCATCGCTAGCCAGCAAAAAAGAGAAATGGCCTCTGATGCCTTAAGACACAAAAACAGGAAAGCAGGAACGGGATTCGACACACATTTTCTCAACACTGAATCACATTCCGTCGGTATATATCGGTGGTTGCTTAGCTCGGATGTCCAGCAGGCTGTGTGCTGAGTTGTCACGGATTAGTTGTATTAGTGATCATGTTGTTACCTATTTGTTCCAGTGTTGTAGTTGTACAGTCAGTGCAGCAGCTCCTCTTGTCTCTCTCTCTGCCGCTGATAGTTTCACATCAGCTGAGGACCGACTACTGCAGTATACATCCGCCTCATGCATCCGCCGCGGGACTACTTCACCGCATCCATTTGGGTTATTTCTGAAAACCTCTCACTTTGCCACACCGAAACGCTTACTTTATTAAACCAACTGTGTCAAAGCATGCATTTGTAATTCATGTTATTCAGAATGAAACGCGTAGACCACCTACTCAGTTTGTTAGTTGGGTTTATTTGTATTAATACGCTAGGTCGTGACCCCCATGCCCCAGGTGCTATCACAGAAAACTGAAATTCTTGTATTTGTAACTAGTGTTAAAAAAATAAAAATAAAAAAATAAATCTTTATTATGATGCACGTTTTTGTTATCATATAAGAAATTACAGGCCAAGGTCCACCTCCTGAAAAAGATTTCTTTCAACTCATTATTTCCCATAATGAGGTCAAGTATAGTTTCTATTTTTCCAACATTAATATCATGTGTTTGTGGAGAAACTTTCTAATGTCCTATCAGTATGTTTTGAATGATTAGCTTAACTAATGATCAGGCATCTCTCTGTCTGATCACCTTCTGTATACAAATAAAGACTGTAAGAGTTAGTTGTTGATTTTTTTTTTGTAACACCCTTTAAGCAATATACTCTAATGTTATAATGTTATGTTCTATGTTCTCTGAAGGTGACGGTGAAGGACAACCTGGAGAATACCTAACATAGGTAAAATCCTCCAGCTGAGGTCCTGACCAAGCCTAGCAATAAGATCATGGAGATGGGTCCCCAGGCGCCTGAAAGATGTGCTGCCCACTGCTCCTGAAAGGATGGGTCAATGCAGAGAAATGATTTCCCTAAAAAAAAAAAAAAAACAGACTTGACTTGGAAAACTTGGTGTGCCACCCAAAGAGAAGCTATACGATCAGGATTTTCTACAACATAAAATATTACAGTGTAAGCTTTTTAATTTAACTGTAGGGGTTTTTGAGTAAATGTTGTATTGGCTTGCCAAATCTGTTCACTTAATTGCCAAAATGCATTCAAACTTGTAAAGCCAATAACATGATTTTGCTCCTTTATTTTCGTGAACTAAGTGTAGTGCATTTTGAAACTCTTGCAGAAAGAATAACAGCTGTGTTTGGACAAAGAATCTTCGACTACACAAAGTTGCTTTGTAAAGGAAAATTTGATTATCTAGAAAGACTACCTTCAAATATGTTCATACCTTCAGCTGAAGGATGTAGCACAGCTTACACAAGTCTCGCTTGGATTCAACATGTCTTGCACCCTACACAACACCGCAACCACTATATTTTAAAGTTAAAACCTCTTCTACACAAGATTTAGGCTACTTATTGTTAGTTATTAAAATGCATGTGGTACCGTGCAGCTATTCTAATGTATAAAGGTATATGTTTTTTTTAAATGGAAGAAGTTTTGGGAACAGAGGGTTTGGGATGCGCCCATCTTTACCAGTGAGAAGGAGGTATTATGTGGTGCCAGGGACTGGGCTTTTTTAGGTTATTCTACAACCAGGATGCAACGACGGAATAGTGAACAATAAACCAACAAGATAGCATCAACCTACTTTCAATGGACTCGTCACTTGAATTTAACATAATTGCTCCACTTCCTGTTTACATTTGCTCCTGATGACCTGTCCCTGCGCCCTCTTCTGTCTGTAGCACAGACTGCACGAGGGTATTGTAATTCCCTAAAGATCCTGCAGATGGAGCACTATGTCAATGAAAGTCAGATCTGCTCCTGGGAGGAGGAAAAAGCAAACAAATTCTTTGGTAACGTGTGCAAAACAAAGTGCTGTAATTCTGGTTCCCATGTCAAGGCCTCGACACTACAACACAATTCTGGACTGAATCTTGCACAGATGACTTCTGAAGACATCAATACTTCTTCCTATATTTCAACAAAGATAATACTAACATGAGGTATGGCTGATTTTCTTCTCAATAATGATCCTTATGGTTTATTAGTGATTGTAGACAGCATGGCAAAATGACAATGACTTAACAGCTGTACTAACTACCCCATTATAAGTGTAGTTAGTTGCAAGGGAAGTTAATGCCATTTCAAACTTATTTTTGGTCCTTTGTCAGCAGAGTGTCTGGCAGAAAAAGTGAGTCTACAGCCAGCCCTGACTGGTGCTGTGTGGACTATGGACCTATTATTAGCCTCTGAACATTGGATACCGCCTTCTCAGCTGAGTCTAGTCTCAGAGGAAAAATGTGCATTACGTAACAATGAGCGATCTCTCTCCCAGTCCTATTTCCTGAATACCACAGCAGCAACTAGGCCTGAAGCTGAGCGAGAGCAGCCTCATGTCCACTTGTTTGCTGTACTCATTCAGAGCAGGGGTGTTTATTTTCCATGTATCCCTTTGCCTCCGTGCATTGACTAAGCCAACCCCTCCTTCCCATCTCCTCTTTGTGGGTCAGTGATGCAGCCGGAGTGACGCAGCAGTGGCAGCAGCCTCTAGAAGGTGAACAAGAAGAGAAATAAAGAGGGAAATCTGTGAGAGATCCGACAACGACTGGACACAGATGAAGAGGGCTGTTGGTAACCTCCCAGTTTAGGCCAGAGGAGCAATGGCGTAGACTGATCTAGCGGGTCCAAACAAACAACTTAAGTTCAACAGCAGCAGAGGTGTACCAAGAAAAGATCGTCTCAGAGCTTTGGTAGGCAACTCAAAATATAATGTTCAGATTGTTTTATGTATGTTAAAGAAGTGTGCGAGTGTGCGAGAGTGTAGGGTAGTCAGGCTTGTGGTCTGTATGGCTTCCTGTCCCTGTGGGCCAAAGCGTTTGAGTTTAGTCATTCTGTTTAATTAGTGCTGAAACGGAACTGACAATTTGTTGTCCTAATCTGATTCATGTTAACTTGAAAGGTGTGTTTCAGATCCATGCAACTAAGTAAGGGTTTATTGTATGGAAAATTGCAATGGGTGTCCTTGACTTTGTTATTTTTATAATTTTTATGATATCGCTTGAAGGTCAGAGCACTGAATTCTGAAACTATTTAGAGTCACTATCAAAACAACTGTATCGTTTAGTTATAGGCAGAAATATTTTCAATTCAAGTACAATAATGTATCACATTTTCTGTAAAAATATAAAATTAGAGGGTTGGCAGTGATCATTCACTGTAGGTTCCAATTTATAAGTTAACGTGTGTAACTAACTGTGATTACAAATACGCACTTTGATCCAGATCTGAGCCACAGATTTGATTTGCAACTTGGCTGCAACACCTGCTTGCCTACATGGAGAAACATTCTAGACAAACAATAACATCTCCATGAAGATAAGCAGGTGACATGCCCTCCACCAGGAAAATACACAGTACACCTTTAAGAGCAAGCTATATAAATTCAAGTAAAACTGTGGGCGTGGTTCTACAAGCAAAACCACACAATTTACTAAATTGTGCCTGTGCTATATATTAGTTAATAATAATTTCATACAAATTAGTTATAAAAGATGTATATCGTATGTCAAACATTCACCACCCATTGCTACATCTAACACTATAATGATATAATTCTATAGCAGTTCTCGTGTCCTTATAATTACTTATAACATGTATATTTTATTTAACAAAAAAAAATACCTGTCACGAGCACAATGCAAAATGTAAAATAAAAATTATTATTATTATTATTATTAATACTAATACTACTACTACTACTAATAATAATAATAATAATAAGCAAAAAAAAAAAATCTGAGCTGCTTTGGGCAATTTTGGCACAATCTAAGGATCAAAACATTAAGTCAGATGGCACGTGATGTACAGCTGCTCTCAAAAGACTAGGGAAGCATACTGTGAAAAAATATTTCTCACTTCTGCATGGCTGATTTGCATATACTTAATATAATAGCTGGATACCATATTACAGTTTAAAGTGAAGCAAGGACATGTTTTCTGTGTCAATAAAAGTGCTGTTTGTGTCTACAGAACCCAGTCTGAATCCTCCGTCGGCTTTAGCTCCCTCCCATCCCCCTCCCCTTCGTCTGCAGTGCTGACGCATCTGGTGCTTTTTACATCACTTCAGTTGCCTTGCTCTAGGTAAACCTGTGGCCGTCTGCACCGTTTCCATTTCGTTGATTATTACATGAGACAAAAATACATGATACATACCAGAATGGTGCCTTCTGCAATCTGCAGCACCACACAATGTAGAAGGCTAAATGGCTTGTGTAATGTGGCTCAGGCAATGTTGAGGATGTCTGTGGAGCATAAAGCATATGTTAGAGCGCTCAAGTATTTGGATGCTAAACAAGAGACAACCCCCGACCCATTCATTTCTATATTCCGTGGATTTTATATTATATTGGATTTTACATTGTGTCTGGCATTTCGGTCTGGCACAGAGCTGGTGTGTGATGTAGCACGCTGCCTCTCTCCGCTCTCCTTACAGTGCGTTGGCATGCTTAATAAAAGTTGCTATTTCCTGTTCATTGCCTGGGCATTAAATACTTAGAGTACGGGCCCATTTGATTCTGATGTGTATCCTACACATAGTGTATTTTGATGCAGCATGGACATGGAAGTAGAGCGAGAGTAGGGCAGGGCAGTTTTAGCTCAGAACCACTGTCAGCTTCATACATGGAGGACACTGAAGCTAGGAGTCATTTGCTCTGAGAGGGAGGGAGAGGAAGAAAGGCATCAGAAAAAGCACAGCTTCGGACTACACCACTGTTTATCGACCATCACAGGAAAAAAAACTTTCATTTTGCGCTCACTAAAAAGAGTTTTTCAAGAATTGTGAATATATCTAGGGCTTCGCAAAAGGATACTGTATGACAGCGTTTCCTGTTCTCTCTGCGTCAGTCTCTCATTTACTAAGGTATGTTTTGCATGATATGGCTGAATTTGTTCAACCTGTTTTGTTGCGGAAGTACATTTTGCAGCGATGCATAGTGTCTTTTACTTTGGCTTTTCGCTCTTGGTTTTAGAAGACAGTTTGCTACTATAGACTCTGTGGTTTGGCTTGTGGGACTTTTATGTACAACTGAAAAAGAAAATCACATGTGATCTAAAAGTAATATACAAGAAGCTGGGTGTGGCAGTGAATGAGAATGCAGAGCAACTTCTGAAGATTTATATGTATTTAGCTATTCATACAGGGACAATGAACCAGACTAATTCATAAATGCTGTATGAGGAAAACGATAATTGAAAGCGCCCCATCAAGTATTTGAGTAAAAAGAATGACTGTTGCTAAGCGTACATAATTAAAGCACCCAATCATTGGACAAACGGCAGCAGATTTAAACACGCATAAATGTATTATACACGTATACATCAACTACACTATGGGAAAAGCCTTTATAGATGGATGCGTAGGCCTCTACAAAAGAGCATGCAGTGTGGTTAGCGATGTGACCATATAACCATGCAGCTAGAGCTAGCAGATATGCTATCCTGCTGAATGCCAATAAGTACTGCGCCATAGCATGTTGCCATGACAACAGAGGCCTGTCAGAGGGAAAAGGCTTGAGCTTTCAATATTGTATCAATGGCTACAACAATCACGTTACAATGATGACATTATTCAATAAGCAAACAAATATTCCACAAAATGTTAGCTATTTAATGATAAATGTATACATTAAATCAAATATATTACTAGTTTGACATTAACTATGCTGTTGCAGTTATCAGTAACCTTAATATAAGTACTGGTGACCTCTGTTCACTAGGGTGAGGCAGGCGACGATCCATCATGAGTGCGTACTAAAAGTCAGTGCTTTGCTGATGCAGATAAACCACAGCAGTAGAGAGATCATGTCACCCGCTGACACATCCTAGAGTGAACTACATAAAATCATCTGAAGGCCAAAGCTTAATGGACCATTACTGCTATTTAATTTTTACATTTACTACATTTGTTATGACAATTTTAAGTAGTATAGTGTTGCAACAGTTTCTTGTTAAAAATGCCATTACACTGTAAGTAATACACATATAATCACATATGCATAAGATCTATGATAGAAATTGTAATATGGTTCTTTCAAATTCAATATTTCACACTGAGACTAAAAGGTTACGTGTTCTTAAAAGAACAGGATGTCCTGACTTTTTGTACAACATTTAATGCCCACACAGCACCCCTGGCAATTGACTGCTTCTATCAGAGCATCACTGCCATCTAGTGTTAAGACACATACCAACATTTTAGAATAATACAAAAATTATTTCACAGAAACCAGTTCAAGCCTTTCAAAAGCTAATGCAGAGTCTATGTAATAATTGTGTTTTCTTTTGTTCTGTGTTGTAGATGACTGTGGTGTCTCCATGTACTCAGCACCTCATGGATAGTGCTCACCCTCAGACTGTGCTGTGTAAACTCAATGAACAGCGCTCACAAGGGCTGTTCTGCGATGTGACTATAGTGGTAGAGGATGTGAAGTTTCGAGCACACAGAAACATCCTTGCAGCCAGCAGCGGCTATTTCAAGAATGCACTTACAGCTCCTGAAAGTTGGAACTCAGGTCAAATACTGGAGTTGATGGATCTCAAATCTGAAGTATTCGCAAATATCCTCAACTTTATCTACTGCTCAAAGGTGCCATCATGTGGAGCAGAGGACACAGGCAGTCTAGTTGCAGCGGGCAAAAAGCTTGGAATTCCATTTTTAGAAAAATTTTCAGAACAAGACACACAGCACTTAAACGTAATTTCAAATGTTCAAAGTGACTCTGCTAAACACACAGACTCCAGTATGCTGGTGCCTAAAAACACAAAGAAGGAGCATCCCCCTGAATTAGACAGAGGCCCAAGAATTACCAATGCTTTCTCTATGACTGAAGTATGTCCCGGAAACAATCTTTTTACCCCCTTGGCACAGGACGGTGGAGAGAGGCAGTCACCTGATGTGGGACAGCTCCCATCAAACTATCCTGTGCCCTCCTGCTTTAGTGTAAGCAGTGAGACCACCCATACCCTCTCAGAGCACTCGTATGCTGTGAGCCAGACTACAGATGCAGTCGATAACAGCCAGAGGGACAACAAGAAGCTTTGTAAGCCCTCTATATCGCAGTCAAAGCAACTTATGTATCGGAATGCAGGCCCTCTTAAAAAGCGCCACAGGTTGAGAGCCACTTTGACCAAAAGTATCCTTCCCACGCCAGGCGAAGCACACATAGATAACGTGAGTACAGCAGCTCAAACATTAGATAATGCTGGTAGAGTAACACCTGCAGTCTTGACACCACCCGCTCTCATTTCAGTCGCAAACACAGATGCCACTTTTGACTGTGGACCACCCACGATTGCAGATGACGCCTCAAATGAACTGGGTCCACCTCCACTCTCCCCTCAAACCCAGGAAAGCATTACAGTCTATAGCTGTGACCACTGTCCAGAGCTCTTCACAACTCAGGCCCTTCTTGCCATCCACAAAACAATCCATAAAAAACGCTTTGTCGGTCATTTATTTTGTAAGTTTTGTCGCAGAAAATTTATACATCTAAAACGGCTTCGCAACCATGAACAAGTGTGTCCAAAAGCTAATAGAGGCCCACCTAAAAATCTTATACAGATAGCCCCCTCAGAAGTAGAATCATGCTGCCAAAATGAATCAAATGAGGAAAGTGTGATGAGACAACCCCAATCCCCTGGCCTCTGCACCACCGACATCCCAGAGTCTGAAACTACGGACCAATCCAATCAGTTAAGAGCAGCAAAGACAATAATGACAAGTGCCAATCAGAGAAGATATAACTGCAGTGTGTGTAAGCGAGTCTATGTCACACTTTCCAGTCTGAAGCGGCACGAAAACGTACATTCCTGGCAAAGGGCCTATCCATGCCATTACTGTAACAAAGTGTTTGCGTTGGCAGAGTACCGGACCAAGCATGAAATCTGGCACACAGGAGAGAGGCGTTATCAGTGCATATTTTGCCTTGAGACTTTCATGACATACTATATCTTAAAAAACCATCAGAAGTCATTTCACGGCATCGACCCCAGCCTGGCAGTGAAAAAGAAATCAGCCAATGGTGGACTCAAAGCTAGCATTTATCCAATTAAACTGTACAGACTATTGCCAATGAAATTCCGTAAAACGCACTATAAAACGTACAGTAACACATGGTCCGCTACATCTGAAGCAAGGGAACAGGGTGCGCAAGACAATAGCCCTCTTATGCCTTCGTTTGAGGAGAGCTCCCATAATGCACCCCTCCCTTTGACATTCATGGTCACAACAAAGACCGTAGCACCAATTGTTCCTCATATCACTGTTGACAAACCTTGTGACCAGGGACTTGGCCAAAGCAAGAATTCTGAAAAAGACAATAATGACACATTCATGAGTTATAACAGCACTCTCCCTTTACAAGCCGACACAGAGACTTCCACAGATCCTTCAAGTGTACTCATCAAATCTTTAAACAATATAAAAAAACTTAACGAACTGTCTGCTTCGGCAAAAAAGGTTGAAGAAATGACAAAGGAGCTGCTTCAGTCAGGCCCAGACAATCTTCTACAGCGCAGAAACGAAAAGACTGAAACGTATATAGCCAAGCCTGCATGTCTGGGTCCATCTGCAGACGGCAACCCTCTTCCTCTGTGTCAAATCACTGTAAAGATAGGCAACGAAGCTATCATCCGTCGTCAAATCAAAGGCTCTAAGCTCTTTCCTAAGAAGAAAAGAAGAATGACTGAGATTGGACAAGCAGAATCTAGCCTAGACTCAAGTCCTAGTATTAGACAAGATGCTCCCAAGACAGCAGAAGATCCAAATGACTGCGACAATACTGACATGCCCTGGCGCCCATACTATTCTTACAAAGCTAAAAAGAAGAAAAAGAAAATGAGGTTCGACAAACACATGTATGGTGGGCTTATTGATAGCGAGGTGGGTAAAAGTAGTAGGGGTGCAGAAGAACGCGTCTCATCCGGGAATGGGGAGTTGAAACGTACAATCTCAAGGTATAACTGTGACATTTGCGATAGTTCGTTTATAACAGAAAATGGGCTGAGAGCGCACATTATCGGTTCTCATCCATGTTTTTGTAGAACATGTGGTAAACAGGGTCCCCCAGGTGAGGTGCCAGCCGGAGGTGATTATGTCTGTAAGAACTGCATGGAGAACGGATCTTGTTTTGATAGCCAACCTCGAAGTCCTGGGATGGAGAAGAAATATCGTTGCTCCTTCTGTCCTCAACGTTTCCTCTATCTGGCAACAAAGAACAGCCACGAAAAGAAACATCAGAATTCAAGTGACAGAGAATTTAATTTTGAGGGGTTTTCACCAAAATATTCAGCAAACCAAAGTGAAGACAATAAGGAAGATATTGTCAAAGCTGAAGATAGTGACGACAGCCGGGATAACTTGAATATAAAAAGTGAGGAGGAAAATTATTTGATAGACCAATCTAAATCGGAAGACACAGATTTCATGTCCACATATGAGGACAGTGCGTATTCAAATGTAAAAAGTCCACTTTCACCTTGTTTCGAGTCACAGTTTATCTCTAAGGTCAAGCATAAAAAGAGTAAAAATAGACATGAGGATCTGTATTCTAAAGATTCTATGCACCTAACTCCAAAAAAGAGATTTAAAAATAAGGACGGTAAGAAAGATGTCTGGTCAGGATTAAACAGTGGTTTTAAGAAGTCTAAGAAACTTTTATGGAGCGGGGAGAGTACAGACAGCACTATTTCAAAGTGGGGGTGTAAAGAGGAACCATTCAGTGAAGATATATAATTCTGCTAATATTTCAATGTTTTTCTCACTTTTGTATTAATTTTTCAAAAACTTAGAGGACTTCCTGACACACTCTTGTACTGTCTATGCATAAAGCTGCAGTGTATCCACACTGCACAAACTTTTATTACTGAAATTAATGTTACTTTGAGAGCATTTAAATTACATATTTAAGTAACATGTTTTGCTCACTGTACATTGCACTTTATGGTAAATATACCTGTGACATGTCAACTTAATGAAAGAAAAATTTGTTTGTGATACACTTTCTAACAACCACTCAAAATGAAGTTTGTTTATATCAATATGTTTGAAATGCAACATAAAATTTATTTAAATAAAAGATGATAATGCTTGCTGATGTTCTATTGAATATGCGTGGGTTTATGGGTTAGCAGGTACTCCAAGGCTCCAGCATGGGGCCAGCATCTGAAATGTCCATCCTGATTCTATTCCATGCAAACATCTGTGATTGAAATCAGTCTGCAGACAATCTCCAGATGTTTGAGTAGAGAGGTCCAGTAACAAATATTAAACCATTTACTATGAGTGTAGGTCTGAAAATCTTTTCATCAAAGAGTTATAACACAGTATCCACACCATCAGTTGCTGCCATATCCTTCCATGGTTATTGTCCACTAGTGTGTGCTGCAAGACTACAGTAAACGGTGTACAGTGCAGCAGAAACACAGAAAGCACAAACCTGTTTTCAGATGGGAATTACTGACAACCTGCGAATGATAAAAACTGATGTTCACTATAGCTGAAAACTTTTGTGTGGCTAAGTTCAAGCATGACTTCAAGATATCCATATTAGCAAGCTAACATGAGCATGTAGCCTGCGCACAGACCACAGCTTTTTCTGTTGCATAACACTAATAAGCAACACCACTAAGAGTTAAAGCCCTTTAAAACTCCTACCATCACAGAGGCAGGGACTCTGAAGAGTAGAGCAGCAGTGTGTTGTCCTGTTCTCCTGCCCAGAGCCGTGCGGAGGGGCGCTGATGTGACGCGGCAGTGGGGCTGGCTCTCCTCCGCTCAGGGCTCTGCCTGTAGCCGCACACGGATATGACAAACTAGCGCTGAACGCACCGAGACTCGGCTCTCACCATGGCGGAAGAAGACGACGCCAGGATACGGATTTTACAGAGTCTGCGGGGGAAAATCTGTAAGTGTATGAGGCACTGGCCTGTGGGGTGGACGGGTCTGGAGAGCGGGAGTGTTGGCAGTAGAGACGGGCGCGGTGTGCTGTGGAGGCGCCCGTTCTTCTGCTCGGGCTGCGGCTGCGGCGAGTCAACGTCAAGTTAGCCTAGCATGCTAACACCCGCTAGCGTGTTGTGAATGGCTTCATTCATCGTGCAGGGTCAGCCACAGCCCGTTTTAATGCCTGGACGAGGATGTCCTTAAAATGCAACATGGATATACGTTTAGTCTTTAAAATACATATATATATCAAACCTTGTGGTGCTGCCTAGGCTTTACAATGATGAGCAGCAGGCTAGCTAACAACACTACAGGCTTCTACTGTCATAACAATTCAATTACCAATGTCTCCACTCACTGAAGGCATCTGGAAATCAGAATAATGGCAGAATACACAAGGTAGCATTCATTTATGTAAAGAACAGTGTACAGGCGGTCGGCATTAGTTACATGCACATACACTCATAAATAATGAGAAAATCCTCTTGCCATGTTTATATTTTTAAAATGGTAATAGGGCCATGTTATTGTTGACTATATCATAAGAAATTTACCTTATAGAGATCCAGATCTATCTGTATTTTATTTTAGGTAAGAGAAAATGACTAAAAGTGTTACATTAACTGCAATACAGAGGTACTGTGAGTGATTTTTTGACACCATCTGACAAAAATCTCGCTTACAATGGATCAAAAATTTCTTTAGACAATGTTAAGTTGAAAATAAAACTCAGATTCACAGCAATGAAGGCTCCATAAATAACACAAATGTTGTTATACTACTATGATTTAATGAGAAAGCAGTAAGTAGAACAAAATAGAGGAACTACCATGGCATGTAACTCACTGCAGTCTTACGAAACTCCACTCTTCCTCGTTCACATTTTGTCCTTTTCCTCTAACCTACATTAATGAAGGTGCTATTCCATGTAAGATTTCTCCAGATTAAACAGTGAGGATATTGCAACAGGTAGCATACATACTTTTGATATTATATTTATGTTTTTTATGGAAATATTATTGAACATTTCTCCTGTTAATCCAATGACAGCATACTGAGCTAAGTGTTGGTGTTTTCTAATGAGGTTCTTTGGCTGGCTTAGGATACGTTTCCAGAGACCAATTTAGCCCAGTGTATGCCTTGCTAATCCACAGGTCTAAATCTGTGACTCATTGTGAAGATGTTATCAGGACAGTGTTGATGTTTGAGGATTAACTTTTTAACCTTCTGAACACTATTTTTGTTTACACTGCACAGAGGTCAAAGGTGTAAAAAGAGAATAGATCTTAATGCGAGTATAGCGGACTGAACTGTGAATGGTTTCGCTGTCATTTGTGAATCAGCGCTGGTCCATCATGGTTTTGCTGAGGAAGTGAATGTTTCATGTTTTAACCACATATGAGCAACAAGTCGATTCATGCGACATCCGCCCTGTTACCTGCATTGATACCACTGACAATCTGTGTGAAGCTTGGTGAAAAACAATCAACAAACAAACTTATACAAACTGCTTAAAAAATAAAATAAAAATAAGACAAGAAGTTATACACTTTACCTCATGATCTTGAAAGTTGTATTTTATATAATTGTGTTTTATGTAATGACTTTATAATAAGGTAGAGACCACAGTAAACATATATCAATGGATGTTCTTATAAAGTTATTAGCCTACAATAGTCAATTTTAGTTTAACCTCAGTGTACTAACACATATCTCACATTTAACCCTTAATTTGAATAGATGGCTGTTGTCATTCTGGCTTTAATTTGACCATTACATTATTATCTTAATACCTGAGATATAATGTCAAACAAAGTCATGATCTAAAGATGAACTATATATTAGTTATTTATTATTATTTATATATATATATGTATTATATGTCTTGCTAAATTAGTCTACTCTAGGCACATTGCTTTAGTACAGTGGCAATGATTAACTTTTTCTATTTCTTTCAATGTGACAGGTGAAGCTAAAAATCTGGCTCCAGTCTCTGGACCAAATCGTCAAAGGGATCTCTGTACATTCTGCACCATAAGCCTGGATCAGGAGGAGGTTTATCGCACAAAGGTCTTTGATAAAAGTGTCAGGTAAGAAGCAGAATATTTTCTATATTTTATTAGTTCATGTAATCAGTATTGTAACACTTACATTGTACTTTGGCAAGGAAGATTATTTAATTTTTAACCACATGCTGTTTAGTATTTTTTTTTTCTAATGAATTAATTTTTAAAAATAATACAAAAATAGTTTAACTACCACAAATTAAATATATTTCACAACCCAGCTTTTGTTCTGAACCCACCTGTTGAAATTCACTACGGTGTACTGTACTGAAGGCATTTATCTTCCATTAAATTTTATATATTGAATTTATTGCTCAAGATCGGCTACACACATATTTTAAAATATAAACACACAAGTTAGTCATATAGCTGCTTGTAAGTGCTATGTACAACTGGCTGCTTGGGCTGAACACAGATATGGTTCATTTGAAGCAGAGCCCATTTGAGTTTCCTATCTGCACCATTGCACAGCTTATTGTAAACACTGGTCTGTGTTCTGGTGGCATTTCACAACAGGCTTTTTCTCCTGATGTCGGAGCTGTTCAAGAGGGTTTTACATTCTGAGAGGAAGTGTGTCCTCCCACGCTCTCCTCTGTGTCATTCGCACCTACCTGAGTCTCTACATGTTAGAACGCTCATTTTTGGTCAATGTTTTTCATTATTTCAAGTCTACCATCGCATTCTGGAAGGGTTGTGCAGTTAATTGAATTTGATCTAATTTAGCAACACTCCCAGACCCAATTTTGTTATAATTTGGAAAATGTCTCTCTTATTAATCTTTTATTTTTGAAGGAAGACTTACCCCAAATAACTACATCTCAGGCTTAGCAGTGTGTGGTTCTAAAATCTTAAAAAGAATGTACTACGAAATTAATCATTAAGGTTCAGAAATGTAACTTAATCTTATTTGTTGAGAGATAACACTGTATGTTAGTTTTATTTTTTTTAATAATTTGAAGCATTTTCTTATTAAAGATATACTCAACTTCAATTTTGCAATATATCTACAATCTCTGCCATAAAGACCCATTCAACCTTCATTGATTTTTGGTTTGGCCAATAGGCAGCAATTCGAAACACACACACAACTGTCCAGCATATTTTGTTGACTTATGCAAACTTGCCTTATTGAACAAATGCAAATGTGTAGAATCTGTTTTGCTTCTCTTTGTAAGACATTGTATGGTGTTACATCAATGTTAGACCTCTGTTTAGAGTCAGGAATATGTCCAAGAATTTATTTTATTGTGAGGGTAATGGACTGATAGTGATGGGAACTAAATAATGCATAAATTTAGGAATGGAGAAAAAAAAAATCTTCAAGAGAATTTATTGCATTGATTTAGTTATTTGTGCATGCTTTATGTAACCGGAATCTTTGGCCTATTTCTTTACCACTACCAAGGCTGAAGTTACCTGAACATGTGCAATCTTGTATACTATGTTTGGAGTCAACAAGCTTGCAAAAAGGACTTTATTTTACTGTGAGGTTAATGCGTACTTATTCCATGTTTTGTTTTGAGGTGTATTATGCATTCAGGCCTGGGACTAAAGGGATAACATTGAAACCTAATTTAATTTAATTCAACATTGTTTGCCCCTTTATTTCATTTAAAATACTGACAGTTTAAGTAAGAATATTGTCTGTTTGCACCACTTTGAAACTTGAATGCATCCTGTCAGTTTGGTCTGGATCCACAGCTACTATATGTATTAATTTAGTTGTTGCATACAAAAAGGCAATATTAAGGTTAATTAAGGTTGATATTTGTTTCTTTTCTTCTTTTTACATTTTCATCTAAGCAGTAGTTCCGTCTAATGTTTTGCACTTGTAAGAGTCAGAAGTTACCTGCACATATGCATTGTAATCCAGTGCAAAAGCCTAAACCCTGGTCAGTCTGTTTGGGACAGGTAGTTCAGAGCATGTTGTGCTTAGCCCACGGAGTCAGATGAGTGCAGTCCGGTGGAGAGCCAGAGCCTGGAGGTGCTGGACTTGGCAGGACACTTGGCAGGACTCTTGGCAGGACTCTTGGCAGGACTCTGGGGCACAGACGTTTGGCCTTCTCACATGTGCCAGTTTACACACAGAGCGCAAGCCAGACACATGTAGCTATCTCCCTATTACAGGAAATGATTAATTATAGGAAAGAATGTGCATTACTTATAATCAAATCTTGTAACTGATTTTTAAAAATATAGAAAATAGTAAAATGTCCATTGTTAGTTTTTTTTTAAATTCAGTTTGCTTTATTATTATGAGAGAAACAAAATTATAAGCCAATAATAATAATAATAATAATAATAATAATAATAAAAGTAGACTAAAAATCCCTGTCAGTTTTTTTTAAAACAAAATGCAGTAATATTTGGTTTAAATGTTTTCAGTTGTAAATTTACATATCTGCTGGAACAATGAGTCCAGTCGTGCTGAGTCAGAAGAGCACCCTGTGTCCACCTTCTGTTCGGCTCAGATCCACCTGTTTCACTGCAAACAGCACCATATGAGCAAACTTTACAGCAAACACATAACTTCAGCCTGAAGCTACATTATTATACTGAAACGTTTCTCTTGTGAGTTGTCTCATCTGTCACAGAGATTATGATTGGCTGCAGTGAACAGTTATTTTACTAGTCAACGATTACTTACTATAATTTTATTTATATATATTTTGCTAATAAAACGATTATTTGAGATTTTGTAAACAGGTTGAAATATTGTGAAGGTTTCTGAATATACAGATAAAGAAAGTGTATCATTGATAAAAATCCAATGCGTTTTTTGTTGTTGTTTTTTTTAAATTTTCGTAATGCTTCTGTTTTCGTTATTATGTGTTTTAGAGTCTGTATAGTCCAGATGAACTAAGGATTGTCAGAATATGATTAAGATTATTTTAATAGTCGACTAATCATAATTATTCCTATTAATCATTGCAGCCCTAGTGTGTGTGTAAGTTAGCTAATTAATTTGTAATGTGGTACAAATATTTACTACTATTTAAGTTCCTTTATCTTTGATGTAAAATAGTTGTACCCAAAGGCAAATGAGAGCACCGTATTCACTAATGTTAAAACGTTCATCTTCTACAGTAAAAGGTTTACCTTCAAACAAGGAAATATTTGGTTGAATCATGGTCTCTACTTATCCTGTTGTATTTATATAAAACTTATCCATGTGTCATACTCATCTGGGCATGTTCTTGTTTTGCAGCCCTTTCTATGGAGAGGATTTTTACTTTGAAATCCCACGGTCATTTCAGTGTTTATCCTTCTACGTATATGCCAAAAGTGTTTTTCAAAGGGAACTCCCAATTGGTAAGTTACATTATAAATGATGTACCTCACTGAATGCATTTCAAAGTGTTCAGGTAATAGTAGATATTCTTGTTTCAGGCAAAGTGTCTATACGAAAGGATGACCTGTGTAAATACACCGGGAAAGAAGACTGGTTCAGCCTACAGCCAGTCGACCCCAACTCAGAAGTCCAGGTAAAAGAAAGTATTTTTTTTACATTTGTAGTAGTTTATTTTCTTCAGTCATGTCCATAGACTGTTACAAACATTTCACATCAAACTTCATTTGGTTTATATTTCAGTTTTCTCTCAAATGTTTATGCTTCTGGACACGTTTATAATATACTTTATAATTACGGATATCAACAATTAATCAACTTACGATTAATTGTCGATCAAGACGTTGGTCGAACAAAATGCATTAATTGTAATTAATCGCGGACATGCGCACCCGCGTGGTCACGAAACAAGGCAACCGCGCACCGCGCTCACTCAACGGCACTGCCCGCGGGCCTCGCGCGTACACCGGGGCTGCTGAGCACGAGATCGAACCGCGGCTCAGCCCTAGCCACAAACCAGCGGCACGTGGTGGTTTAATCCTGGTTTAGTCCTGGTCTAGACCTGGTCCAGTCCTGGTTTAGTCCAGGCCCAGTCCAGGTTTAGACCTGGTTTAGACCTGGTCTAGACCTGGTTTAGTTCTGGTCTAGACCTGGTTTAGTCCATGTTTAGTCCTGGGTCTACAGTCTCTTAGCCAATCAGGACGCAGAACACAATGTTACACTATAAAAAAAAGTTACACTATAAAAAAAAAAATCGAAAAAAAAAAAAAATCTGCGAACCACAATAGAGCGAGGGATTACTGTATTTTGTTATTCAGCATCAATACATTCATCTGCTTTTTACTAAGGAATAATTAATTGAGGAATATACAATATAATAATATGATATATTTTTGACTCAGTGTTATGTTACTATAGCTTATATTCTTAAAGACCCTATTGAAACACTAAAATTCAGGTGAAAAACGCCGCTTATCAGTTAATCGTTAATCGATCGATAAGGTCAATCAACTATAGATTAATGAATTAATCGATAATTTGCATCCCTATTTATAATATATATAATATACTAGGAGAATTTACTTTAAAACATGAAAGTTATTGTAGTGCTAGTCCGAAAAAATTACAATCAGATGTTTCAAAATTGTTCATCCCTAAACTAGATTACACAGGAAATTCACATGTATTATCTTACAAATGCTTGATGAGACGATTATTCTCTTGACCAGATGTTATTCAAGTTCATTTAGAACTTTGAATTGTACAATCTGTAAAAATGAAGGCCTTCGACAAAGAATGTTAACTACAATTTTTAGATCCGTTTTAGTTAAAAATTGACTTGTGTGCTGGTGGAAAATACAACGCCACTTGTTAGTAACTGTAGCTAACGTGTTGACTCCCAAAAGCCCACGCCTGACTATTCTTGGTGCTCTGTTCCACGGATTCACTCACAAGGAGAGACTTTTTAGATCTGACTTTCGGTTTAGAGCTACAAATAACGATTATTTTTGCAATCAACAAGTCACTGATTAATTTTTCAATTAATGGATTAGTCTAACAGTTGTTACTATTGCACAATTACATTTTTAAAATACATTGTCAGTCAAATAAAGGCTAAAATATGGTGACTAGAGACTTCTAAAGAGAATGTTAATGAATAAGTTGTATAGTTTATTTTTTTGACTAGGCATGGTATAATATTCAAATTTGATGTCACGATTATCACGGTTAAAATAGTAACATTGAAGCTGCTGAAAGTTTAAAAATGTTATGCACAAGATTAATTATACTCCATGTACATAACTGTTAGAGAATTGTACGTTTGTTTTGTATGATCTAGAAGAAAACATTTAGGATAAGTTGCTTTTTTCAGCACATTCTGATGATATAATGGTGATTATTTTTGTTGCCGATTATCACGATTATATAAAATGTCCCACTGATGATTATTATCTACCCTTTTTATCACGATATTATTGTTTATTGTCCCATCCCTCTTTTTGACATTTTGCTTCAATAAATTATTTACATTTTAGAATCTGTACAGGCCAGCAACAATAAAAATACAATTATGATTATTTTTATATAATCAGCTATTCATGATTAATAGATCATTCATTCCGGGCAGGTTTTTTGACTGTCCCATTCAAAAGGTTTTTGGCACGTGCTGCTAAACAGGTGAGCCGACAGGTGAAGCGTAATCAGGCCACGATAGTACAAAGCAGTTAGTCTTATGTGGGCTTAAGAGCCTATTAACGTGCATTAGAAAGAACCACGGCGTTCACAAAGTGCCAAGCTGCAGAGACAAGGCGCAGTGTGTGGGTGCTCGCTCTCTATTTCTCTCTCTTTTTGATATCTCTCACTCTGACACTTCCAGTGACCGGCCCTTACCACATCCGAAAAACACAGATCTTTAAAAATGATCAACAAATCTTACATCCTCTGGCATCCTTTTCTCACGCGTCAGTATCTTTAGTTTTTATATTTTTATTTTTTTTCATTTTTTTAAAACCTACAAAGAGTTTAAGCTACCATTCAATGAGTAACTTTAGGCCCATTGAAATCCCATGACTCAGGAGGAGTTTTAACATCTAGTCCCTCTTCCTCCTTGTGTCTTGCAGGGTAAAGTTCATCTGGAAATGAGGCTGGATGAAGTTATCACAGAAAATGGCTCATTGTGTCAACATTTACGAGTCAGGTGAGTGGTACAGTGTCCATTTGAAAATATATAAGCGGTGGACAACTGTTATTGAGTGCAAATACAGCAATACAGACAGTTTTCATATGAGTAGTTGATCACACTATGCAATGCACCAAACTTTGAAAATTAAGTTGAAAAATTGAGTGAACTAAAAAAAACTATAAAATGGAAAGGTTCTGTATATTTGGATCCCTTTAGCTTCCTCTATGGAGCAATACTATTATAAGTTTTGACCATCTAAATCCTACTAAACTGCGCTCTCTTTGTGATAGCACTTCCAGTTAAATGGGAATTCCATTCATTTTAATGGTGAATTTGAGAGAAAGTTTTGCAACTAAAATGTGATATCAAGAAGGTCGGTTTGTATAAAATGTTCAATGTTCATAATACACCACCACGTCAACAATGCACCAATTCTCTGGGAGACTTTAAATCAGCTTTGTAATCTATTAAATATGACTCAAAATACACAATCATGTTACTGATGGCCATTAACTTACTAGCAACTTGGAGTTCCAGCTGTGTTATTGGTCATTTTTAGTTCCCTTGACCTGCTCAGACTTGCCCATTCTTTTGTTCATACCAATTTTATTTAAATACATTTGCATCATACAATAGTGTCCAAAACCAGGCCTTCTCAACCAGGTCAAACATTTCAGTCTGCCTTTTGCTTTAAGATGCTTAGTTCTTTCACTTAACAATTTTCACCCTTATCTATTTAACACTCTGTAAGTACAATTGTGTGTGACATATGCTGGTTTCCCATTGACACAGTGAGCAGGGTAGTGAGGAGGAAGTGATGGCATGAGAGCAGGAAGTGGGAGCTTCTCAGTGTGGCCTCTGCGGTTTGTGCTGCCGTCACTCACTGTAGCCAACTGTTTGCTCAAACTGTCACCTGCTGTTTATCATGTACAGAGCTGATAGACCACTTATTTATTTATTTTCAAAGCAGGGACAGTGTATTAGTTTCCATTTTCTTCTATGTAACAGATAATACTCCCTACAACTGTATACAGCTAGTACTGTACATCATATTTGATACTGTATTTTATATTTGACTGCTACTTAAATCTATTTAAATCTGACAGTGTTGTATAAAGTAGTGGAAAATCAAACTCAAGTAAAAGTATAGGTACCCCTCCCAAAAATGACTTTGGTAAAAGTCGAAGTCACTGACTGAAATGTTACTTGAGTAAAAGTCTTAAAGTATCTGGAACTTCTTGTACTTAAGTATGACAAGTAATGTAAAAATAAATGTACTCAAGTAATGTAATTAAAAGTACAAGTAAAAGTATCAAGCAAAGGCAGTCTGAATTTAATATTTTTAATGCCCCCCCCCCCCCCCCCCCAAACCTTTGTTGTTGTTTTTTTAATAACAGTGCTGAAAATAAGGCATACATAACACCATTGAAGGAGTGTTTTTGGAGGAAGAGGATTTTTTCCAATTGGGCCCTTAATTCTACTGTAAAACACCATGTTCAGCTCTCCCATGGTAGTTTTGTGTCATATGGAGCACTGTCGAAGATATTGGGTTTGGTGATATCCATGAAACGCCGTCCTATGAGCAAGTAAATGCAGGCACAAAATACGTTATTTGTAATTCCATCAGGGATGTTGTTTGATTAAACTAGCTGCATGAAACCAATAGGTGTAGGCTGATTGTCATTGAAAATGTATTGGAGTAAAAGTATGCAATTAAATTCGGAAATGTAGTGAAGTAAAAGTTATCTTTTTTTTTTTTAAACTCAAGTAAAGTACAAAGTCTCCCAAAGTGTACTTAAGTACAGTAGTGAAGTATTATTACTTTGTTACTATACAACACTGAAATCTGATTGTACATATATATTTATTATCATTATCCTATGTATATAATTGTGTCTTATCTGACAGGCCTATTGCTCTTTGGTTGCTATTCCATCTACTTTTCTTTTTGTTCATCTGTTATATATCGTTTATTATATTTGATGAGTGAGCTACCGTACCCAAAACAATTTCCCTTGTGGATCAATAAAGTTTGTCTAAGTCTAATAATACAAAAAGCCTGTTTACTTGGGTTACAGTAGGACTTTTGCCTTCATCAAAGTTTGACCTCTGCTTGAAATTAAAGTAGAAACTAATATTCAAAAAGAAGACACATGGAGTTTTCTAAATATAGGGACGGTACATATTAATGAAAATGATCATATGCTTCATGTGTAAATAATACACAAAATTGCTGCCTAAAGCTGTGGCAGGTATATCAAAGATTGCACATAAGGTTAAGGTATCTTTATCTGTCCTGAAATTCAGGTCCTGTATTACACAAAATGGATTCTTGTGTGTTTTAAGCCATGTTATAAGATAAGATAAGATAAGACTTTATTGATCTCACACAGGAGAAATTTACTTGTCACAGTAGCTCCAGGTAGCGACAGTTTGAACAAGAAGACAAGTGCATGCAGGCAAGAATGGCATAAAAATAGGTAGTAATAATAATAATAAAATAAGTAATAAATTGAATAATAATAATAATAGTAATAATAATAATAAAATGTATAACGTTGTTGCCTCATCAAAAACATACTCGCAGTTGTGTTTTGTTTTATTTACACAAAAACACAGCTGCACATATGTTTTTGATGAGGATACAATGTTATAGCATCGGAAAATACTGTAATTTGGGCCCTTTAACATATGTAACAACAACAGGCTCAGAAACATTAGGCCAGTAACTTTACATTACAGCAGTCCACCATAACAGACACAGGCATGGTCAGGCAAATAAAGAATCAGTTCTTAATATGACAAATTATCAGCCTCTATCATAAATTGTTTTTGAATTTACTAAAATAATCAACTTTTCTTTCTTTTCTTGTGCCAATAAAGTCTTAATAAAGAAATAACGTGGTGTATACAGTATATTGCTTTCTCCCAAATGACCCAGAAAGTATTCATACTACAAAGCATAACAGGGCATTATTGCAGATGGTTTATATGTGTGGTGGGAAAAACAGGTTGACTTGTGGGATTTGGGGAATATTGTCATGAGAGTGTGTAAGGGGTTTAACACAAACATCCTGAGAGGCGTATTGCCTTGTGTCTTTGGCCTCATGCAGAGATGGGCTCACCCCCTCTGCGCACCCGCTGTCTACTGCTAACACCCACATCCTGTTATGGGTGCAGACACTGTGTTTGTTGTCATGTGCAACAACAAAGGCAGTGGCCCCTGTGTGGGTGCCTGTGTGGGTGCCTGTGTGACCCCAGCAAACAGGTGCTTCACTTAAGAGACACTGGAAGGGTATTCTTAGACACACATTTGTATCATAATTGTGGTTGTGTCTTCACTTATCGTAATGAATGCCTAAAAAGTACAGTGATCTTTTTTTGCTGCTACATAGACAAACTTTATTGATCCACAAGGGAAATTACACAGTAGCTCACACATCACATTATATTATAATATAATAACAAAGAGAAAAAATATAAATGATAATAATAAATTGTAGATAAGGAGCAAAAAAAAAAAGCAAGAGACTGGTGTCAAATAAGGCATAATTATATAAATGTATATATACAAGTAAAAATAGAATAATTAATAATTGCACCTTTAAAAATAATTAATAATTGCACCTTTATGATACAAGGAGAAATTCAATTTGTCAACTGGACAAAGTTTATTTGGTCGAAAACGTTTCGCCGCTCATCCGAGAGGCTTCGTCAGTTCATGCAGAACTGATGAAGCCTCTCGGATGAGCGGCGAAATCAGTCCTTGTATCATGGATTCTACCTGGACGACAAGGATTCTTCACGAATTGCACCTTTATTACCTTAAAACAAGTTTGAAATGTTAAAGTAAATGGAATAATTTTGTTTGAGTTAAAATAGCACTGTGTATGTTATCTGGTGGAGGGTCTGTCACCTGCTTGTCTCATGAAAATGTTATGTGTTTGCCACAGCATGGTAAAAACGCTTCTTATCTTTTATTTATTCTGATTAAAGGCACTTTATTGCCAAAAAAAAGTGTAGTGGGGTCACCTGCTTGCCTCCACCCAAAAACAGTGGCTCTTAGGGCGGTAGTTGACTAAAGAAATAGTTGGTCGACTAAAGACATATCCTGCCAATCGATTAGTCACCTGCCAAGGGGGCGTGGCAAAAGCTCTTAAACTTTTCAGCATCTATGATCTGACCATGTATCTGACCCAAACTGTACATGAGTCCATCCAAAAACAAATATTTAAACTGAAACATACTAGGAAACAGTGTATTTATATGCAAAAAAGGGAGATTAAACTCATGATTTACTCCAAAATCTTAAGCTAGCTCCCTCCATACCCTCTACTTCCTGTTGTTCCCCCTCTGCCACATGACCCTCCTTTCAATCCCTCTAGTCACATATTTTGCATTATAATGTAATTAGTGGAAAATGTATTCAAATGTATGTATCTTTTGTGTGTTTCCAGAAAAATAGAGTGCCAAGGGCTGCCATTGATAAGTGGGCAGAACTGTGACCCGTATGCAACAGTGTCACTTGTTGGACCAGCCAGGTAAGTGCTGTTTACCACACAAATAAGACTGTCATTCAACTGTCTATGAATGCTGTTTTTGAGTTGCATCAAATATATGCATTTTGATTTTCTGTAAGGTCTGACCAGAAGAAAACAAAAGTTAAGAAGAAAACAAGCAATCCTCAATTTGAAGAGACCTTTTTATTTGAGGTAAGCGATTGCAGTATATCATATAACATGCTAGAATACGTTTACATGACAGTATTCTGCTGGTTTTTCTAATAGGTCACAAGGTCAAGCAGCTACTCAAAGAAGTCACATTTCCAGGTGGAAGAGGAGGACATTGAAAAACTAGAAATTAAGTGAGTATACTGTATATAGATAGCGTTTCTCACAACTGTCTCAAGTGAGGTTGGAGAATTATGGCACACAAATAAAATGGTTTAATTATGTGAAATCTGTACTGAAGTGTGTAGTTCACTATTTTTTAAATTTAAAGAATCAAAAGTGAATATGAGAAAGTGAATTTGGATGTGGTGTTTCTGACTGCTGGAACAGAGAGCCTTCGTTTCTGGTTAAGGATAAGTGAGGCTCCCATCACAGTGGACTCATAGCTCATTGGGTAAGGCTAGTCTTATTCAAAGGTATTGTCCCATGCATGGTTTTTGAGGTTTGAATTTGAGGTGGTGTCATTGCAAGGACAGTATATTGTAATAGATGTACGCTCCAAGCAGGTAAGCATAATAAATACACTTTGTGATTTGAGCTGTGTGATTTTGTGATGAAGTCTTCAGTACATCCGGCGCTTTCACTGTTTTCAGAGCTTGAGCTAATGGTGACAGTGCATGCAGACATATTTATATACACATTTATGCTGTCTTTTTTTTTTCAGAGTGGAATTGTGGAACAATGAGAATCTGGCTCAGGATGTGTTTCTGGGAGAGACTCGGGTTCCTGTGAAGATCCTGCAAAATGACCACATTCACAAAGCCTGGTAAATAACATGGTTCAGATAACTACAGTTCAAAAACACCTCTTTTTAAAGGTACACATCCTATTTTTACATGGTTTATGCAACATTGTAATCTGTCACCTCTGCTTAATACATGTGTTGTATTAGTTATATTATGACAAACAATTTGGTTAATCTAAATACACTTCACATATAATTGTTTGGATGTGTTTCAGTTGGAGTTGGCAGCATTAGTAGCAGGTGATTTGAAAATCCTCACTGATCTTTGAATGTTCAGCAGTTTGCAGTGTGGGTGTCACCTAGCTTTGCGTCAGCGTAGGCGATGTGGGATTATGCTAGATAGCAATCTGTCAGTACATGAGGGCTGAAAGTCAAGTGCGTGGGTGGCGTTTTGCATGGTGGCAGTACCTGCTGTCCTGTGTTTATGATAGAAACCTTCAGTGTCACAAACAAAGAGGACTTTATTAAAAAGGAGGACAGGTAATGTGTCCACAGCAGACATGTCTGTGTCACCAGCACTGAGCACTGAGCAGCAGCTTAAAAACAAACAAGCAGCTCAATCTGTGTGTTTTTGTGGGGATGTGCCCCACCTGTTGGTCTTTAAGTGCCATATCAACTCTGCTGTAACAGAATTATTACTGTTATTCATTTCTATATTACAAGGTTAATTTATGTTTAATAATTGGTTACATACTGTAGTTTTATAACATGCATCAGTGGGACTAAAATTATCTAATTAAATAATACAATTAAGTCATACAATTAAATCATACAATTAATGTTATGCTCTGTTGCTCTGTTTGTCACTATCAGAGTGAGAACAAAAATCGGTGCAGAAAAATAATATAATACAGAAGAAAAGCAACTAAATATGTCAAAACATCCACATATTTTAAAAAGAAAATTTGAAATGCAATATGTAATGTCATATAATTTGTGTAGTGTACCTTGCATGTTGAATAACACAATTGGTACATGTAATTTCTAAATGATGAAACCGCTTTGTTGGTCCCAAAGGTATTTACTTCAGCCAAAAGGGAATGGCAACAAGTCCAAGTCCGATGATTTGGGATCATTGCGTTTGAGGCTGACCTACATAGAAGACACCGTGCTGCCCTCTGCCTGTTATACTCCGCTCTGCAACCTGCTGCTCAAATCCCCTGATGTGAAGGTACTTGTTTACCACTGCACTAAAATCTAAAAGTATTCAGAAAATACCCTTGAAGAATAAACTTACAGTATATGAGATCCAAAAAGATTGTTACTATGAGATTCCCTTCTGCTTATCCTTATATGTTTTGTATCATATGATGTACTTACCTGTGCATGTGTGTGTGGTCAGCCCATCTCGGCGTCAGTGGCACATATTCTGGGGGAGATCTGTCGAGAGCGTTATGAGGCAGTGCTGCCCATGGTCCGCCTCCTGCTCTACCACAGTCGCTTTGTGCCTTTTGTGTCGGCTGTGGCTGCTCTGGAGCTGGACAACACTCAGTGAGTTCTTTAGTACATGACATGACATACATGAGTGCTGCTCTGCTCTGTTTGGAAATGAAGTGTATGTGGAGAGTCTCAGTTGTCAACTACGCTGTATGCACTAATGATTAATCCATGTTTCAATCATCTTGAAGCTGTCTTGTCATGCTCAAGAGGATGTTGACAATGTTAGTGCAGACTATGGTGGAACTCGAAGTGGAAAGTTTGAGAATTATTGGGTTGGTTAAACATTTGACTGGGATTGCCAAATAGAGGAGATATTGTATCTCAATGAGACCTTAATCATTATTAATGCTAACATTTTTAAATAGCGTTCAGTATTTTGACAAATAATTAATTGAATAAATTATTCACTCTCATGTATTTATTATTTTAGGGAGGCAAACACTATTTTCCGTGGAAACTCCTTAGCGACGCGGTGTATTGACGACATGATGAAGATTGTGGGAAAGAACTACCTGGCAGTTACCTTGAAGCCGGTGATAGACGAGGTGAGGACGGACAGAAATGTTTGAATTTTTTTGTACATCTGACATTGTGGGCCATATTTCAATCACTTTACACGTCAGCAGTTGATGAGGGTTTGTCTAATTTATTAGATCTGTGAATCCAATAAAACCTGTGAGATCGACCCGTTACGACTCAAAGAAGGGGATAACGTTGAGGTCAACAAGGTAGAGCATCTTTGACTTTGTTATTGAATGGTCTGCGTGGGGAATGGTTCGTTGACAGTATGGTGCTGTTTTGTTTCAGGACAACCTCCAGGGTTATGTTCAGAAGGTCTTCTCCTCCATCACCCAGTCCAGCGCCAACTGCCCTCCTCTCATGTGTGACGTCTTCAGGTCTCTCCGACATCTGGCCTGCAAACGATTCTCAGGTAGATATTTTCTTTGCTTTAGTCATATTCAATACTTTTAGAGTGTAAAAACGTGTTACCAAAAACAAGCATCGTATATATGCGTATCATGATGTTAAAAGAATGTGAGGAATCAGTGAAAACAGCTGTCGTGGAAGGTGTTTTTGAGGCCTTGAAGACTATAACATTGTTTAAAAAAGTTTGAATTAAAATAAAACAAAACTCTGGTTGTGTCCTCCTTTAAGGTAGATCTACAGGTAGCTGAATGTTAAAAAGACGATTTTGCACAATTCCAATCAGAGATTTTCAATATACAGTGGTACCTCACCTTACGAAATTAATTCGTTCCAGAAGTGGTTTCGTAACGTGAATTTTTCGTAAGTTGAGTAGCTATTTCAATGGAAAAAGCCTGATTCATTCCAAGGCCCTGATCCAAGTTTTTTTTTATAGTGTAACTTTTTTTTATAGTGTAACATTGTGTTCTGCGTAGAGACTGTAGACCCAGGACTAAACGTGGACTATACCAGGTCTAGACCAAGGTCTAAACCTGGACTAAACCAGGACTAGACCAGGTGGATTAAAGCGCCGCACGCGGGTCTATTTCCTTGTTTCGTTTCGAGTCACGGCTGAAGCGAGCAGCGAGGGGGACGCACGCAGTCTGAGCGCATGAACGAGACCCGTGCTCAAACCGTGCCTCCTCTAGACCTCCTCTAGACCTGGTCTAGACCTGGTCTAGACCACCACGGCTCTTACCTGCGTTCGTTCATGCACTCAGACTGCGTGCGGTCCCCCTCGCTGCTCGCCTCAGCCGTGACTCAAAACAAAACCAGGAAATAGACCCGCGCGCGGCGCTTTAATCCACCTGGTCTAGTCCTGGTTTAGTCCTGGTTTAGTCCTGGTTTAGTCCTGGTTTAGTCCAGGTTTAGTCCAGGTTTAGTCCTGGTCCAGTCCTGGTTTAGTCCAGGTCTAGACCTGCTGGCAGCCCCGCGCCGGGTCATGCCATGTCCGCGCGCAGTTTTCTCCTCTCTCCCCCTTCCCCCCACACTTCACTATTAATAATTTTGTTGAAAATGTATGAAAGTTTGAGTGTTTAAACAGAGACAAATGTGAGAAAAGTTTAAATTCAGTCTGAGAAAAACGTATAATGTGTGTGGCTGAGCGCGCATTTTTTGAATTTTTGAGATTTCGCGTTTCGTAACTTGAATTTTCTTTCGTATCTAGAGACCAAAATTTAACGTGAAGGCGTTTCGTAACTTGAAATTTTCGTTTGTTGGGTCTTTCGTAAGATGAGGTACCACTGTATCATGAATGCAGATTTCCATAATGTCAGCTGTCAGTATACAACTCATCCAGAAGGTGGAGCTAGAACTTCAATATCAGTGTTTGAAGAGCCAGCTGGTCCATACAGTTTACATTACTGTTCTTTTATTGATTATCAAATGTATTCAAAAACAGCAGAGACAGGGAGTGGTATCATTGAGAAAAACGAATAATATCATGCAAAATATTTAAAAGCCTTTATTTGAAGATAAATAAGTGTCAGAAAAATCACCTCTGAAAACACAGATGAGTTCAGTATTTAGATTTTACTTGCAAGGGAAGACAGATACTGAGCAGAGTGGTCAGACACCTCCGCTGGGCTGTCCCTTCTTGCGTCTTTTATTAATTCACAGATGGGTGTACACAAATATGCAAATTTCACATGATAAAACAACGTGACTTCTTTCCCAGACACTCAACTTTCCCAGAGTCTCAAACAACCTTGAGACTTGCAGCTGTAGTTTACAGATAATTCTCATCCCGGATTGTCTGACTCTCTTCCCCATAACATTGATATACAATATAACAATTTAGTTTGATCAGAATACATGAAGTAATGATAACACATTTATAATTATCCTAACAATAAGATATTTATCAGATTGATTATATATAGTCACAGTGGTATTAAGTTTTAGTCCTTGAACTTTAGCCCTTCTCTCCACAGCCGACCCACATGTGCAGTACTCGGCTGTGAGCAGCTTTGTGTTCCTGCGTTTTTTTGCCGTTGCTGTACTTTCGCCTCACTCCTTTCAGCTCCGCTCCCACCACCCTGTGAGTATATGCCCCCAGTGCCCCCACACTGTGCTCACAAAGCCCCTACTGCAGCCACACGTTTCACTAAAGAGAGTCTTACATATGGTTTATTCTAGGACCCAGACATCTCACGGACACTCACTCTCATCTCTAAAACTATCCAGACTCTGGGCAGCTGGGGCAGTTTATCTAAAAAACTGGTAAATGTTTTTTTTTTCCCTATACATTTTCAATAAATCTACATTCAGTTAAAATAGATTTCCAAAGCCAAACATAAAAATTGTGATTTTTACATTCATTTCCTCATCCTTATTTCAGTCTAGCTTCAAAGAAACATATATGTACGACTTCTACAAATCATTCCAAGAAGAGAAGTGCATTGAAAAGGTTAAAAAGGTAAACATCTGTCTGTTTAAATGTTATAAAACTGTGTATGTGTTAGTTCATTTTAGTCATGTTTATCTGCCCAGTTTCTTGATGAGATTTCATCAAATGTCAATAAGGAATTCAGTGGGGTGGAGGATGCCCTGGTTCTCAAAGAGGGGTGAGTTTTTGATAGAATAGTGTAACTGATAGTAAATTAGTTTCATTGGATCTTTGTTCTAAATGCTGTAAATCCTCCTTTACAGAGAAGTTCAGAAACGTGCCCAAGGAAGAAAACGTCTTGGCAAGAAAAACTTTAAAAAGAGATGGCTTCGACTCACCAACAGAGAACTGTCTTATCATAAACATAAAGGTGAGATGTGGCCTTTCCCTCGGGGCTTTATTTGTCCTTTTTTTAGCCTAAAGCTGCACTCTTGCTTTCAAAAATGTGCATTCTTACTGCTGAGCAGCCTGGATTCTCAACAAATCTTATTGGTCACTGAAACCTGTTTGTCTCCAGGGTGATGGACCCTGCACCAGAAAAGTTACATAGTGCTCCTTTAAGTTTAGTCAATTTAATTTTACTGCAAATCAAGTTTGAGAATTTGTTTTATTTTTCAGGTTATGTTTAAGGTTAAACTACTTTGTTGAAATGTTCAGTTAAAGATTAAAGCATTTTTTCTGCAGAGGTGCAGACAAAATGTTGTTGTAGTAGTTCAGTTGATAAATGTAAGTTATGCATTCATTTATTAGCAGTAATGGGTCTCATTCTGACGTGTAATGAAATATTACAGATATAGTTGAATCAAACCTGCAGCTCAGCACTCGGCTCAGGCCAGTGTGTTATTGTTGGAGTGGTTCTGATGTAGACTTGTGCTTTCAGGGAAAGAGGCCCTCTGCACCATAAGTGTCAAAAACATCCAGGCTGTGGAGAAACTGGATGAAAGTGCCTTTAACCGCAAAAATGTAAGTCCTGTCCCCATAGACCCCCATCATCACCTTGTATGGTAGTCTGTCACATTTCACACTGGTGAAAACAAACCGAGTGTGGTCCGAGTGTTCCGGTGCTGTGGTCAATAAAGTGATAAAGATCTCTGTGCTGCACAACATGTTTAATAGTGTCAATAATATCTTATTTGGATTTAAGAGTGAAGTCTCACACATTTTTGTATAACTGGCTACAATGGCTCTTGGACATATTGTAGTGTGTTTCTGAGTGTGTCAGACTGATGTTTTGTGTGTGTCAGATGTTTCAGGTGGTGCACTCAGAGAAGCCCTTATACGTACAAGCAGGAAACTGTGTGGAGGCCAGTGAGTGGCTGGAGGTGTTGGGCCAGGTGAGCCGCTGTAACCAGGGCCGTCTGGAGAGTTTCCACCCGTCCACCTTCAGCGGGGGATTGTGGCAGTGCTGCAGAAGCCAGAACAGCAGTGCACCAGGCTGCAGGCCATGCACCACGTGAGTGTCAAACAGGAGGGAGACTTTTTTTACACTAATTAATACCTATACCAATATATATTTTGTAATAAACCTACTATAATATGATTATTTACAAATACTATTTATAAGGCAACTTCATGAATTTAATGTGGTGTATTTCAAAATGTATTTTGTATGTCTTGTAGCACAATGTTGGCTAACCTGCAGCTGGACATTGACTGTGATCGAGAAACAGAGAGGATCTTCTCTCTTCTGTCCTTAAATGACACCAAGCTCCAAAACATGGAGGGTGAGTACTCCAAGGTCAGTGTTTGTGTGTGCTGTATGGCTGTTGTAACTCTGTGTGCATTAGTCCGTCAGTGCAGTTTGTCTTCTCCATTACTCACTTCTCTTCTTCAGTGTTCTTTGAGTATAACCATCTTGTGTGTGTTTTGTTGCAGATGCTTGTGCCACCTTGGCAGTGTACCAGGGCCCTCAGCGGGAGCAGGATGAATACTCCAAATTCACCATTCAGGAACCCAAAGAGACCTTTCAGACGCTCAAACAGCTGCGCAACGTGATGGAAGAGCTGCAGCGCCAGCACAACCTGCGGGGGGACACCACAGCGCAGTACGGCAGTCTGTAAGTCTGCAGCCCACATCCTCATAACACAAGTACACAGCACCAGAGCACGTTCTAATGGGAGCTCTTTGTTCCAGGGACAATCCCATTGTAGGGAAGACCTCATAGGTGATATAAACTGAGGAGAGGTGCAGTGTATAAGCTGCACTACAGTGAAGTCCAGTGGACCTGGAGTGGACCACAGCCACAGGTCCTGAACTGTGGAAACATGACCAAGAGTCAAATGTGAAGAAGCCTGTGGCGCACAGGACCCGGAGGCACAGAAGGGTTTGGCATTACGCCTCTTTCTCCCCATTTCGAATCATGGGCACATTACAGGGGAGTCTATGTTGAAATTATTTATATCATATCATCAATGCCCTTTTTCATATCCAAAGCTGTGTGAAGAAGGCATCATTAGATGGTGTGTGAATAGGCTGCTAATTTTTTTATTCATCCACTTTTATATAAATACCTGTGATCATTGAAATGAGTCCTATAAGGATAATGGTCTATTCAGAGACGAGACGGGCCATCTGCTTTTGACCCTTACAATCTTTCTGCCCATAGTGTCTTTACCTTTCCAATGAATGTATATATTTCATCTTTAGATACACTTTTCCAGTTTTTACGGTGAGTAGATCAGACCAATCTGCCTTACTTTGATGGATGTTTTTCTCACATTAAATGCTGAGGGAATAATGCAAAAGCACTTTAAATATTTGGAGCTTTCCAAATGGACATGACTAGATACTTAGTATCAGCTCCCCCTTCGATCAGTTCCATGATCTCCAGTACGTGTTGTTCATTCAGTAATATGACATTTATTGCCTGTAGATATAAAGATATTTTTCTTGACCAAAGAAAATTTCATAGATTTGACTTGAAACGGAAAAAAGAATTAATGTATTTTCATGACAGATGTTTTAAAATGGACAAGTCTTTATCTGTGTATGTGTGTGTTTAACATATCATTTATTTGAAGTTGGATGTCTTCAGAGAGAGAGAGAGAGAGAACTCATGGCTGTGGTGTCTTTGTCATTCTTGGGCCGCTTCTCAATTCTCTTTCCTCATTTCCTTCTCCTTGATTCCTCTTGTCGATCATTCGTTTTTCAGCCAAATGTGTCATATTAAGTGGTGTCCTAAAGAAAACCACGGAATGAAGGAGTAAACCTGAGGGAGGCTTCAGGAGCAGACATTGGATAAAAGAATCAAACTTTCTTGGTCTCAGTGAGGAGTTTATGTCCTCTCTCCCCACTGTGTCTCCTCTGTGCGTGGGACTTTCTCACCCATTTCCTGCAGAATGGAGGAGAGGAATCAAGGAGAAGGAAGTGAGGAAAGGGAAATGAGACACGGCCCATGTGGTACTGCATTAAACACATGCTAGGGCCTAAGTGACAAGTGACGGTGCTAAAATGAGCAGTATGAGTCATCTAATAACAGCCAACTAACATAAAACATATTACTGTTTTAGCCATTAACAATGCCAATACTGTTTTAACTCCTTGCTCTGTACTGCCAGAACCAACCAATTCATTTATTTTGATTATAATTTTAAGAAGAAAACACCAGCACATGTTTAAAATATACAGTACCTGAGTGTAGTTTTGTTAAATTTATTCATACCCAGCGTTCACCATCAAAATGAATGTTTTTGACCATATCATTTTCCCTATTGCCTATATACGAACAATGAAGTGTTAATACAAGACATACAAGACTTGAATACTCTTATGACATATGATGGACCAGTCGATATTGTTAAGGGGCTCTTTGGCCTCCTGTTTATGTGTTTTATTTAACTGTTTTTATCAATTATGTGTAATGCCACTGTTATGACATTTGTCTTTGTCTCCACTATTTTAACATTCTGCAAGGCCAATCATGCCAGAAAATATATATTAGACCAGTTTCAGTTGCTAAAAAATATTGGAAGTGAATCAAATTTGGGCACTTTAAGCATTTTGGCAAATCAAAATTGGAGCAGAGTAGCTACAGTGCGGTACATGAGCTTATACAGTCATGCCAAAAAGCTCTCAAATCAAGCATCAAGTATTATTCAGTTCTTCAAGTTCTTCTTTCCAACTTGAATTTTTCTGGCGACAATTCCCAAAACCACTCCAGCAGCAGCATTTTAATCCTGTTTACAGACATCACATTACAGCAGACAAGCAGTCATTCTCAGTGCCAGTTCAATGAAGACTTATTCTGTTTTTAAGGGAACATTTTGCCTCCTGTACACAATGATCACAGCTAAATTTGTTATGATTTTAAAGCTAAATTTGGTATATTTTTTGTTACCTGAGGTGCATCTAAACTGTACTTCTTATGAACAAATCTAAGGGAAGATCTAAAAATGCTTTAACTTATCTTGAAAATAAGCTGTCTGTGCAATCATCCCGTTGCCGATATACTTCAAAACATTTCAATTTTGTATGTTTTTACTGTTGTTTTTATGTCGGAATATGTAAGGAATCCTCAAAACTCCATAAAGTGTGTGTTTTTTATGTTTTGTTTTCAACTCGTTTGTCACTTTTGTCCAGTTAACAATAAACCAGTTGCCAGTCAAGCTTGAGTTGATTTCATTTTAAACCAGGGGAGTCAACAGGGGGGGGGCAAAGGAATCTGTTGTCCCAGGCCCCCCGGGTTTTAGAGGAGAAGTGCAGGCCATGCAGGAAGTGCCCAGGTAACCCAGTGAAATACAGTAAAATGTTGATTAAATCATCTTAATGGGGTAATTTAAAGGTGCACAATGGAACTTTTCTGTTCCACAGTAGGGCATAAAGCTTCAGTCATCCATTTATTCAATTACGCTGGTCTACAAGTAAAATGCTTCAGGAACAAAAGTAGTGAAATTTTTCTTGGTTTAGGTCACTAATAAAGAAAAAGTAAGTCAGAAGTGCTGATTGGTTATAGTTTCCAAGATATAGTATTGGGTCAAAATAGGAAATTTATGAAAAATAAGGCAAAAGGGTAGTTTATCAGAAGGTACAGTGTGTCTACAAGCAACCAGTTCTATCTGAAAGCCTGTCTGCACATTCACATACATTCATTTTAATATGTCTAGAGTTTTAACATATCAATATATGAAGAAGAAGAAGTAACTTTATTGGTCTCACACAGTCTGCATTTAACACATCCTGTTATTAGGAGCAGTGGGCAGCACATTACGGGGACCATCTCCATGATCTTCTTGCTTCGGTTTGGTCAGGACCTCAGCTGGAGGATTTTACCTATGGCGCATGTTTTGGGTTGATGGGGGAAACCGGAGTGCCGGGGGGAAACCCACCCAGACACGGGGAGAACATGCAAACTCCACACAGAAAGGCTCTGGCGACCCGAACGCTAGCCACTCAGCCACCATAGTAAATATATATATTATTATTATATCATTACATATCTTGAATACATTAGTTAACCAGCACAGTTATCAATTGATTTTCTTGAGTGCAAATGTTCAGATAGTGCTGTATGATGATCATTTCTGAGCCTCGAGAGCAATTATTGGCAAGAACATATATAGTAAAGTGTTTTTTTTTTTCTGTTCAGGATTCAGACTTGCAGTGTAATCTTCTTTGACTGCAGTTTCCAGTTTTGGTGTTGTGTGTGTATTAAGGATATTGGCGTTTAATAGGAAGATTTATACCATGGCCGCATGTCTTTGTGGAAACAGAAAGTTGGATCACTCAAATGAAAAATGTGAACCAAAATCCATAATTACAACAGGCTGAACTTAAGGAAATGACTGTAATGTATATGCATCAAATGCACATCTAATGGCAACTTACGTATGAAGTGTGCTTATACTGATCACATGGTTTTATTTTTTGGTTTTGCTGGAGTTTCTTTGGGCCCTCTTGCAGTGGTCTGGACATGTCTTAGGTGTCATATTAAGTGTAAAGTCACAAACGTAGCATTTTTCACCTACTCACTGTGCAGCCTCTGACCCCTTTCCTTTTAAACCGCACTTCTCAGAGTGTTTACCGAGATATCTGTAGGGTTGCATCAAAAAGTATTACCATTTGATCAAAGTGCAAGTGACTTCAACCATCAATTTAGACCAATGTCTTCACATAAATAGTAAAAATATTTATATAAATTTGTTTTACGAATATAAAACAAAAAACATTTCAGAGTATTAAAAAAAGAAATAGAAAATCCACTACAAACCACCAAGTTTTAAGAGTTGTAACTTGTATTATTACCAGTTCATATTTTAGTCTGTATATTACTGTGATTTGTGAACTAAATCCTGATTTTAAAAACACAATTTACAGATCTAGATTTTTTTCCCCAAAAACCCTGCAACCCCAGTACACAAAGTACACTTTAAGTCACTGGATTATCTGTCTTATAACATCTTAAAGTAAAAAGGTCAAAATGTCTTTCTGCACAGATACACATCAGTGTTGAGCGGTGCGTCCCTCATCATCAGTACCATGTGACCTACACATTCTAAAACAGGACTTAATTTAAACTGCTCTGTCAACATGTGGAGTTTTAATGAGAGGAGGTTTTCATGTTTGTATCTTGCACATAAGCCAAGCCAGTCCGTGGCTTAGGGGCTGTTGCATCTTTTGCTTGTTTTATGTAAAACCTAAGAAGGCATTCACTTCTATTTTGCGTGGCTACTTACTTACAGTGAGGTCAACAAGTATTTGAACCCCCTGTGATTTTGCAAGTTCTCCCACTTAGAAATTATGGAGAGGGCTAAAATTTTCATCCTAGGTGCATGTCCACTGTGAGAGACAGAATAAAAAATTAAAAAAAAAAAAAAAGATATTGTATGATTTTTTAACAATATTTTTGTAAATTACTGGGGCAATACATTTAAGTATTTCAATCCTTGAGTCAAACAATTTTAATATTTGGTACAGAAGCCTTTGCTTACAATTACAGAGGTCAAGCGGTTCCTGTAGTTCTTCACCAGGTTTTCACACACAGCAGCATTTGCATTTTGGCCCACTCCTTCATGCAGATCTTCTCTAGATCTGTCAGGTTTTGAGGCTGTCGCTGAGCAACACGGAGTGTTCAGCTCCCTCCAAAGATTTTCTGATTTTATTTTTTGTTTTTTTAAATTCTGTCTCACAGTGGACATGCACATAGGATGAAAATTTTACCCCTCTCCATAATTTCTAAGTAGTAGAACTTGCAAAATCACAGGGGGTTCAAATACTTGTTGACCTCACTCTATGTTAAAAGTCTTAATTATGCATTACTTAGTCTTATAGCCATGGAGAATACTTCAGACCAGACTTTTGTACATACAAAAGTTTATTAAGGCTGAATATACGAACTGCAAGCATTTCATGGGCAGTATTGTTATTTGTTAATTTTTACATATATTACATACAGTATATTTAAGTACTGATATTTAAACATATTTCAAATGATTTTTTTGAAGATATTCTACCTCTGTCACTTTTTACGTGCTTTGCTGTTTTGCCCTAATAGCAAAACTACTCAATACTAAATTTCTGATCAGTTATTAAAATGACAAACAAAAACATAAAACTAAATCTGGTATTGTGACAGATTCTTCGACTCTTTGTGTTTTATGAGGGGAAATTACCCACAATTCAGCCAGCCTGAATGAATTTTGCCAGCAAGTTAGTTCCAGACCTCCCTCCCTCCCTCTGCCTTGTATTCTCTGAAACAGCCACACTACTGAGGTCTACTGCAAACAGACCCAAACAATTAGGTGAGGAAATGTGCCAATAACTCGATTCACTACCACTAAACTCTGAGACACACTCGAGACACGTGGCACTGATGCTGCTGGTGGTGGTGGTGGTGATGACGAAGAGGTGATGTACATAGATGCTCCCTGAAAAACGGCAAGATAAAAGTCAATATTCTATGTAACAGTCAAATTTGTTCACACTGTTAGCGTCACTACTTCCTGTCCAGTTGTGTATCTGTGGGTTTTTTGCTGGGTCATGATAAAATGAATAAATATTTAAAGATAAGACAGTAAACAGGTGGATGTGACTGTCAACATGTTAAAAAGTACACAAATAAAATGAATACTTCAGCAGTGGACACTTTGTGCGTTTGTGTCTCAATAGAGCGTTTTCACCCATCCATCCATCCATCTATCCATCTTCTTCCACTTCTCCATTTCTGGGGCGCGGGGGCAGCAGTCTAAGCAGATGTGCCACCCAGATATCAGTGCACCAGCCCCCATGAATCCTCCCGTTGGTGGTGGGTCCACAGGAGATCGGCCCACGTCACAACTGGCCTTGATGACTTCTATCATGTGGGCTACCAGTGTCCGCAGATACTGGCCGAGAGGTGGGGTTAAGTGTCTTGCCCAAGGACACAACGGAAACACTCATGTGTGGGAGCTGGGATCGCACACGGCCAACCTGTTAAGAGCGGGGAACCGCCAACCCCTGGATCATTAGACCAAGAGCGCTTTCACGTGACGTCATAATCTGGACGCCTGCCATGTTGGAGGGTTTCAAAGCATCGCGAACAGTTAATTTATACCGCAAAGTTTAAAAAAAAAAAAAAAAAGGACAGAGAAAAACACCTGTTCTATCGTTTACCAAAAGTAGTGACCAGCCAGCGTGAACAGACAGAGCGATTATCAACGGAAAGGAGGCGATTGTGGATCGCCAGTCTTCGACAGAACTTGGATGGGAAAGATCCTGACAACATTTGCATATGCTCAGCTCATTTTGCAGCGATATTAACACTGATATTAGCCCCTAAACACCAATATTAGCCCCTACAGTAAATTGTATTACAATGTTAATATTTTAATCTTTGCAAAACGTGAATAGTAAAAAGGAATATACTAGTACTTAAACACTTTACACACGTAATACAAGTATGCATACCTTTGCCATCACAATATGCTTGTCTCCACTTTTCTGCACTTTCTGCTCTCGTACCGGCCACAAACAAACTGGTTGTTGCCTCCAGACCTTCAGAGCTCTTAAAGTCTTCTGCTGTATAAGGGTTTGGGGAGAAGACCAGAACTTTTGGATTCCGATGTGGAAGGTTTCTCGCAAAATTTAGATTTTTTTCTGCATGGTTGCTATCTAAACACATGTCATTTTGAGCGCGTAAACCCACCAAGATGGCCCCACATCCAGGTAATCGTCCTGTTTTTCCGGGTTCGTGAAAACGCTCTATACTAATGCTAATGCTAATTTTGAGGCATAATCAGTATCAGTGTTGGGAGTAACTCGTTACAAAAGTAATTAATTACTGCAATGCATTACTTTTTGGTGTAACGCAGTAATGTAACGCATTACAGGGAAGAAAATCGGTAATATATTACTCGTTACAATGCCAGTAATGCACATTACAATGCATTTTTAACCTGCTTTGTTTTTGTGGGTTTTGCATTTTCTTCATACAAAGTTCGCGGATCACGGCGAGATCAGCTACTGAATCTGATAAGTCCACGCAGAACATTACATTTCATACAAAGTTCCGCGAGATCAGCTAGTGATATAAAAGTCCGCGCAGACCATTCCATTTCCTTTTACTTTGTCTTGAACTGGCAGACTGACAAAGGATGACAGAACCAGAAGAATCGGATAGTGCTAGCTCCTTTTCAAGATGGGCATACGCCCACTACTTTCACTTCGTTCAAAATAAGGACTCCAAGAACATTTTAGTTAAATGCACACTGTGTGAATCCCAAACCTCTTTCCACATCGAAATGCAGTACAAGCAATTTGACGAAGCACTTGCAGAGGTGCCATAGCACCACGAAATTAGTCAGGAAAGGAGGGGATGGGACAGGGAACGATACAACCTCATTTGTTTTTCAATTTTTATATTTCTGAGAGGGTTGAATGGACTCATTTTCCAAAGAAAACATTAAAAGGCATAGAAATGCTAATTTTGTATCCTGTTATTTATTTATTTAGATTACCGGTAATACTAATATGCAAATATGTGCAAATAAGTTATGGTGCAGAATGTATAGGTAGGGCAATGAAATAAATGGGTATAAATTATGATGGGCTATATTCACAGATGTGTATACCAAATGTGAAAATGCCATTTTCTACAGAATTGAAGAGGATGGCAGTGAACAGGTGCTGTAGTGCATGGTAAGGTGTGGCAAGAAGGGAAAGGACGATTTATCTTTTGGTATTGTAAGCGGGTAAGAAGCAATTACTGAACATGTTGGTTTTCAGTCTGCAGGCTCCCAAAACCTCCTGGATGGCAGGTGAAAGTCATGACACATGAGAGATTTGCACTGTAGATTGACAAATCCTTATTTCCAGTCATTTTGGCGAGAGTAACTAAAGTAATGCAAAAGTTGTGTAATGCCTTACTTTTTATTTAGAGTAATATTGTAATGTAAGGCATTACTTTAAAATGACAGTAACAAGTAATAAGTAGTGCATTACAGTTTTTGAGTAACTTGCCCAACACTGATCAGTATTAAAACACCACCAAAACTCTATTTTTACTCATAAAAACAATTTGGTAGTTTTGACTTTCTCTGATTTGAATTTTAATATGTTATTTATTTTATATTTTTATGATTTTAATAAAAGTGACTGTTAGCTTTGAGACACAGTGAGCTAGCTAGCATACTGCTGTGCACAGAGCCAGCGCTCTCAAGTCTCACGCTTTGAGAGTGTGACACACGCAATTCGACGCCACACATGGTATTTCTCACGCTGAAATTTAGTTACGCAATTCAAGCGCAGCGCACAGCGCTTCTGTGCCCAGAAAATCGGTTAGATAATGCAGGCAAAAAATTGTTCACTTTTTTTTTTTTGGCTTACTCTTCCCACTGTTCGTAAGTGATTGAACATTTGTGTTACTTGCACCACTCCGTAAAGAAAGAAAGAAAGAAAGAAAGCTATGCCTTTATTAGTCCCACAGTGGGGAAATTCCAGTTGTGCATTTAACCCATCCTGTTATCAGGAGCAGTGAGCAGCACATTACTGCGCCCGGGGACCATCTCCATGATCTTCTTGCTTCGGCTTGGTCAGGAGCTAAGCTGGAGTACCTATGGTGCATGTTTTGGGTTGGTGGGGGAAACCGGAGTGCCCGGAGGAAACCCACCCAGACACGGGGAGAAACATGCAAACTCCACACAAGGCTCAGGCGACCCGGGGATCGAACCCAGACCATGCATGCAAACCCCGCACAGAACACACACAGAAAGGCCTGGGCGACCTGGGGATCAAACCCGGAACCTTCTTGCTGTGAAGCATGAGTGCTACCCACTCAGCCACCGTGCTGCCAAAGGTGCATTATGTAACTTTTCTGCTGAAGGGTCCGTCAAATACATTTCTCCGTGGAGATGTTATTGCTTTGTCTGGTATGTTTCACAGTATGGCATTAAACCTTTCTATCTTCATGGAAACCAAACCAGATCAGGTTACAAGCCAGATCTGTAGAGAGGCAACCCCGCTCGCAATAAGAATGTCTGTTTTTCTAGGTATTGTTAAGCCAGAAAACCAGCTGTAACTAAATAGATGTAAGGTAGAGCTGTTGTACTGTGGAACATTCCAGACAGTGCAATGACATATCCGTGTAAACAGATGACGGACCCCCAACCGAGAAGTTACATAGTGCATCTTCAAAACATTATTTAGTTTTGGTTTGATTCTTCTACTTTTTTACCTTTTATGTGGTTCTTTCTATTAACATAAATTATATCCCAAAGACAACCCTACTGAAGTGAATGCATGGAAATGAACGCGGTAAACACTGACCGGGTGGAGCTGAGGGACAAAGTGGGCGGAGTGAGCGCTGGCATCCATCAGCAGAGGAGCAGAGGGAGAGAACAGCCTGTCTTGAAGGGCTCAGAACCCGAGCGTGGACCCCTCTGAAATAAAAACAAACAAAGAGTTAGAGCTACAGATGGTGATGTGACGGCACACAAAGGGGTCCTAGATGTTCCCTCAGCATATAGTCTATTTAAATGACAATATAAAGAATCTCTTATCAAAAGCTCTTTGACAATTCCAACCAAGTAAACATCAATTGCCTTACCTGTGTTTTAAATGCGTGTACTACAAACAAAAGTTCCTTGTGACATCACAAGGAGGAACAGAGTCTTTTCAGTTTGATAAAGAACACATGAAATATTCAGGATCTGTGTGTATTAAACATGTGTGAATGAAACAAAATACAACTCCATGTATTCATAAAACATAACATCAGATCAAAAATAGTGCAATATAATAAAAATGCATTTATTGAATCAGTAATGTAAGCTTTTCTTCTTTTTACAGCGCAATTATGCATTGCTGTTGTATACAGTCTTGTTGTAATATTTTTTTATGTATCTTACCATGTTCTTGATACTGCCGTAGTAAGGACGCCCATGAAGAAGACCACCAGGTTAAGGCCCGTCAGACTCCAGATGAGGAAGTATAAAACAAAAACATCATGGCAGGTTTGGACTCCCACAAACTCATAGTAGTTGTTCAGGTACCCCCCACTAAAATAACAAACAAAAATATATTTTTTTCCATCATTGGCAAATAACTGTATTTGAGTCCTCTGTCTTACTTAGCGCAGTTATACAGGTCACAGCAATAGCAGGTCCCACTTCTGACAGTTACATGATTCCTCTAAAGTCCAACATGAAACCTAAAATGAAACCCCATAATGAATTTATTTGAGTAATCCTGACTTAATACTGACAAAATGTAATATGTTGGACTTACTGTGGTGTAATAGGTTTCATAGAGATAACCATTTCTGCAGCTATAATGCTGACACCTTCCTGCTCTTAAGCAGTGCCTGTGAATGTTGCATTGCTCATTAAACTACTACTGTAGAGGAGATGATTTATCATACAACATGCTGAATTTTATTGTAGGTTATTGTTTGGCAACTACTTAGTAATCCTCATATACTTGCACTTTAACTTATTTTGATTAGTACATACTGTATAGTTACCAAATATGTGTAGGTGGCAGCTCACAAAACCACTTTTATTTTTCAGTTTAATATCAGTTCTACGTTATTTACAGTCATGTATCACATACTCTAGTACTTACAATAATCCCAGAAGCATAGCAAGAGACACTCACTGTCTGTCAGGGTGGTACGTCTCACCATCAGCTCTGGCTGTAAATAGTAACATTATATAAAATGCATTTTATTATCTTATTTCTAAAGTACACCAAGCCTATCAATAGCATGCAAGCATTCAATTGTACCAGGTATAAATAATTACAGTGTATTTGGTCGCAGGAGGTATGCTTTTGGAAGATAACCGTGCTTGGAAAAATATTATATAAAATATAATAACATTTGAATTTATTCCAAAATAAGGGGCTGTATACCAATGTAATTTTTAAAGTAAAATTTGAGAAAACATTTGAAAAAAGTGTACCTGTTGCTTCTTGGAATCAGATTGTCTGTGTGAGTGCTTCCTGTTACTGGTATAGTTGCAGTCATCATATGTCCAAACACAGTGCACTTTTACTTCTGTTTAAATGTACAATCTCTGCCTTTGTCACATCTGTTTTCATGGATCATGGCAAATATGTCAGTTTATAAATGTTCATCACTTACTTCATAAAAACTACTTCATCTAAAACAAAATTATGTCATTTCTACTGACAGCCATAGATGTGAGAACAAATTGTGTAGTCCATGGATCCAGGTCTTGAAAAACGCATAACTTTGACAACACTGCCCTCTTTGGACCATATCTGCAGACTGTGTGGGGTGCGGAGTGCACTGCCTGTTATGCTGCTAACTGTGCACAGAAGCAAACAGGTTCGATAGCTTCGTAGCTTCGCGTATCATCCATTTTGTTTAGCTTAGCTTAGCTCGTAAAGCTAACGCTGGCTCGCAGACTTTACCGAGGTTCAGAGATGGATGACAGTGACGAGCCGGGGCTAGTCCTCTCACACAACACCTCTTCAGGCTCAAAGTCAGGCGGAGACAAGATGTTTTCACTAAAAAAGTGGAATGCTGTAGCCATGTGGAGTTGGGACGTTGAATGTGATACGTGTGCCATTTGTCGAGTTCAAGTAATGGGTGAGTCTTTAAAGCGACACCGTGATTAGCTTAGCTTAGCCAGAGGCTAACAGCCATGTCACATTGCTATGGTGTTCAGTTTTTGGTTTCATTTCCAGACGCTTGCCTCCGATGTCAGGCTGAAAATAAACAAGAGGACTGTGTTGGTAAGGACACGTTTCACTTTCAACAGATTTTGGTCTAGCATCGCTATAAAACATTAGCTTTAACTGAGAACGGTTAGCATTAGCATTAGCATGTAGGACATTTAACTTAAATCTGTGAAAACGAAATGCAAGCTTGAATCAAATCTCGTGTGATCACAGTGTGTATTATGCAAAGGTACCTTGCCACTATAATATATAGGTAAATAGGAGATATAGTATTTGTATCCCCTGATGTCTAATGTTTAAAATGTATATATTTTATTTTCCAGTGGTATGGGGAGAATGCAACCACTCTTTTCACAACTGCTGCATGTCTCTTTGGGTGAAGCAGAATAATCGCTGCCCGCTGTGCCAGCAGGACTGGGTTGTTCAGAGAATTGGAAAATAAGATGCTGCTCCAGCTGGTTAACTGCCATTTGGTCCAGATCTGAACAAAGACTGTCATGATACTGAAGACTGCATTAACATCAGCAGAATCACTGACACTACCAACTCTCCACATTATGTTCAATTGCATGTTCCAGGACTTCCAGTGGAAAATGGACAACACAAATCTGAGCACCACAGACTGTAAACAAGATGAATTGTAAACAAGATTAATTGACTTGGAATTATGTTTTTTGCATAAGGTCAAATAATTGCAACAGTGTTTGTGTTCACGATGCTTTAAAGGTTCTTTTTTGTTTTATGTGTTAAAATAAAAGTGTACAATGTGTATTTTGTTACTTAATCTAACCTAAATTCGTCCTTCAGTTCCACATAATTACAATTGCCTGATTTCTTCCACACTCTATCAGTTATTGTTATACAGTATATTTGAAAGGTTGCTATCAATCCTGCTCAAGAAGGATCAAAGTAAATTTCATTTTTTATTGTATATGTAGGTCTTTATGAGCTTTAATAACAGTGTTATTAAGTATAAGAAAAATAGCTCAAGTTTTTAGAGGTGTACAATTTCTTAATCTAAATATTAAAAAGTAATTTAAACTGAATAGGTATTTTTTTAAAGGGGTTTTAAACAAATTACTGATTATAAAGTAATGAAAAAAGATTACATGTACTTGTAAACCTACAATGGATTACTACATCATGCAGTGATGGCAGTCCAGTTAATGTGCACAGGCACTTTGCATTTCTAAATAAAGACACCACAAAGCCTCTTAAGTTCAAACCACATAAGTTGCTTTCCCTAGTGCTGTCTGCAGATCAGAATCCAGAGGCACTTAGCTCCCTACAAATCCCTGAGGACAGGGCCACATGCTCATCAGCTCTTAACAGGAGGAACCATGCTGAGGATGCTATGGTCTGAGGAGCTCAGATGTGCCTGTCTGCACCTTTGAAAAGTGATGTTTCAATGAGCCTCTGCCTTCAGCCACACCACCATCCGGCATGGGTGACCTGGGAGTCCTGGAGAATCTGGTGGCTAACACAGCATACCTCACGGCCCAGCAGATGGACCGGTCTGAGCTGAGAAAACACAGGCTGAGCCTTTCACTGCCCAAACTTAAGAGTCTGAGGTCTCAGGAAGCAGTGGTGAAGCAGTATGAGTCGCTGTGTGAACAGCAGCCCATAGGCAAAAGGCTGTTCCAGCAGTTTCTTACTTCTGATCCACAGTACATGGCTGCTGCAAGATTCTTAGAAGAGTTGAGAGACTACTACTACACTGAAGGTGCAAGCAGGAGTCTTGTCCAGAAGAAGATCATTAACATGTTCAGTCAGACTGGCTCAAGGAGTTTTCTGTCATTTCTAACTGGAGATGGAGCTAAAGCACTAGAGAATCTTTCAGAAGACAACTTTGAAGAGGTTATTGGCACAATCAAAGAGGCCACACGGGAATTCTTGAAAGGAAGGCCTTTTAAGGAATATCTGGAAAATCCATTCTATTACAAGTTTCTGCAATGGAAAGAGTATGAGAAACAAACAATCAACGACAAATACTTTTATGAGTTCAGAATATTGGGGAAAGGTGGTTTTGGTGAGGTAGGTGTCAAATATTTTGAGTAGTTTGAGTTGACAATTCATGCATGTAAAAGATGTTGCTTTTTGTCTTGCAGGTATGTGCAGTGCAGGTGAAACATACTGGCCAGATGTATGCCTGCAAGAAGCTTCACAAAAGATGCCTCAAAAAGAAAGGTGGTGAACGTCTAGCTCTTCTGGAGAAACAAATCTTAGAGAAAGTCAACAGTCTATTCATTGTAAATCTTGCTTATGCATATGAGAACAAGACCCACCTGTGCCTGGTCATGGACCTGATGAATGGAGGAGACCTTAAGTTTCACATCTATGATCTTGGTACAAGAGGTCTTCGAATGGATCGCATTGTTTACTACTCAGCTCAGATTACATGCGGGCTCTTGCATCTTCATTCCATGGACATCATCTACCGCGACATGAAGCCAGAGAACGTGCTCCTAGACGCTAAAGGACAGTGTCGTCTCTCTGACCTTGGGCTGGCTGTGGAGCTTCCAAATGGAGAAACTGTTTGCCAAAAGGTGAGTGTTGTGACCTCATGACAAACCCATACATTAGATTTAGTCTCAGACTTAGACTTAAACAAACTTTATTGATCTACAAGGGAAATTACTTGGACACAGTAGCTCACACATCATAGTACTGTATATTGTAATAACAAATAATGGATCAGTTTTATATTGCGCTTTTCTGGAAACTCAAAGACGCTTTACAGAGCATTATTCATTCACTCCACGCTTAGGGGTGGTAAGTTACTATTGTAGCTACAGCTGCGAGGGGGCAGACTGACGGACAAAAAATATAATGTAATAATGAATTCTAAATAAGCAGCAAAAATATCAAGAAACTGGTGTCAAATATGGCATAATTATATTAATGTATATGTACAAGTAAAAATAAAATAAAATAGAAAAAAATAATAAAATATGTCAAGAGGTCGTATAGAAAAACGGTGAAAAGATGCTCACAGACAAAACTATATCAATTAGTTGTTTCATTATTGGTTGGTTTCAAATATTCTGTTTGTCTACAAGGTTTAAAAGAAGTAAATATGATAGGTGTCTTATCTATTTTGAAGACAAGAAAGCAGTGGGAGACCTTAAGTGGCCTGCTCAATCCTGTTAAGAGGTCAATGGACTTAAATCCCACCTGTATGTACCACAGGCAGCAAAAATGTCTGACCACTGCAATGGCATTGTCTGAGCGTTTTAAAGTATTACCAGCTATGACTTTGAGCAACAGAGATAATAGGGCGGATCCACTACAGGCCCAAGACCTTAGACTGCCATTTTGCAGTAGTTAAATTTAGTTAAATTTAGTTAAATTTAGTTAAATTTAGCTGGAGGCAGCTGGAGGTGCTCTTTGGCTGATAAGAAAATAGTTACAAAGGCAGATTTTTGAGTAACTAGATTAGACATGAAAAAAAATGGCACATGAGAATACGGTATAAAAAAATCATATATCACTGTGTAATATCCCCTTCAGCAGTTTATGTCTCTATCAGAATGTATTGCAATTTCTTTAGAAATGATGTGGTATGTACATCTCATGCATCACTAAGGACCATACTCATCCGGCACAAGGACTTTTCCGTCTGCTACCCTGTGGTAGACAATACAGGAGCCTGCCAGCACGCACAAAAAGACTCAAAGACAGTTATTACCCCCAAGCAGTCAGACTACTGAACTCTGGATAATACTCTAAATAATACTGAACCCTCAATAATACTGCACTAAACTACTTTTCATTATGCATAATATGTTTACTGCTGCTGCTCTATATATGAATGTATCATGTATGTCACTACCTCACTGTAAATGCTGCTGTTAGCTGTGCAATAACCTGCTTCTTAACCCACATGCAATACTTATAATACACTATATTATGTGCAATACGAAATCCACGTGCATTACTTATACTATACTATATTATGTTTGCCTGGAAGAATCCATGACTCATCGCTGTATCGCGGTGTATAGGAAATACAGAGAGATATCATTTGGCTGGCCAGGTAAATATTATGTGCAATCTGTGAAATACTTTATTTACACCTTATTTAATCCTACCTGTACCTTGTACCTTATTATATTTTCTTAGTATTTTATTATATTATTATATTATATATATTTTTTAGTATTTTATTATTTTTTTAATTATATTGTTTACCTTTCCCCTGCACTTTTTGCAAACTTTTTAATTATTATTGTTACTACACTTTGCTACTATTATAAGATAAGATAAGATAAGATATGCCTTTATTAGTCCCACAGTGGGGAAATTCCAGTGTTGCAACGCACAGATCAAGAACAGCACGAAAAAGTAACATGCAACAGAACAATATAATAAATAAATAAATAATGGCCTAGGATAATTTAAACCTAGACCTAAAAATAGACTCTGGATTATAGTTGAATATTGTAGTGCAAATAAGTTGAATGACATGTTAACAGTGTTCGTTGTACAGTCTGACAGCAGCAGGAAGGAAAGACCTGCGAAACCTCTCCTTCACACAGCGAGGGTGAATCAGTCTGTCACTGATGCTGCTCTCCAGAGCAGACAGAGCGTCCTGCAGGGGGTGAGACTCATGGTCCAGCATAGAGGTGACCTTAGCCAGGACCCTCTTGTCCCCCACCTTCTGCACTGAGTCCAGAGGACAGCCCAGGACAGAGCTGGACTTCTTGATGACCTTGTCCAGCCTCTTCTTCTCCCTCTCTGTGATGCTGCTGCTCCAGCAGACCACACCGTACAGGATGGCTGATGCCACCACAGAGTCATAGAAGGTCTTCAGGAGTAGCCCTCTCACTCCAAAAGACCTGAGTCTCCTCAGCAGATAGAGCCGACTCTGGCCCTTCCTGCACAGTGCGTCTGTGTTATGAGTCCAGTCCAGTTTATTGTTCAGATGAACACCCAGGTACTTGTAAGAGTCCACTCTCTCAATGTCCCTTCCCTGGATGTTCACTGAGGGGGCAGTAGAATGGCGTCTGCGGAAGTCCACCACCATCTCCTTGGTCTTCCCTGCATTGATGATGAGGTGGTTCCGCTGACTCCAGTCCACAAAGTCCTGTATTAGTCCCCTGTACTCCCCATCATCGTCATCCTTGATGAGACCAATGATGGCAGAGTCATCAGAGAACTTCTGCAGGACACAGCTGTACGTGTTGTGTCTGAAGTCTGCAGTGTAGAGGGTGAAAAGAAAGGGCGCGAGGACAGTGCCCTGGGGCACCCCCACACTGCAGGTCAGAGGTCAGACACACAGTTCTTGGCTCTCACAAACTGGGGCCGGTTTGTGAGGTAGTCCAGGATCCAGTCTGCCAGGTCACAGTCCACACCGGCGGTCTCCAGTTTGTCCCTGAGGAGCAGTGGCTGGATGGTGTTGAAAGCACTGGAGAAGTCAAAGAAGAGAATCCTCACAGTGCTGCCGGGGTTCTCCAGGTGAGACAGTGAGCGATGCAGCAGGTAGATGACGGCATCCTCCACTCCGATGCCAGGCTGGTACGCAAACTGCAGCGGGTCCATCGCTAAGCTCACGGTGGAGCGGAGGTGGCCAAGGACCAGTCTCTCCAGTGTCTTCATCAGGGGGGATGTTAGAGCCACCGGCCTGAAGCTGCTGAGGTCTTTAGCGTGCGGTGTCTTAGGCACTGGTACCACGCAGGAGGTCTTCCAGAGTTGTGGCACCACCCTCAGCTTAAGGCTCATGTTGAAGACATGCTCCACAACTCCGCACAGCTCGTCTGCACAGGACTTAAGGAGCCTGGAGTTGATGCCGTCTGGTCCTGCTGCTTTCCTCGGTCTAATCTTCTTGAGCTCCTGTCTCACCTGGGCTGCAGAGAATGACAGTGGCCGGCTGGGGGGATGGGTGAGTCCATGTGTGGTGGAGGGCTGTGGAGCAGAGGTAAAGGTGTGAAGAGGAGCAGGAGTTCCCCATTGTCCAGCTGGGGAGGTGGGAGCTGGCAGCTGGGTGGGGGGAGGAGGGGTGCCGGGTGATTGATCAAATCTCCTGAAGTGAGCATTGAGGTCATTCACCCACTGCAGGTCCCCCTCCGTCTGGGCAGGAGGTGCTTTGAAGCCTGAGATGGTCTTGAGACTTCTCCACACCCCCTGGATGTTCCTCTCCTGTAGCTGTCGCTCCATCTTCCTCTTATGGCTGGCCTGGCTCATATTGATTTCTCTCCTCAGCCTCTTCTGTGCAGCCTTCAGCTCCTCCTTGGTCCCTGACCTAAAAGCTCTCTTCTTCTCCTTCAGCAGAGCCTTTATGTCAGGGCTAATCCATGGTTTATTGTTTGAAAAACACCGCACCGTTTGGGAGGGAACGATGTTTTCAAAACAAAAATTTATGTAGTCCGTGATGCATTCTGTCACCGCATTAATGTCCTCTCCATGGGGGTCACAGAGCTCTGTCCACACTGTGGTGTCAAAGCAGTCTCTCAGAGCCTCCTCACTCTCAGCAGTCCACTTCTTCACCACACGGGGCACCACAGGCTGTCTGTGCACAATGGGCTGATACACAGGCCGCAGATGGACAATATTGTGGTCAGCTCTACCCAGGGGAGGCAGTGGGGATGAAGAATAAGCCTCCTTGACGTTGGCAAAAAATAAATCCAATATTTTATTGTCTCTTGTGGGGCAGGTGACATACTGGGTGTATGTAGGCAGAACAGTTCCAGGAGATGCATGGTTGAAGTCTCCAGAAATCAGGAAGAGTTATCATGTACTATTAGTGCATGCTATTAATACTTCTCGACTATCTTAGCGAGTCAATGGTTCTTCTGATCCTAAACATTTCATTGCATTGTTGACCTTGTGTTGATTCTGCATATGACACATAAATAATCTTGAATCTTGAATCTTGAAACATGCCTATGCCATGTTTCATTAATGTTATGAACCCTCTCCCTTTTGCTGTACTGTCAGGCCGGGACCACAGGCTACATGGCTCCGGAGATTCTGAAGCAGGAGTGCTACCGCACATCAGTGGACTGGTGGGCCCTGGGCTGCAGCATCTACGAGATGGTGGCTGCACGGCTGCCTTTTAAAGACTTCAGAGAGAAAGTGCAGACCTCTGAGCTGACACGACGCACGCTGGAGGACACTGTCAAGTTTGAACACAAAAACTTTAATGAGACCACCAAAGATATCATAACTCGCTTTCTCAAGAAGAAGACAGACTATCGCCTCGGTTGCCACAGGTAAGATGAAGAAACTTACTGTTAATTAGTGAATAGTGAGATATTATTTTAAAAAAAAAAAAGGTTATTTCCAGCATCAGATGTTTTGAGTCACACAACAAAGTCACTTTTATTACAGAAGTGGAGATGATCCCCGCAAGCATGCGTTCTTCAAGGATATCAATTTTCACCGTCTTGAGGTGGGGTTGGTGGACCCCCCCTGGGTGCCAAACTCTAATATAGTATATGCCAAGGATATGGGTGAGTTCAAAGACATTTCTGAGGAAGACGTGGCCCTTGATGCTATGGACGAGAAATTCTTCAAGGAGTTCAGCACAGGTGCAGTGCCAATACGGTGGCAGAAGGAGATGATTGACAGTGGAGTGTTTGATGAATTGAACTGCTTCCAAATAAATGGACATGGCTACGAGGCGGCAAAATCCAGAACATGTGTCATTATGTAGTCATTAAACACCGGTACCACAGTTTATGAATCAAGTGCCTGTCACAATATGAAATATACCTCAAACTTGATCAGATGTGGTCAAAAAACCTTAAAACAAATGTGTATTGCACAGCCAGTTTGAGTGGACACTGGATGGGCGCGCCATACTTTGTCCTCTATTCCTGGAGAGATTTTCCATTACTTCACTCCACCAGACTTCAGTCATGGCATTACTAAGAGTTAACACATGTTTGTAAACAGCATTGTGGTTGCACAGGCATCAAAATTATTATCACTATTTGCCGCCTTGTGCCATACTGGTTGAGAAGACTAAGGGGTCATTGTATGCCTCTAATGCCTTTTGCTCATGTGAGTGGATGATCTAATACAACTTCAGTGGCAGCAATAGACTTTCACCAGCAGGTGCCACTATAGACCCTTTATGTGCATTTCACACTGTGACCTCCTGGGCTCAAGCTTTTATAATCAAAACAACTTGTGAAAGTTGAACAAATTAGATTTGGTAAGACAGCCATTGGACTTCATTTTCTGCTTCATCTAATGTGTTGTTTTTTTTTATAATCATTGCTGACAACATTCATCATCCCCATAACAAACAACGTGTACATGCTGTATAGTACTTAGTATACCCATGAGGTTCAAAGTGAAATTAGCACCGTTGCCAAGGAAATTACAATTCAAAATATAATGTTATTCCATACGAATGGTGAAACGCTCTAAATGGTGCATAAACAGGAACAGAGGTTTGATGCACTGCATGTTACAAAGCCTGTTTGTAAAAGTTTTGGCACACTGCATGTCCAGTTATGATTTTTACACAACAACATGAAGATCTTCAGCAGGAATGTTGTATTAAAATCCTAATGTATGACACCTATAGAGCATAAAATAAAATCAATCTTTTTTACTCTGAGGTTTCGTGTTTGCTTGTTAACAAGTGAGTCTTCAATGTGATGACACTGGATGTTTCAGGTAACAGCTCCACAGCTATTTTGATGATCTTCTTGTTGGTCGTCTCAAACCACAGATGTCATCTGTCATCAGCTGTTCCAGTAGCCCATCTCAGCCGAAAATCACATGTATTAACCACAAGTACAGCTGTAATGTCAGCCAGATCTTTAATTGTATCACTCAGTGAATCATTCCAAACCCTCAGACACATTTGGGCAATTAGGGACACATAAACATGTGCTGCACTAACTCCACTGATGGCTGACCTTACAAGCCTGAGAAGAGCTTCCATTCACGCTTCTCTGTCATGAGATTAGTGGCTGCTTCAGATAGAAATCCAAGATGCAACTTGATCATGACGGCTTGAGAAGGGCAGTGGGAAGTCCACTGTGGATGATGTGATGACAAGACAAACTCAGCAGCAGGTCTCCAGAACATGTTTTTAGCAGCCGCCTACAAGAGTCTGCCAGGGTTCAGTTCCCTGTGGCCCATCAGTCTTAACTACTGCCCCTCACCACATAAACACCACCATGCACACAGTTTTGCAGGAACTGTTGCTCTCACTTTTCTTAGCATAGTTGTGCTTCCAAAAGACAAGCTCGGCACATTTCAATACACACCTCCACACAGACACAATCTTATTACCTCTGTAGCTCAGCACAGGGCTTTGCAGATCAAAGCAGCTGGCTGTAATTTGGTATCTGTGTTTGTTACATGCCCATGTGCTGGACTCACTTCAAAGACGTGTGTCACACATTAGCCTGGCCTTGGCATCTTGGGCTCCTCTCTCAGAGGAGTGACTTAGCCTCCTCTGGCACCATTCATGTGTCCCTAAACATGCAGATAACATGGAGCATGAGCAGCAGGAAAAGTAACCCTTATTGGTAACTGAGCGTGCATGATTGTGGTTGTCAGAATGAGTCTGCACCGGTGAATATTGGATAGGTAAGAAAGTGGTGGGACAGAGAAGCCATTGTCTGCATAGGGAAAGTAAGAGTCAGCCTAAGGGAGGAGAAAGTGTACACTGCTGCCATCCTGTGTGCAGGATTAGGTTCACATCCTGGGGTAATTTACTCTGGCCTATTACTCTATTACTGCATTATATTTGAAGATGCAGTAAAGCTACAGCTAATCACTGTGGGTGTAAATAAGTAACCAACATTTTGGGAAACACTCAAATATTGGGTAAGTGCTATGATATATAGTTTGGTTGGATTCATGAATTGATGTACATCTTATAATGTTTGAACTTTTATAAACCTATTTTCTGTCACTGGTATCAGTATATCTGTTATTGATTGATATTCATTTTAAAGCCAAAGTATTGTTATTTCAGTTAAATTTCAATTACACGCTGCAGCCAGGTCAGACAAGGGTGACATTTGTTAGAGTATTTGGAACTAGTTTTTATGTGATTGCAAATGATTCTTTTGTTTTGTTTGTTTATTTCCATTATAAATACTATCAGCATTCATTTATTGGTGTTCATCAATTGCAAATATTAAAGCTGTCATGATAAAATCTGCTGACTGCCACGCACACTATGTTTAGCAAAGATTTTGAATCTACTCTATGATGGTTTGAGAAGTGTTTCATTTTCAGGGTTAACTTGCTGCTCTAAGCGTCATTGCTAGAATTCTTAACATTTCCACAAATAAGTGAATTCCTGCAGGCCGCTCCAAAAGAAACAGAGCTGGTGAATGTGTGCGCAGCATCCCCTTCCCCGTGGAGGCCCATGGGCAGTTTCCATGTGGTCCTCTCTCAGAGCCCTGTGCTGCCAGGACCTACACTAGTCTCTGGACACAGCTCCACTGGACACTAATCCACACTTATAAACAGTTCCGCCAAACCCCTCCACTGTTCCCTTACCATTTTTGGCAAAGCACTGCTAAGTTCATCTGTCTGTGTAATTTAGTGTCATATTCAGCTTCAAAACTTTTTTTCCCCCTAAGCAAGTGTGGAACCTGCCAGAGGAGTAAAGTAATCCGCCTTGTAACTTTCCAAACCCATGTTCTATGAGATTCTCTTCACAGTATCATTTGTAATTTGACTCTTGTGCCGCAGTATAATGACCAAAAATGTATATCTGCTATTTCCTGTAGTAATGGAGAAATATTTCTTTTCTTTGCTTCTGTAATGGTTCAAAGTTCGATCAAAAGAATGTTTAGCCCACACAGACAGATGGGAAGGGTCATTACTAAACAAGAAATCTATGCAAAAAATTACTAGCACGCATCTGTTTACAAGACACAAAGCTTCCCACCAGCACAAGATCCAGGTTTGAGTTGTGAAAGTGACTGCTTGCTGAAAGTCTGAAATGTGAGTTGGCACAGGTTTAGAGTTGTGTGTGATGTCTGTGCTCCTTCCACCGCACGGTCACTCAAGATCAGAATATCAAACAGAAGGGATAAAATGGTGCACGATACAGTATCAATGTCGGAAATCCTTTACAAGACATCAGCAAAAAGCTACAGCAGGTGGTAATGCAATTTGGGTTTTTGCATTTAAGAGAAGTGTTAACCACCCCACGTACAGAATATTTGAAATAAAGATAAATATAATGAAAAGTATTATCGGCAAAATGAACCAACAATGATCTAGGTTGTAAAAATATTTTGTTAATCTAATCAAATTCAATCATATAAAATAAGACTCATCAAGACTCAAAATTTTCTCTGTCTGTGCAGTATTGCTTTCCCCTTACGAACCTTCACGGGCCCTGCGCTCCTCCGGCAGCAGGCTCCTGGTCATTCCCAAAGTCAGGACACACACTCACGGAGAGGCGTCTTTTCAGTACTACGGCCCTCGTCTATGGAACTGCCTGCCGGAGGACCTCAGGGCTGCAGAGAACGTTCATGTTTTTAAGAGTGGGCTCAAGACTCACCTGTTTAGCTTGGCCTTTGATTGACTTCCGTCGTCTGTTTGCTTGTCTTTTGTTTGTTCTTTTGTTTGTTTGCTTGTATATCTGTTTGTTGTTTGTTCATTTGCTTGTTTGTCTGTCTGCTTTTTTTTTTTTCCTGGCAGCACGGTGGCTGAGTGGCTAGCACTCATGCTTCACAGCAAGAAGGTTCCGGTTGCCCGGGCCTTTCTGTGTGGAGACTGCATGTTCTCCCCGTGTCTGGGTGGGTTTCCTCCGGGCACTCCGGTTTCCCCCATCAACCTAAACATGCGCCATAGGTAAAATCCTCCAGCTTAGGGCCTGACCAAAGCCTAAATAACAAAACAAAATCATGGGGATGGTCCCCGGGTCAAATATAGAAACAACTTCTCCTGTGCAAGATCAATAAAGGTCAATCTTCTAATCCTTGACCACTGTAAGGCGCTTTGTGTTACAATTTTGTATGAAAAGCGCCTTATAAATATTGTTTGTTTGTTTGTTTGTTTGTTTGTTTGTTTGTTTGTATCTGAGCAAGCAAGAAGCAAGCAAGCCTTTCAGCACAGAGTTTTCTTCCTGTGTCTGGGTAGGTTTCTTCCATCAACCAAAAATATCATGTAATCCTGACCAAGACCAGCTCAAGATCTGCTCCTAAGAAGAATAGTGGAGGGTCCGCCACCTGCATGTCTCCATGGAAATGTTATTGCTTCTTTAAACCTATTAAACCTACTACTGAACCTATAGCACAAGGGAAACAAGCAGGTTACAGCACCACATTACAATTCAGATCTGTGGAGAGTCGCCCCTATTCACAAAACAATTTATTGTATTTCTGAGCAATAGAAAGACCTGCAATTAATAAATGCTAGATGTATACAGCTCTGGAAAAAAAAGAGACCATATTTCTTCTGGAATCAGCATCTCCACATGTATTACAGCCATTCTATTCCAGCGTCTGTTGAATTCCAACACACACACAAAGCTGAACTACTTCAGTTCTTGCACCAGCAGTCGAATAAAGTCACCCAAGAACAATGTGAAAGACTTGTGGAGAGCATGCCAAGATGCCTGAAAACTGTGATTAAAAATAAGGGTTATTGCACCAAATATTGATTTCTGAACTCTTCTTAAGTGTAAACATTAGTATTATGTTGTTTTAAAATGAATTTGATCTTGTTTCTTTGCATTGTTTGAGGTCTTTTTGTTATTTTGACCATTTGTCATTTTCTGCAAATAAATGCTCTAAACGATAATATTTTTATTTGGAATTTGGGGGAAATGTTGCCAGTAGTTTATAAACTCAAACAAAAATGTTTCTTTTGGTCAAACACATACCTATAAGTAGTAAAATCAGAAAAACGGATCACTTTGCAGTGGTCTCTTATTTTTTTTCCAGAGCTTTATATTTAATGTCATACAATAGAACATTCCAGGTAAAGCAATAACATGTTCATGGAGACAAGCAGGTGGCGGACCCTCCACCAGGAAAGTTATTAACCTAAGTATGAAGAAAATGAGAGCAGACTGATTTGAGACTAATTGCATGTCACCCTGCAGGTTTTCTTTGGCAAACCCCACACAGGTATAAGAACCCCACACTCTTCAGAGCTAGATGAGTTTGACACAAAACCAGAAACTCTAGCTTTGAGATGGTGTAACTTTCTAAGAGTTTAATCTAATTAACCACCACTTATTGCATTCTTTGTTAGCGGTGTAATATGACTGACAGTTGGTGCGGCGGCCAGCCTGGACCAAATCCAAGTCCATTGTGCGTGCCTATAACCTGCCTCTTTCAGTCTGTCACTTCCCCTAAATTCTGTATATTGTGTTATGCGAGGCTCGCTCTGGTCACACAATCCCATAGACATCTGGGCCGTGTTGATTTACAACCGCTAATGGCTAACATTGTGCTCAAAGCTGTGGATGTGTGTATAGACTAACCACGTCTTGTTTGAATCCAGAGGTCTGCTTAAACAAAGGACGATTGAGGAGAGATGGCTTCTTTACTCACTGTGCGCGGGTTCATGGTGGTATTTCCTCACAGGTATTCCTCAGACTATCTAATTCTGCCCATCAGCGCACCAGAGAAGAGGTGAAATCACATTCTTGGCAGTATCAGTCTCTGAAACCGATGGAGTCCTTTGTCTTCATTAGACACTTCATCTGCTCCCAAAAAGTAACAGCTGCAAGGTCTATAAAAGGAAAGAAAATGTTAATTGAGTGAGATTAGAACATAATTGACACAAAAAGGAGTTAGGTAAGTTTTTCAATGTCAATATCACTTAATGTTCCATAGTTATGGGTCTTGATTCTAACAAAAGAATGAAAATTGTACTTTGTTTTCATATTGTCCAAGCCATTTCTTCTTCCAACTTTGTCTTGCAGAACTGATTACCTGATTGAAGGTCCTATATTACGCAAAATTTACTTTTTAATCCATATTAGGATGTGGTTACCTCCTCTCACAAACATAGCTGGAGTTGTAATTTGTTTCATTCACACATGTTTGATTAACATTTTATTAATAGTCTGTCTACATCTCCAAAGCTCAAAATGCTCTGTTCCACCTCGTGATGTCATGAATCAGCGGTAGTTTTCAAATTAACAGTTACCTTTTATCTTTTGGTTAGTAGGCATCGGAAATTTCAGGGCTAAAATTATCCAAATGATTCGAGTCAAGTATAAAAAAAACACAGTGGAGCTTCCTGTCTTACCACATGACATCACAAGGTGGAACAGTGTTTTCAGTTTGAGGGAAGAACGCAGCCTAAATATGCAGGGTTTGTGTAATAAACATGTGTAAATGAAGCAAAACACATCCTCGGATATGTTTGTGGAAAACAACATTATAACAGATCAGTAAATAGTGCAATACGGACCTTTTAAACAAACTTTTGCGGTTTGCCAAAATACCCCCGCCGTGATTGCTGTTTATATTGTTCCTCTAAATAAGACAGCTCATTACTGAATCATTTGCTAACACATCTAGTCAGGCTGTTCTTCATTGCCAAACCATCTTCTCCATGCTCAATTACATCATTATAATTGCAACATCATGGTGAATTGTCATTGGAAACAGGTTAGACATCATTTACAGCGTCTTCTTCATATTGTGTACACTAAAACAATGATTTTTTTTTTTTTTAATGCTAAGGCCAAAGAGTTTGACGTGCTATGATAACAAAAAAACAAAACAAAAACAAAAAACCATACATATTGCGTCTCGTTTTGAAAGACAGGCTAATTTAGGCAGCTCTGCTTTGGGATTTTCTTGTTACGAGTCATCTCTCGGCATCTAAAATCCGACTGAGCTCAAATTGCGAGTCCAGCCACGGCGGTCATAACTTTGCAGCGGAGAATGCTTTCAGCTGTAACATGCCAGTCGTCTATAACCTTCAGCCTGTAACGCTACCACTCATATTTTTAACTCTGCTGAATGACGTTTTACACTCAAATGTATGATGGATGAATGGGCTGTGCTTTATCATAGCATTGATCAGGAGGATGTGGTCTGTGGGTTACCAAATGCACAAATGCCAGGACAAGTCTATGCACAATGAATGAACCCAATGCGAAATAAGCTTGCTGCCCCCAGATGTTTCTTGACATGGTCTGCTGTGCCTCCGATACATTTGTTTATTCTTAATGCATAGTTAACTCTGCATGCCCTGCTTCCCTTTTCCATTAAATTTTTCCGTCTTTATAAATATGCAATGTTGAAATATTTCAGACTTAACAAAAATAACAGTGGAGGATATGGGAAAAAAAAAAAAAAAAAGATTTCAAGCAAACGGTTCGGTGCCAATGCTGGGCACACATCTGCTTTCTAGAGTGAAACACCGCCAGTGAACCCACTCGTATTTCCATGACTACATTATCCGACATGTCACAGCAGGTGTCTAAGAAGAGCCATCCAAAGACTACACCTAATGAACTTGTGGTGTAAGGGACCTCATTTTATGTCTGCTGATTTTCCTGTGGCAAATCTTTTCAAATAAAAAAGCATTATGTAAAAAATACAAATTCAATCAGATTTTTTTTCAGAACTGATTTCCCCAATTCATTACATTCATTCACATTAAGTAAAGTGTGATTCAAAATAAAATTATAATACATTTCTGTTCTGAATCATAGCAGTGCTTGTCTAATCTAGAGAGGCTTTTACAATAAAACACAGAAATACAAATAAATGTTCAGTACTTCCTTTTGCTTTGACAGTATATCAAATAATAGTGATCAGGATTTTTCTCATAATTTATGCATCTATGTACGGGGAAGACATTTGAAAGGTCTGTACGTCCTCCACCAATGTTTATCCATGAAAGAATTCTTGCGCCAAATGATCAAGGCTACATTTCAATTCTCTGAACCAGACCACTGGCTCGTTCTGATAACTACATGACTTTAAAGATTACATATCTATCACTAGCAATGTCCCAAAACATCAAAGTCCAAGCACTGAGGAATTAGATACTAAAATGTGTTTCTGGCAGAAAAGTAACATTTCTGTCTTTCTTTTATGTTTGTCAAATGGGGCCAGCCATAGCCCTGAAAAATATCTATATATACACATTTAGTGACGTTATTGTCTGAAATAAAATGCTATTTATATAATGTTATGTTTTATGTTATGTTATTTATTTATGTTTCCCTTGTATATAGCTGAGATATCTTTAATATTTATTTTCAGTTTTATTTTTACTTATACATATACATTTATATAATTATGCCTTACGTGACACCAGGCTCTTGCTATTTTTATTGCTACTTATTTAGAATGTATTATCACCATTTATGTGAGCTACTGAGTCCAAGTAATATAGTTTGTCTAAGTCTTATGATATTCAAATCATGTATTGAAAATAAGAAAACTGTTGACGATGAGATTCGTAAATATTTTCTTAATGCTAAAAAACTGGTGGCATTTTTAGGACTTAACAAATTTAATTGGAAACTCAATGCCTAATGCAATAGAATGCCATTCCATCAATTCAAATCCTTGGCTGTCACTTTTGGTCGTCTATAGGTGAGAGTTCTCCAGGCAGCTGCTGCAGCTCACATGGCCTGTCAGATTGTTAACGCAAAAGAAGCCCACAGCGTCTTGTAAACATGAAAGCACCGGCATTTTATTTTTTATTTGTGGGGCCTGTGACGCCGCTGTTGTTTCCTTTGAACGGATGTTGTGAGCTCTCATTAGTGCTGGTGTGAGCTAACTGCTGCATAACTGGGATGTTCTCTAAATATTTCCTGAAAGGCTATAGACATCCACAATGTTAAACATACCTATCCGATGCCTTGACACAGCTCAATAGGAGCCTTTGATGGTGCGCTCCTTGTTGCCGTTTAAGTTGGCATTAGCGACGTTCTCCTGTGCCCCCTGCCTGGCCTCTCCTCTCACAAAGTGCCCTGAAAGCTTGGTGCAGCCTGCGGGGAGTCAAACTGCTCTCACCTGTTGTCTCTGGCAGCCTAAGAGGAGACGATTAGCGCCCCGGCACCCACAATATGGTCTTTGTTCGTCCTTTTTCTCTCCCTCTCCCACTCTGCCATCTCGCACTTGCAGTCTGTCGCTTCTGCCACTGGCACACAGCTTTCTTTCCCTCCTGTGTTTTTACCACTCAATGTCGCTTTGTCACACTTTGTCTGCGACGCCATCTCGACGGCTATTTCTGTCTGCCCACTATTCGACTGTAATGCCCTTGTGGCCCTGAGAGCAGTGTGTGGAAAACAGTTGAGCACTTTATCGCATATCATTGTGCTAATCCCCTGCATATAGGCTTCACGGAGACAACGTGCACATGTGCTCCAGAGGACTTTATCAAGACCAATCACAAGAACTGTACCCAGGATAAGGAGCACTCCATACACTGCTATTACAACAAACAATATATAAATTATAAACCAACTGCAAATCCTTCTGAATGTGGAGGAGGGGCAGGGGATATGCACATTTTTTTATAGTCATATCTGCCATACTTTGGAGTAAGATTAATTTTGATTGGTCAAACTAGTACTAGTAGGACTACATTATAATCTGTATCATCCAATTAGTGTCTCTCTTGGTTGCCATTTTTCAAAACAACCTATGTTGTTTACCCTTAAAGTGTCTATTTAGGTGTCTTTGGTGCTTTGCTGTGTAAGCAGACGAAGTTTGTGCTAAAATAGCCACCGCATGTGATCCAAAAATTCTGTTGCCACTGACCATCAGCAGTGTCGACTAGCCACCCACATCAACAAAACCTCGTTTGACAAACAATGCTGAAGAAAATCTACATGGCCTCATTTTATCTCCAAATGGTCCAGCGGTAACTCATGGAATTCCATGAATATAGAGATGTTTATAAACATAAACAGAATAAATCAGTAGCATTGCTGCATGGCTTACATCTGCCATGTGTGTGAAAGAGAGTGAGAGTGGAGCACATGCCCAGGAAGAGTCTGGTGACATTTCCACTGGTGGGTCACAAATGTACAGCTGTATAAAGTGGCCTTTATGGTCAGGGGGGAAGATCTCATTGTTAGGAAGTCGAACCAGCATTCTCACATACAAAACATAGTGGACATCATTTAGGCTGGGAAAGGGAAAGGATAACAGTCCACAGATCTGCATTCTGTGAATTTTATATAAAGCTGTACAATGACATTGATTTAAAACTCAGAGTAAAGTAAATCAAGAGTCAGCCAACCACAAGTAGAAACATAATCTTGTAATATTTGAATAGTTATACTCATTTATCCATTTATTTATGTAGTCATCATCAGGCTTTCCCATTAAGGTTTTCTAACAACTGGAGAATACACCACCACTAATCAAAAGAACTAAAACCAAGGAACGACAGCCACAGGGCACTTACTATATATAGTTCAATATTCTGTGCTATAAAGTCTAACTCAGCAACAGTCCTTGATCTCTACCAAGTTGGAAATAATTGAGAACAGAGCAGACATTTGAGGAATGAATAAAGGCAATGTTCTTACTTATATACGAGTTAAAGTAAGTATAAAAGTAATATCATACAGTTTAGAAGAGCGCATTTGGCACTTCTAAATCACATTATTCAAGTTGAATAGTTGTGATCACTCCAAACAAACAGCTCCTCCGCTAGCTGCTAGGCTATTTGCATTGGCGCGTGCACACTGCAGCACAGTGACTGGTTTATATTGGCAGTGAGCGGCTGGAGCACAAACACTACCTGTCAGCTCCTGGAGGTTCACACGGGCCCAGAGAGGTGCTCGCTCCCCGGACACAGCACACGCACACAGGCCCCATTCTGCTCTCTCCTCCCAGGTGAGACGCTACCCTCCGCCTCCACAGAAATGCAGGATGAAAACTAAGGATATGGGTATTTCCAGTGAGAAAACACACTGTACAAACATGTGAAGCTGCTCTAATTAGTCCACAGTTATTCCTTTAGGGGACTCTTTCATAGTAAACATTAAAACATATAATACATATCCATGATGTGAACAAACTAACCCAAAAGTGAACATTTGCACTTCATAGGGTTGTCAAAAGTATAGAAAAACAGATACTAATCGATACTAAAACTAGATACTCATTTGAGCAGGTGTCAATATTTAAAAAAGTCACATTCAAAGGACAGAAATTAACCTTTCCTGAATAGCTTTAGAGTGATCTTGAGCTGAACTTGAATACGCCCATGGACCACTATGGCACCTCCCTGGACCACAGAGGGATTACATGGTGATATAAAAGAAAGAAAGATTTATTGTTGCTATTCTACTAAATAAAGAGTATTTTTATTATCATTGTGGTATCATAATTGAGTCTGTTCCTTAGTATTGAAATCAAGTTTGAAATTTGAGTATCGTGACACTAGTACTGTAAGTGTATTTGAACAGCTGTATAGTGTATAGTATCACTCTGATAATTACTTATTAGAGCATTAGCAAATTGACTTCACACATTAGGTTATGGCAAAAATTAAAAGTCACATATAATCATTACATTGAGTGTCAGTATGCTTTTTCCTGCTTTGACTATTGTGTTTTAATATGAAATGAGCTTATTATGAGACACAAGTGTGCCTGTGCCTTAGAGGTCTGGTTCAGATGTGTTTTGTCCTGCACCGGAATGCCTTTACCTCCTCCAACAGTAGCACGACGCAGTTTAGAGCTGACCCCTAAAGCCAGGAGAGGAGAAAATGATGTGAGCCAAAGCCCCTTTGTAGTCCCCCCCACTGTCCGCTGATGTGAGCGCACTTTGGGCATGCTTCAGTCAGCTGCACCGTGCATTGTAGAATGATACAGAGCTGCTGCCACTGTGACAAATACAGGGGATGGAGTCCAAAATCAAGTGAAGTGTTCCTTTAAGTGGAACATGTCGTTAGCTGGGGGCCTTTGGGAACATCAAACTCGTCTCATTTCCAGTAAGTGTTGTGGATGGCAGAGGTCCGAACTACTGAAACACAGTAGGAAGCCTTGAACTAAGTTGCCTTTACTGCCTAAAGTATTTGCTGTTCTCAGTTAAGTTTTTAAACACCAAAGCTCCTCAGTACATGTAAAAAGTTTGAAAGTGACGACTCTGTAGGGAAACTGACAGCTCACTTTCCAGGTGCATTTTTGGCCCAGGCTTATGTAACTCCAATAACAACTACGGTGACTAAGTTGACACAAATTTGAAATATTGGCTCATATTTGTAAAGCATGTTTAATTTGAGCTGGCATTTGGCATGTCTTATTGGGAGGAGGACATAAAACGGAATGAAAATTGCATCATCCATTTGATGCACAATTAGCCTGTGAGTTAGGTGCCCATGCTTCGAAAGAGAGGAAAGTTGGCCAACAAGAATTGAACATACTATACATTTACGCATTACCTACGTTTTGTAATGAATAAATACATAATTTCAGTTATCTTAGCATGTAGCCTGCATTAACTGCTTAAATAAATAAATATAATTGTTTGGTAAATAAAACTGAGCTATTTGTTCTCTATCTATGTTATACCTCTATTGGAATAATAGTTTGTTAAAGTCTGCCCCAGATCTAAAAATAAATAGCCTACTTAATAAGTAAATTGAGTGTTTACAATGTGGACCATGGGTTGCCAGGAATACTTTACAAAGGTTTAGGTTTGTTCAAGTTCAGATGGGGGTGGTTGACAGGTTGAATAGCCAATTAGGGACACACATGATCTGTCCTTTTCAAAACAAATATGGCTGCTTATGAGGAAAAAAGAAAGGAAAAATACCACATGGGACTGAAAAACATTGCGTATTTCAGCAGAATGAATAAGCAAAACCCAAAATGCTGTTAATGCAGTTTGATTTTGTTCAAAATAATAGATGACCAATGAGCACCTCCGTTTCACATGCATCACTGACATAAACAAATCTGCACAGTACTGTTTAAACCTGGCTCGAGATGAGATGGAGGGTTGTGATCAGACTCATATCACGATGCATAAAACACATACAGCGATGTCATTCTGGGGGCTAAGTTTAGACTGTTCTGTAGTGTAGTTTATTTTTCATCAGAAAATACTGGTCTACAAATTTTTGGATTCGATGTGGACTGAGATAAAAGTGGCTAAATCTCATTTATATTGATAAGATGAACTGAAAATCAATTGATAACTGTGCTGGTTAGCTAATGTATTCAAGATATTTAATGATATTGTTTTACATTAAAATCTCATCTGTTTATACAATAGATTTAGGCATTTTTGCTTAAAAATAATATTTATATTTTGAAAATATTTAACTTGCACTTCTTTATCCATCAAGAAATAAACAAAAAATATCTTAAGACATCAGGTGCACACAATATTGAGGCATCTCTCTTATGTGAAATCAAAAAAATATTTGATGTTAAAACTCTAGACATATTAAAATGAATGTATTGGAATGTGCAGACAGGCTTTCAGATAGAACTGGTTGCTTGTAGACACACTGTACCTTCTGATAAACTACCGTTTTTGCCTTATTTTGCATAAATTTCCTATTTTGACCCAATACTATATCTTGGAAACTATAACCAATCAGCACTTCTGACTTACTTTTTCTTTATTAGTGACCTAAACCAAGAAAAATGTCACTACTTTTATTCCGGAAGCATTTTGCTTGTAGACCAGTGTAATAGGTATAAGGGCATATGCATTTTATCTTACACTTCTATTTATTTAATTTGTGGTAGAGACATGGTTTAAGAGCTGAGCCACTGTGACCTTACTGACCTGTGTATGTGTGTCAGTCACACCAGAAGAGGCAGCAGCAGTCCACTCACACGCAGGACTCTATGAGGAATAAATCTATAAGCACGCTTTAAGGCTCCACTGAACGGCTATGTCAGATTGAGTCCCCACCATGGAGCCTGGCCCCTCTCCTCTCAGACTTAGTGGAGCTTTATTAGACATCAGTACTGCGTCACACAGAACTGACCCTGGACCATTCTTGCTCCTGATTGGCGGAGAGCCCTCTTCAGGTTTTGGGTTGGCTAGGAACACACAGAAGACACGTGCAATAAATCACTAAACAATGACACCCATGGAACCCAAAGCTCTCCCCTCGGTGAGCAGGCGTTGTAACTCATATCTGCTTAACGCTGAGGTGCACAGTAAAACAAAGTGAGTGCCTGATTGCTGCTGAAAAGATGCATTATGGCCTATGTATGAAAGACAAGTTCAGATTACACCACTGTTTAAAATGTCATGTTGCTCTATGGTTCATATAACACAACTGTCTGAATGTGTTTGGGGTCCAGGGGTCGTAATTTGTATTTACATTGTGACAGAAGTAGTAGCATGGGGGTCACACATCACAAGTCTTTGACCTCAGCTGACAGTATCCAATTTCTCAGCATTTTTTTTCTGTCATGACCATGTGTTGCTAAAAGAACTTGGCCTTAACGTAATTTCAACATAGTAGAAACAGCATATGAAATATATATAAATAAGTAAATGATTTTGTGTATTTATTTAAAAATGTATTTAAAAGTTAGTTTATGTTATGAATTATCCATAAAGGTTGTTGAAAAAAATGTACTATGGGTTCATGTTTGTACTTGACAATTGATTGACCAGAATTTGGATTAAATAAATCAAGCAGTTCAGACTGTATAACTCCACTATATAGTCTAAACGTGCATTTTTTTATTTCTTTTTTACTATTTTCTTATTTACTTATTATTATTATTACTTATCTTGTCTGCATGCACTTTTTGTTCTAACTTTCTTTTGCACTAAACTGCCTGGAGCTAATGTGGCAAGTGAATTTCTCCTGTGTGAGATCAATAAAGTCTTATCTTATCTTATCTTCCAGTTCCAGACAAACCTCACCTCAAAACTCAATAATACAAAGCCTTGCCAGTTTGTCAGTTTAACAGCAGTTATCAGTCGAATAGGCATACATATCCAAACAGCTGCTAAACATAAACTATATAGTAATCTAATTTATGCCCATATGGAGAAAGTGATCAATATTTTCATTTTGTCCTTTGAGAATCTGGATCTCTTCAAGTTCAAGTATATGATTAATGTGTATACAGTGGCAGCTATCCCAAAATCAAGCCATTACACTGCCATTCTGAGGAGACAGATGTGGAAAGCATGAATGTAGTGTCTTATAATAGTGAAAGGTGTGCATATTTTACGGGTCTGAGTTATTATGTATAATAGTGGACATGAATCACTATGTCCTGCTCTTTGACGCCAGAAAACACAGCTCAATTAAACCTTGCCAGATTTAACAGAGTATGAGGTTCATAGAGTAGTGTTTCTCAAGCTGTGGTACATGGGCTGCCAATTGCCAAAGCCATGTTACATTATACCAGCATCCTTAAATAATACATCAAGCACAGTGAAACAACCTACAATAACATATAAAACACAGGATTTAACACACTGAGTAACAACCTGTAATAACATGTAATATAGTGTATAGAGTATAGTGTCATGTGTAACCATCGGCGGCGCAACCATTAGGCAAGGGCCGCCGGGGGCCCCAATACTTTCATGCACTATTTCATATTCTCTGTCATAATCACAGTAAATGAACAGGAAAACACCCTCAAAATCTGATCCAAGTCCATTTCATCTGTCAAAGATAGATTGGATCAGTCTATGAGTGTGCAGTGGTGGGAGGAGCCCTATTGGCGCTGCAGTAGTTTCAAAGATGTTTACAAAATGGACATGCATGAAACTATTGAATAATTCCAGTTGGACTTTTCTTGCTCTTTGGAGAGGCATGCCTGTGTGGTGATGTAGACTGACTGACTGATGACTTTACTAGCTTCAAGCTTTATTTTCACTTTGGACACAGTGACCTACGCTTCCTTGACTCCTTGCTTCCTTGCCTTGGTGCCGTTTTAAAGCTGCCACAATCATTTCAGTTCCTAAACAAGCCAATGTCACATGCCTTGCAGCACGGAGGTGTAGTGTGTAGTGTGTAGTGTGTAACAACCTGTGATAATAGCATGAAACCTGTAGTTACATGCTAGTACCTTGTATAATAACGTGTAGAAGAAGGTGGTGCACCGAGTAAAAACTTGTAATAACATACTGTATAACAGAACACTGAGCAGTGTGTAACAACCTGTAATTACTTCTAACAGTAGCCCTGTCACAATATCACAGTTTAGGATGATATATTGCTGAAGAAAATAGAGAATATATACAATGATATTGAAAATTTATTTTTCCAAAAACTATTCTAAATGTACAATAATGTTAAAATAAACAGAAGAATGTAAAACCTTCATAGTTAGTTTGTCTAATTTAGTAATTTATTCAACCCTCAATAGCTCACAGCTCAATAACAAAAGATTCCCCACTAGTGCAAAGAGTACAATTAATATTGACCCTCAAAAATAATTGCTCCATCTTCCATGTACTGAACGATAAGTGGATAAAATTTGATAAATCAATAGTAATTATCATGAGAGGCCTACTTAACAGGACATGGTGCAGTGTGTAACAACTTGTAACCCAAATGTAACCCACTATAAAACAACCTGTAACATGTAAAGTCAGGACACACACTCACAGAGAGGCGTCTTTTCAGTACTACGGCCCTCGTCTATGGAACTGCCTGCTGGAGGACCTCAGGGCTGCAGAGAACGTTCATGTTTTTAAGAGTGGGCTTAAGACTCACCTGTTTAGCTTGGCCTTTGATTAAAAAAAAAAAAATGTGTGTGTGCGTGTGTTACTGTTTGGGTTGTTTGGTTGTGTGGTGTCGGGCAGCTGTGGGGGTCTGGTTGGGTGGGTAGAAGGAAATGTGGGTTGTTTTTAATCACTGTAAATCACTTTTGTATGATTAGTGCTTTATAAATAAAGTTTGATCGATTTTAGGTATATTGCACCATTACCATCAATAGTATGCAGCTCTAGTGTGGTAGTAATTATCATTATTAGTGGTGGAAAGATAGACATTATACTACTTGTTAGCAGTATTAGCACATAGCATATATAGCAGTCATACTTGTGATGCACTGATAGTATTAAATTTAGGGATAGCTGTAGTGGTGGTGGTAGTAGTATCAGCGGTGGTAGTAGTAGTAGCAGTAGTAGTAGTAGTAGTAGTAGTAGTAGCAGTAGTAGTAGTAGTAGTAGTAGCAGTAGTAGTAGTAGTAGTAGTAGTAGCAGTAGTAGTAGTAGTAGTAGTAGTAGTAGTAGTAGTAGTAGTAGTAGTAGCATGTATCTTAGTATTTTAGCATGTGTGTGTGCATGTTACTGTTTGGGTTGTTTGGTTGTAAGATAAGATAAGATATGCCTTTATTAGTCCCACAGTGGGGAAATTCCAGTGCTGCAACGCACAGATCAAGAACATCAGGAAAATGTAGCATGCAATAAACCATGATAATAAATAATGGCTTAAAATAATTTTAAAAATAGACCTAAAAAAAATTCTCGAGTATAGCTGAATATTGTAGTGTAGATAAAGTTGAATGACATACAGTATTAACAGTGTTTGTTGTACAGTCTGACAGCAGCAGGGAGGAAACACCTGCGAACCTCTCCTTCACACAGCGAGGGTGAATCAGTCACTGAAGCTGCTCTCCAGAGCAGACAGAGCGTCCTGCAGGGGGTGAGACTCATGGTCCAGTATAGAAGTGACCTTAGCCAGGACCCTCCTGTCCCCTACCTCCTGCACTGAGTCCAAAGGACAGCCCAGGACAGAGCTGGACTTCTTGCTGACCTTGTCCAGCTTCTTATTTTCCCTCTCTGTGATGCTGCTGCTCCAGCAGACCACACCGTACAGGATGGCTGATGCCACCACAGAGTCATAGAGTACTTATAGCAGCTGTGGGACTGGTTGGGTGGGTGGAAGAAAATGTGGGATTGTTTTTAATCACTGTAAGGCGCTTTGTGTTACATTTTTTTGTATGAAAAGCGCTTTACAAATAATGTTTGATTGATTGACTGATTGATTGACTGATTGATTTAGCCTGATAACTTAGTGTAACAACCTGTGATACCATGTAACCTGAATCCAGCACACGGAGTATCTGTTATAACATGTAATACAAATCTCCCAAACTTTACAATGAGTATGGTATATCTGCATGCTATAATTATTACCATTAATTAGTGACCAATTTATATTTAATATTTTTATAATTAAAAATGTAGGTACCCCCCAAAGATTGAGTTTTTAACATCATTCTTATTTCCAAACTAAACATGGAAATTATGAGTCATTGCTGAATGATGAAGTTCTCTCACATGAGTGGTCTTTCCCACCGTTTACCTGCATATAAGAATGAGACCACCAACTGAGGATCGTAACGCATTTTGTAAACAATTTGGCCCAGACGTGAGATTTGCATGTTTATAAGGTTAATAGCCCGGCAGCTGCCTCATTATGACAATTACCACGTTGTGATTGTGTCTGTGCCTCGTGTTTGACTGAGCTGCAAACTGCACCAAGAAAAACTGTGCTGCTCACGACATGTTCGCTGACAATGGGAATTTAATCATTAGTGTAATTTAATGTAGTTTGAACATTTATTCCCATAGGTTTACATCACTTCTAATTTTGGCATTTTTCTTTTGTTACTGTTTTATTTAAGCACCCAAGTCTTATATCAAGTTATGTGAGCTAAATGACATAATGAAGTCATCTGGTGGCAATGGATAAGTAAGTTTCTATTTTAGTACAAGACATCATCATATAACAAGATCATTTTTGCCACTTAAACTCAGATGTGTTGCATAACCCTTTAACATAAGGGAAAATAGGCCTCCTTCACCTCCACAAAGAGCAAAATATAACAAGTTTTAAATATATGAGTTATATATTCTGCCTGTTTTTAGAATTGCTTGCTTTCACTTTGGAAGAGCTGAATATAGTGTCTTGTTCAAGGACGTCTGAACAAGCATCAGATTTTTTTCAAAGTAAGTCCAAAATCATAACTAAACTCTACTAACTTACAGCTCTGGAAAAAAAAAAAAGAGACCACTGCAAAATTATCATTTTTTTCTGATTTTATAGGTATGTGTTTGGGAAAAAGGAACATTTTTGCTTGAGTCTATAAACTACTGACAACATTTCCCCCAAATTCCAAGAAATATTATCGTTTAGAGCATTTATTTGCAGAAAATGCCAAATGGTTAAAGTAACAATAAAGATACATGTTTTCAGACCTCAAACAATGCAAAGAAACAAGATCAAATTCATTTTAAAACAACATAATACTAATGTTTACACTTAAGAAGAGTTCAGAAATCAATATTTGGTGCAATAACCCTTATTTTTAATTACAGCTTTCATGTGTCTTGGCATGCTCTCCACAAGTCTTTCACATTGTTCTTGGGTGACTTTATTCCACTCCTGGTCCAAGAACTGAAGTAGCTCAGCTTTGTGTTTGTGTTGGAATTCAACAGACGCTGGAATGGAATGGCTGTAATACATGTAATACATGTAAAGATGCTGATTTTTTATGTTAAGTGCATAAACATGAATTAATTTGTTCAAAGTAACAGTAACAGTCAAAAATGATGGCCTATATTTTGTAAAAATCTAAAGATGATTCATGGAAATAGGCTGCTTACATACTCAACACACACATATCACCATTTGCCCACATACAGTCTAAAATGTAAAAAGTCCTCCCTGGAAACACTCAAGGCTCATGTGTTTTCTTCCTGCTTTTCTCACCAACTATATCTCACACTCCCCCACATGTCTAATTCATTTAAGCAGCCTCTTTGATGCTCATTGCACCAAGGCGGTTGTTATGAGTCAGGACTGGCAGTTTGAAACCCGAACATTAGTGTTTTTTAGATTCTTATTATCTCTCCGATCAGTTTTCAGCTGTACAGTTTGGAATAGGGGCGTTTTATCATCCTCCCTGAGCTTTAGTCTCTGTTTGTCATCTCTACATGAGGGCAGGAGGTTCAGTCATGCATGTGTAACCCAAAGGATACTTTTCTACGCAGGAGGATGCTACAGTGCCAGAATATACTTAATCAACCGGGAAGTTGTCAAGGTCATAAATCTAATACGGTCAAAGCGTCAACATACGGCAACATTTTACAGCTATAACTGCTACATTCATTCAAACAATACTACCTGACAGGATTCGGATGACAAAATTAAATGTAACTTCTGTTGAGGAAGGTACTGTCCAGTCACATAAAGAATGTACAGATACTAAAACTCCCTAACCCTAAGTCAAAAGATACAAAAGTTACAAAAGTTAGTAAAAGAGTAGGACGGCGCACTTGCTCTGAACCATAAACCGTGACTTTTTGATTCATAAAGTCAAAAATCTAACAACCATCTAACAGTAACTGATATTTTGTGAAATTTCCGTTGACTGACAAATTATGTAACCTGATGAAATCTACTGCGTGCCGATATTTCACACACAAAACCTGAACATTTTCACACAAATAACCAGCAAGCCACAGTATGTTCCTTTTAAACAACGATAATAAAATAACTAACATTTGCTTGCTATTATGTGTATTTTTGTGTAGATTTGTGTATACTCAAAGCTATTATATTGTTGCTAATATGTTATGATTAGAGGTGTGCATTGCCAAAAATCTGGCAATAAAATATGGATCACGATACGACAATCACAATATAATACACAACTCTTGAAAAAAATAAGAGACCACTGCAAAATTATCAATTTTTCTGATTTTACTACTTATAGGTATGTGTTTGGGCAAAAGGAACATTTTTGTTTGAGTCTATAAACTACTGACAACATTTCCCCCAAATTCCAAATAAAAATATTATCATTTAGAGCATTTATATGCAGAAAATGCCAAATGGTCAAAATAACAAAAATGATACACATTTTCAGACCTCAAACAATGCAAAGAAACAAGATCAAATTCATTTTAAAACAACATAATACTAATGTTTACACTTAAGAAAAGTTCAGAAATCAATATTTGGTGCAATAACCCTTATTTTTAATCACAGCTTTCATGCATCTTGGCATGCTCTCCACAAGTCTTTCACATTGTTCTTGGGTGACTTTATTCCACTCCTGGTGCAAGAACTGAAGTAGCTCAGCTTTATGTTTGTGTTGGAATTCAACAGACGCTGGAATGGAATGGCTGTAATACATGTAGAGATGCTGATTTCAGAAAAAAAAAAAAATGCAGTGGTCTCTTATTTTTTTCCAGAGCTGTATCACGATATATCATGATACTAAAATAAAGGATGATATATTGTGATTTACCAATGATTTTTTTTTAAGTCATAAGTTCCGTTTATTCTTTTTATATCATGAGAACAGTAAACAGAACTTATGACTTTAAAAAATTCATTTGGACACATTTTGAATTGATACGAGAATTGCACAATAAAGTATAACAATATATCCCTGAATCAATTTTTTTCTTACACCCCTAGTTATGATGTAAGCAAATGTTGTAGTCAAGGCAGTCATAAGCAGAACAGATATCGGAAAACAAGGTCGTGTTGTATTGTAAGGTTTTATATAGGGTTGATGTGTCGTACAAAGCCCCACTGTAGTTTTATCTAGCAGGAAATCTTGTACAGTGATCCAGCTATAGCCGCAGTTGTCAATCATTCCCTCTGAGGTCATTTTACTTTGTGTGATGTGGACTTCTTTGCTTTCTCAAGACACTCTGGAATAAATCAAAATGAAATATATTTAGCCAAATGTAAATCTAATGTGTTGTTTTTCCAAATCTGTTGGAAGTTCAGAAGGAGGGGGGGCTCGGTAAGGTAAGGTGGGATTAAAATATCAAATCGTGTTTTGGTACTATTACAAAAGAAACAGGATTTTATATGTGCGCTTGAGCAAACGGAGGCCAGGCTGTGTCGGTTGGCAATGTGTGAATGTGCACTCTATATCCTGACAAGGAGAAGAATGACTGGCTTTATTAACTGCACCACTGCCTGCCAATCATGACCAGTCTCCAAACATAAGCGCTCCAAGCCATTAAGATACAGTGGTATTCAGTATAACACGCAACACACATTTCAATAGCATACTGTATTCTGGTTTTATCTCACTTTTCACCTCCGTCTACCTCCTCCACAGTCACATACCAAACCTGCTGCTAATCTGCATTATCAGCACATTCACAGCATGAACAGCATGGCCAGATACTGACTAATGTTGTGGTTTCCTGTCTCAATTCCAGCCACGATAACGATGAGATAACATACCATAGAAAGTCAACATACAAACAATTCTATTTTATTACACACCTCAACATCATATTTCCCCACAACTACCTGATTGTTTAACTGCATAATGATCTTTCTGTTAATATTTTTATGTCATTAATGATGTCTCTTAGCTAGGGCTGTAACAGTAATGGCAAGTGAACTGAAATCACTATACAGCTCTGGAAAAAAATAAGAGACCACTGCAAAATTATCAGTTTTTCTGATTTTATTACTTATAGGTATGTGTTTGGGCAAAAGGAACATTTTTGTTGGAGTCTAAAAACTACTGACAAAATTTCCCCCAAATTCCAAATAAAATATTATCGTTTAGAGCATTTATTTGCAGAAAATGACAAATGGTCAAAATAAGAAAAAAGATACATGTTTTCAGACCTCAAACAAAGAAACAAAGCAAAGAAACAAGATCATATTCATAATACTAATGTTTACACTTTCATAATATTTCATAAATCAATTTTTGGTGCAATAACCCTTATTTTTAATCACAGCTTTCATGCGTCTTAACATGCTCTCCACAAGCCTTTCGCATTGTTCTTGGGTGACTTTATTCCACTCCTGGTGCAAGAACTGAAGTAGATCAGCTTTGTGTTTGGAATTCAACAGACGCTGGAATGGAATGGCTGTAATACATGTAGAGATGCTGATTTCCAGTGGTCTCTTATTTTTTTCCAGAGCTGTATGAATGGATGCGCTTTTTGAGGTACCATAAAACAAAATATTATTCTTATTATTCCTACAGTCCTATTCTGCACAAAAAAACTGCCAGTTCTCCAGTTTAGGTCTTTTTTAAAGGTCCTTACATGAAATTGACTTGTGCTTTAAGTTATGTTATAATGTACTGAAAAACATAACCTGGAGTTGTGTTCTGTTTCATTCGCACATGTTTAAGTAACAATTATTATTATTATGAGTTTTGTCTTCATCTCCAAAGCTCTATGTGCTCTGTTCCACCTTGTGATGACATGTAGTGGTAGTTTTACTTTTTACCTTTAGTTCAGCAGAGATGGGCAATTCCAGGTCTGAAATCAACCAAATGATTCTAGTAAGAGTGCATGGAGTTTAAACACACAGTGGAGCACTTCCTGTATTACCACATGACATCACAAGGTGGAACAGAGTGTTTTCTGTTTGAGAGAAGAACACAGCCTGCAGGGTTTGTGTGTTAAACATGTGTGAATGAATCAAAACACAACTTCTGGTATGTTTGTGATGAGGAAACAACATTATAACATAGATCATAAAAAGCATAATATAAAAATGTGAATAGAATCTAAAAGAAAAAGTGATATTTTTCCCAAGTCGTTCAGACTTTCCCAGGTAAACATACAGTATATTTTAATACTAAAGAAGTGTGTCATCTCACTTTCTTTTAATGTTTATTTTTGGCAGTAAGCTTAAAGTCAGCCACTCATCAGGCGGCCACCTCTGTGTTTAAGGAGAAGCTGCAGCCGCCTTTGAAGCATCCGTGAGGGGTAACATCACTCTCCTCAGAGGCCAGCACTTGCCTAGTTGCAGCTATGTTGGCACTGGGGCAGTAAAGTGATCTGGGGGCTATCGGCGGGCCATCACTATCATCCCGCCTATCTCTATCATCTCTGGCATGTTCCGACCAATGAGCCAGGCTGGGGGTGCCTTTCCATCACCACAGCCCAAAAAAATCAAAGACGAGAGACTGGTTGTTGAAGGCCCCACACCCCAGAGGACAAGTGATCTCCCTCTGCTTGACTTTGACCAATTAAGTCTTTGTGTGATCTCTGGCTGCTCAGCGCATTTCCACATCCAAATCCAAATCCACGTTATATATATATAGCACATTTTACAAACAAAGCAGTTTCCAAAGTGCTGCACAGAGATCATAAAATAATCTCTGTGCAGATCATTTTATAATCTCTGTGCTAAAAACTTGATCATACCAGTCCTAAAATAAGAAAACCAGTAAAAGTCTAATAAAGGCAAAACCATAAAAAAAAAATCAGAAAATAAATAAACAACACATGCCACTTCTTGAATTCCATAAAAAACTGTCTTATTTGCCGACTCTTATCATAGCAGCAAGGAGCTTGTTAGACTTTTTCCAGGTACTTCTGTCGAGATGGCATCAGTCCGGTTATGCGTGAAACAAAACTTCAAAATCTTGGACAAGTTTAAGAACAAGGCACAACTCTGTCTCGCCAGTGTTCCCCCCTCTCTTATGCAAACACGCACCCCTCGGTTGACCCCACCGCCATATGCCAAAAATTATCATACAAGTTTCTCTTTGTATCCATATTTAAACATGATGGAGAAGAATTGAGCCTTTATATGAGAGGGAAGCCTGTGTGTTTATCCAGCACTGCCAGCACCAGGAAACAAGAGAAAGCCCCCATTGCTGCTGGTGGAAGCAGGAAGGGCCCGGAGTCTGCGGGGCTGGCGGCGTGAGAGAGAGAAAGAAGGTCTTTGACTGACAGTAATTTAGGAACCTGCACTTTTTATATTCATCTACCTAAAGAAAACATACAGACTTCTGGGTAGACTGAATCAAAGACACCTTTTACCATCAGAAGGTGGTTCTGTGTGCCAGGGCATTTTCCAGATCAGAATACTTAACCAATAAACTAGATTTAGAGGTATATAGAGGTATTATTAGACTTTAAAGATTCTATATTGCACAAAATGTATTCATGTGAGCTTGAAATTATTAGGGACCGAGCCCGAAGGGGGACGAAGGTCCCTATTGTTGTTGCTTCGTTTCCGTATTATTATTATTATTATTAGGCCCGAGCGCTGAAGAGCGCATAGGGCCTTTTGTAACTGTTCTGCGGTGCGAAGCACTGCAGAACCAGCGTGGAACGTGTGAAACGCGCTGGTAGGTGTCAATGGACCCCACGGGTGGGTTACTGGACGTGCGCCCTTTCCATTGATATATTTCGCGCCACCATTCGTGGCACTATATTGTTACTGTTCTGGTTTTTCTTATTAGGCCCGAGCGCTGAAGAGCGCATAGGGCCTTTTGTAACTGTTCTGCGGTGCGAAGCACTGCAGAACCAGCGTGGAACGTGTGAAACGCGCTGGTAGGTGTCAATGGACCCCACGGATGCGTTACTGGACGCGCGCCCTTTCCATTGATATATTTAGTGTTACCATTCGTGGCACTATATTGTTACTGTTCTGGTTTTTCTTATTCTTATTATTATTATTTTCCCGACCACTTTTTCAGGTTTCGGGTACTTCCCACGGACGAAAACTCACGAAATTTTGCACAAAATTCAAGAACGCCAAAAAAGGAATTTACAAATAATCTGTATAAAAAAATCTTTAAAAATGGCTCCACAGCGCCACCTCAAAAATCAAAATACATTGCGCCTATGGCTATACCCGATAAATGAACTTTGTCGTAGATAAACGAAATTCGGGTGGTGGATAGGTCATGTCGTTACGAACCAAAAAATATATTATGGCGTTGCTAGGCGACCAACAGGAAGTCAGCTATATTGGGCCGAGCACGCGACCCGGCACCGAGGGTGCATTTTCCTGTCTTCGTATTTTAACGAACTCCTCCTAGGGTTTTTGACCCAGACTCACCAGAATCGTGCTGTATCATCTAGACAAGTGGGACATTAAAAGTTGTTAAAAGCGTTCTAAAAGAGTGAACGGTGTTTCCGTGACAACGCCACAAATTTGGGGTTAGTTTTTGTGGCTCGCCATCAAATTTCAATGAGCGATAATTCGCGCATACTTTGGCCGATATCACTCAAACTTTAATCGTTCGTTGACACCCCGGCCCTGAACAGATTGATATGAGAAAATCTGAAATAGGTGCTATAGCGCCACCTAGGGAGATTGCATGGAAGCGCAAAATTTTACTTTGTCGTAGACATACCAAATTTGGTACACATATTCGTGACGGGGTATCGATCAAAAAACATAATGACGTCAACACGCCATGTCCCATCGTGTTGCCATGGCAACAGGCCAAACATCTGTCGTCACCAATGGGACGCCCGGCATAAACTTTGTCGTAGCCATACCAAATTTGGTACACAGATGCATCATGGGATAAGGAACAAAAAAGTATATTATGCGGTTGCTAAGCGACCAACAGGAAGTCGGCCATTTTGGACCGAGCACGTGACCTGGCACCGAGGGCGCATTTTCCTGTCCTCGTATTTTAACGAACTCCTCCTAGGGTTTTTGACCCAGACTCACCAGAATCGTGCTCTATCATCTAGACAAGTGGGACATTAAAAGTTGTTAAAAGCGTTCTAAAAGAGTGAACGGTGTTTCCGTGACAATGCGACAAATTTCAGGTTCGTTTTTGTGGCTCGCCATCAAATTCGATGAGTGATAATTCGCACATACTTTGGCCGATTTCACTCAAACTTCAATCATTGGTGGACACCCCGGCCCTGAACAGATTTCTATAAGAAAATCTGAAATGGACGATATAGCGCCCCCTAGGGAAGTGCAAAATTTTATTTTGTCGTAGACATACCAAATTTGGTACACACATTCGTGACAGGGTCTAATTTGGTACATAGATGGTTCATGGGAATAGGAAAATGGCGCGTTAGCAGGGGGCTGCGAGTGCAAGCGAGGGCCGATCATCGCCGCTTGCGGCTATATTTTTATTATTATTATTATTATTATTTTCCCGACCACTTTTTCAGGTTTCGGGTACTTCCCACGGACGAAAACTCACGAAATTTTGCGCAAAATTCAAGAACGCCAAAAAAGGAATTTACAAATAATCTGTATTAAAAAATCTTTAAAAATGGCTCCACAGCGCCACCTCAAAAATCAAAATATGGCTATACCCGATAAATGAACTTTGTCGTAGATAAACGAAATTCGGGTGGTGGATAGGTCATGTCGTTACGAACCAAAAAATATATTATGGCGTTGCTAGGCGACCAACAGGAAGTCAGCTATATTGGGCCGAGCACACGACCCGGCACCGAGGGTGCATTTTCCTGTCCTCGTATTTTAACGAACTCCTCCTAGGGTTTTTGACCCAGACTCACCAGAATCGTGCTGTATCATCTAGACAAGTGGGACATTAAAAGTTGTTAAAAGCGTTCTAAAAGAGTGAACGGTGTTTCCGTGACAACGCCACAAATTTGGGGTTAGTTTTTGTGGCTCGCCATCAAATTTCAATGAGCGATAATTCGCGCATACTTTGGCCGATATCACTCAAACTTTAATCGTTGGTGGACACCCCGGCCCTGAACAGATTGATATAAGAAAATCTGAAATAGGTGCTATAGCGCCACCTAGGGAGATTGCATGGAAGCGCAAAATTTTACTTTGTCGTAGACATACCAAATTTGGTACACATATTCGTGACGGGGTATCGATCAAAAAACTTAATGACGTCAACACGCCATGTCCCATCGTGTTGCCATGGCAACAGGCCAAACATCTGTCGTCGCCAATGGGACGCCCGGCATAAACTTTGTCGTAGCCATACCAAATTTGGTACACAGATGCATCACGGGATAAGGAACAAAAAAGTATATTATGCGGTTGCTAAGCGACCAACAGGAAGTCGGCCATTTTGGATCGAGGACTTGACCTGGCACCGAGGGTGCATTTTCCTGTCCTCGCATTTTAACGAACTCCTCCTAGGGTTTTTGACCCAGACTCACCAGAATCGTGCTGTATCATCTAGACAAGTGGGACATTAAAAGTTGTTAAAAGCGTTCTAAAAGAGTGAACGGTGTTTCCGTGACAACGCCACAAATTTCAGGTTCGTTTTTGTGGCTCGCCATCAAATTCGACGAGTGATATTTCGCACATACTTTGGCCGATTTCACTCAAACTTCAATCGTTGGTGGACACCCCGGCCCTGAACAGATTTCTATAAGAAAATCTGAAATGGACGCTATAGCGCCCCCTAGGGAGATTGCATGGAAGTGCAAAATTTTATTTTGTCGTAGACATACCAAATTTGGTACACATATTCGTGACAGGGTCTCGATCAAAAATCTCAATGATGACCCCGGGCATCTCCCATCGTGTTGCCATGGTAACAGGCCAAACATCTGTCCTTGTCATTAGGATTCTCTGGAAAAACTTTAGTGTAGTCAAACAAAATTTGGTACACAGATGCATCATGGGAAGATAAACAAAAAGTATATTATACCGTTGCTAGGCAACCAACCAGCCATTTTGGATAGACCATGTGACCTGGTGGCGAAGGCGCCATTTCATGTCAAACTTCGACGAGTGATAATTCGCACATACTTTGGCCGATTTTACTCAAACTTCAATCGTTGGTGGACACCCCGGCCCTACACAGATTGATATAAGAAAATCTGAAATAGGTGCTATAGCGCCACCTAGGGAGATTGCATGGAAGAGCAAAATTTTACTTTGTCGTAAACATACCAAATTTGGACCACACATTCGTGACATGGTCTCGATCAAAAAACACAGTGACACCCCCACTCCATCTCACATCATGTTGCCATGGTAACAGGTCAAACATCTGTCCCTGCCATTAGGATGCCCGGCAAAAACTTTGGTGTAGCCACACCTAATTTGGTACATAGATGGTTCATGGGAATAGGAAAATGGCGCGTTAGCAGGGGGCTGCGAGTGCAAGCGAGGGCCGATCATCGCCGCTTGCGGCTATATTTATTATTATTATTATTTTCCCGACCACTTTTTCAGGTTTCGGGTACTTCCCACGGACGAAAACTCACGAAATTTTGCGCAAAATTCAAGAACGCCAAAAAAGGAATTTACAATTAATCTGTAATAAAAAATCTTAAAAAATGGCTCCACAGCGCCACCTCAAAAATCAAAATACATTGCGCCTATGGCTATACCCGATAAATGAACTTTGTCGTAGATAAACGAAATTCGGGTGGTGGATAGGTCATGTCGTTACGAACCAAAAAATATATTACGGCGTTGCTAGGCGACCAACAGGAAGTCAGCTATATTGGGCCGAGCACGCGACCCGGCACCGAGGGTGCATTTTCCTGTCTTCGTATTTTAACGAACTCCTCCTAGGGTTTTTGACCCAGACTCACCAGAATCGTGCTGTATCATCTAGACAAGTGGGACATTAAAAGTTGTTAAAAGCGTTCTAAAAGAGTGAACGGTGTTTCCGTGACAACGCCACAAATTTCGGGTTCGTTTTTGCGGCTCGCCATCAAATTTCAACGAGCGATAATTTGCGCATACTTTGGCCGATATCACTCAAACTTTAATCGTTCGCTGACACCTCAGCCCTGAACAGATTGATATAAGAAAATCTGAAATAGGTGCTAGAGCGCCACCTAGGGAGATTGCATGGAAGCGCAAAATTTTACTTTGTCCTAGACACACCAAATTTGGTACACATATTCGTGACGGGGTATCGATCAAAAAACTTAATGACGTCAACACGCCATGTCCCATCGTGTTGCCATGGCAACAGGCCAAACATCTGTCGTCGCCAATGGGACTCCCAGCATAAACTTTGTCGTAGCCATACCAAATTTGGTACACAGATGCATCATGGGATAAGGAACAAAAAAGTATATTATGCGGTTGCTAAGCGACCAACAGGAAGTCGGCCATTTTGGACCGAGCACGTGACCTGGCACCGAGGGTGCATTTTCCTGTCCTCGTATTTTAACGAACTCCTCCAAGGGTTTTTGACCCAGACTCACCAGAATCGTGCTGTATCATCTAGACAAGTGGGACATTAAAAGTTGTTAAAAGCGTTCTAAAAGAGTGAACGGTGTTTCCGTGACAACGCCACAAATTTCAGGTTCGTTTTTGTGGCTCGCCATCATATTCGACGAGTGATAATTCGCACATACTTTGGCCGATTTCACTCAAACTTCAATCGTTGGTGGACACCCCGGCCCTGAACAGATTGATATAAGAAAATCTGAAATGGACACTATAACGCCCCCTAGGGAGATTGCATGGAAGTACGAAATTTTACTTTGTCGTAGACATACCAAATTTGATACACACATTCGTGACAGGGTCTCGATCAAAAATCTCAATGATGACCCCGGGCATCTCCCATCATGTTGCCATGGCAACAGGCCAAACATCTGTCCTTGTCATTAGGATTCTCTGGAAAAACTTTGGTGTAGTCAAACAAAATTTGGTACACAGATGCATCATGGGAAGATAAACAAAATAGTATATTATACCGTTGCTAGGCAACCAACCAGCCATTTTGGATAGACCATGTGACCTGGTGGCGAAGGCGCCATTTCCTGTCAAACTTCGACGAGTGATAATTCGCACATACTTTGGCCGATTTTACTCAAACTTTAATCGTTGGTGAACACCCCGGCCCTACACAGATTGATACAAGAAAATCTCAATTGGCCGTAATAGCGCCCCCTAGGGAGATTGCATGGAACAGAAAAATTTTACTTTGTCGTAGACGCACCAAATTTGGACCAGACATTTGTGACATGGTCTCGATCAAAAAACAGAGTGACACCCCCACTCCATTTCACATCATGTTGCCATGGTAACAGGTCAAACATCTGTCCTTGCCATTAGGATGCCCGGCAAAACCTTTGGTGTAGCCACACCTAATTTGGTACATAGATGGTTCATGGGAATAGGAAAATGGCGCGTTAGCAGGGGGCTGCAAGTGCAAGCGAGGGCCGATCATCGCCGCTTGCGGCTATATTTATTATTATTATTATTCTTGTTCATACACGCTGGGGCAATTTTGAGCATGTTCCCATGCTTCAAAACGAACGAAACTTTGCACGGGCATCACAAAGTCCTGCCAGTACGACCACACAAAGTCCCGTCCCCCAGTGACCCCCAGGAGCTCGATAGCGCCCCCTAGCGCGTTGTCTTTCGGGGCTGGCATACCGTTTAAGATAGGCGCACGAAATTCGGTAGGGACGTGTATCTCAATAAGACGAACAAATGCCTCACTGCAATGTCATGGCCACGCCCAACAGGAATTGAGATAATTGGCATTTTGTGTGATTTTGGGGTATTGGACATAGAATGGAATTTGAAACACTTCTCCTACACCGTACCTCAGATGGGCTTAAATTTTGGTGAACATAATCTTAAGACGTTGGAGATGTTAAATTGCGAAGGATTTTCAAATAGGCGGTAATATGACGATACGGCGGATCGATAAAGTTAGGTATGGAATTTGAAACACTTCTCCTACACCGTACCTCAGATAGGCTTAAATTTTGGTGAACATAATCTTAAGACGTTGGAGATGTAAAATTGCGAAGGATTTTCAAATAGGCGGTAATATGACGATACGGCGGATCGATAAAGTTAGGTATTTATTGAATGGGAGTGATGAGTTATGAATGGGAGGTATTTGTTGCTAGGCAACGCCCTGATCAAAGGTCTTTGATCTTTGTACCTTTGATCTGATATAGCTGCAAGCAGCAATGTGGGGACAAGCATCGAAGGTTCATGTAGGCCTCAGCATGGAGGCCACATGCAGGGTCTGACAGGGTCTAACAGAGTCTGACAGGGTCTGACAGGGTCTGACAGGGTCTGACAGGGTCTGACAGGGTCTGTTCTGACAGGGTATCTACAATGTCATGGCCACGCCCAACAGGAAGTGAGATAATTGTGCCAGGCACACGAAATTTCGTATGGCTGTGCGTCTCAGTAAGACGAACAAACGCAGGTGCGAGGTCCCGACCAACGCCGCTTGCGGCTTTAATTTTATAATGTTGTCACCTCATCAAAAACATACCTGGAATTATGTTTTGTTGCATTCTTTCTTTTCTTTTAACTTTATTTAACCAGGCAAATCCCATTGAGATTAAAAAACTCTTTTTCAACAGAGCCCTGGCCAAGAGGCAGCAAAAAAGACAATTACAACACAATTAAAATAACATACAAATTAGTTAAAACAGGTACAATTTATGGAGGCTGTCTCAAGTGCTCTCAGTCTGGATTTAAAGCCATTCTATGAGATAAGTTATGTTAATTTCCAGTCCTTTTGCAGCTTGTTCCATGTCGAGGGGGCAGAGAAGACAAAAGCCCTTTTTCCCAACTCTGTGCGAACAAACGTAACAGAGAACAACAACTGATCATTTGAACTCAAACCATAAGAATCAACACTTCTCTGTGTGATTAAGTTTCACATGTAGGAGGGCAGTAGTCCAAGCATCGCCTTGTAGATAAAAGTGTACGAGTGAGTCCCTTCAACCATTATTTTTAGTCTGTTAGTCTACATCTCCAAAGCTCAAAATACTCTGTTCCACCTTGCGATGTCATGTAGTGGTAGTTTTCAAGTTAACAGCTATGTTTCACTTTTAGTTCAGCAGAGATTCCAGGGCAGAAATGGTCCAAATGATTCTAGTGAAGTTGTATGGAGTTTAAAAACACAGTGGACTTTCTGTATTACAAGACATCACTCAACAGAGTTTTCCATTTGAGGGAAGAACACTGCAACAACATCAGAATATGGGCACTTTAAGCAAAATGTATAATTTAATGAACGAATAAACATCTAAGTACAGTTGTAGTACATTAGGGAATTGCTTCATCATTAGAATCTACCCAGAGACATTTACTGCAGTGCTCCAGATATACTGTATATTACTGTTTATTATAGATTTCTTTTCTTTTTTGCCAAACTTCCTCAAAGCTCTTTATCTTTTTGTCCCTCTAGAATTTAAGTTTGAGTTGAAACTATTTTCAATATAGTATAGTACATTTTACAGTGTTACTGCTGTAGGGTACACCTTAACCTTCTCGTTATAAGTAGCTATGACATTACAGAAACTCTAAATGCTGATATTGACTCACCCCATAAGAAAGAGAATGCGGTCACCTCCGTTTGCCGCGTTGTCTGATAATTCGCGTGTCCACGGTCTTTCGGCAGCTAAAGTATCCGACAGAAGGAGAAACAGAACAGAAGGAGAAACGAACGTGTCGTGAACGTGTCCCGTGTCAAAGTACTATTTACAGTCCATTTTCACAGTCCTTATTCTCTTGGAATGCAGCGTAAATATTCACAAGCTGCTCACAGCTGATAGGCGGAAAAAGAAAACAAAACAGCGCTACTCGTCATGTGAATGGGCAGCTGCCGTAGTATGGTAATTTATACACCCCGTTTCTTTCCCAAAAACAAGCAAATTTCACAGACAAAATGTATGTTTTTTAAGCAGCCAATGCTGTTATCTGAAACATGGAGTGGGTTCTTCATGATCTCAACTAGCACATTCTGCAAAAAAACAAAAATCACAAATTTTGAAAAAAAAAACAGCCTTAAACGTGATTTTCTCGGTTTCACAAATGCCGACATGTGCCGGCTTTTCCCGTGGCGGGTCAAATTCTGCACTCTGGTCCTTGTTGTCATTTCCTTGTTATCCTTTTTCAAACTTTTGTCAACTAGTACGTCCACTAAACAATAAAAGATAAAAATACTTACACGTCTCCTTCATCAGAATCCAATTTCAAGTTATTAACACGCCTAGATTTCCTCACAAAAATATGCTGATTTCTAAAACGATACTGCACACATTATAAAGTGTAGGAATGCTGGGGTTGTGTAAACTGTGCTCCTGATGGATACGTGTTTTCGTCCATGTCAAAGCCTGACCAAGCTGGGAGCGAACGGGCCTCCCCTGGACTCTCTGGCCTCAGCTCTCACATACAGGCTGCTGAGGTTTGGAGCTTTCAAACCACAGCGACCTTCTCACTCCTCACGATTCATTTTTGGGGGACTTTTTATTCCGAAATGAGACACTGGATAAATTAGGTGGACTATGAAGGGCCCCGTTGTTTTAGTAAGAATAATAAAGCGAGGATAGCCCGGTTGGAGAGTTTGTACATAGTTTGGGGGCTGCAGGTTTGTGAGTGTGCCTGGGCTCTGAGAGGAGGGGGTGCCTGTCTCATTTCCTGTGTGATGGATGAGCCTATTAGCTATCCAGTGTTAACACAGGGTGAGCCTTACACCTCGTACATGATAGACTAGTGGCAAACTGCCTGCCAAATTACGCTGTTTAAAAAGGTGATAAATGCTGTGATTGAGAAGCTACGAATAATCATAAACTCAGATGACAGTTTACCAGCTATGTCTTTTGGTTAAGACTGGTTCATAGTCTTGTTTCTAATTGCAACATTTGGCTGAATTTCCGAGTGTTTCTTCAAGGTCTGACTTGTGGTATTGCAGTTAATAAATTCTATTAATAAAAAACCTAAAAGGCATAAATTATCTCCCCCAAGGGGTTTATATTTTCATAGTCATTATTTTGTTGGTTGGGTTGTTGACCACGAGACAGCTCAAAAGTAATGGCTGGATTTGGATTTGGGCAGAACTTCCCGAAAAAGGTCTCTAATGGTCCAAGTACGAATAGTTTGTTTCTGTCTGGATTTTTTAAATGAAAGTCTTTGATTTTTAAAAATTTGTGTCATAAATAAACCTCTAGAAATGTGTTTTTTTCTCATTTAAATCAAATATTAATGGTGCATAAAATTTCTAATGGAAGGTCCGCCACCTGCTTGTCTCCACAGAAATGTAGTTGCTTTGTCTAGAGTTTTCCACAGTATGTATTAAACCAATTTATCATGAAGGAGACAAGCAGGGTACAAAACTACAGTACATTACAATTCAGATCTGTGGAGAGTCGCCCCTATTCACAGAAGGAATTGTATTTAGAAACACTCATAATGAAAACATGCTAGATAGATATGTTTAATACCATGGAACATTCCAGGCAAATCAATAACAACTCCATGGAGACAAGTAGGTAGTGGACCCTCCACCAGAAAGGTTTTGCAGTGCACCTTTAAGCACATGTTTGTGTCATATTTGTACAGATTCCACTTATCTGGGGCTGGGTCATGGAGCAATAGTCTAAGTAGGGACTCCCAGACTTCCTTCACCCCAGACACTTCCTCCAACTCCTCCAGGAGGACCCCAAGGCATTCAAGATTCAAGATTTTTCAAGATTCAAGATTGTTTATCAGTGTCATATGCAGGATCAACACAAGGTCAACAATGCAATGAAATGCTTAGGATCAGAAGAACCGCTGACTCGCTAAGATAGCAGCCGGGAGACATAGTCCCTCCAGCGTGTCCTGGGTCTTCCCCGGGGCCTCCTCCCGGTGGGACATGCCCGGAACACCTCCCGAAGGAGGCGTCCAGGAGGCATCCGGAACAGATGCCCGATTCACTTCAGCTAGTTCCTCTCGACGTGGAGAAGCAGCGGCTCTACTCCGAGCTCCTCCCATGTGACTGAGCTCCTCACCCTATTTCTAAGGGACAGATACAGTGATACAGTAATTCAGTGATTCAGTATTCTGTCAGTATTTCAGTGATTTTTGTTAGTAAAAGCTTTGATGGATAGATATTTATTTCATTTCATGTCATTTAAAATTGTACCATATTTTCACTCTCCAAAAGGTTATTACATATCACATTTTCTCTCTCTTCAGTCTTTACTCCTCTATAGACTTTTCATATCAGTCCTTATCAGCCAGACATTCACAGTATATGCCAACTTTGCAGCCTTGTAAACACATGCACACACATCTCCACATTAACACATACACACACCCTTCAAAACTGGCCTGTGTCCAGAGGAGACTCCACCTGATTCCCCCATCTCTCCACAAGTTATAAATAGGATTCATTTGACATCCCAGTGCCAGGGCAGATGTAGGAGGAGGGGCACTGTAAATAGCTGATATCCCTGTGCTTGTCCTGTAGCTTCTCCCTCGCACCCCTCTGCCAGCCGGTTAGACATCTCAACTGTTGCCACCTCCTCCTCTCCTCTCCTCTCCTCTCCCAGCCCAGTCCTCCACAGCTCCTCTGTCTTTATCTATGTTCTGGTGCACCATGTGTTGGGTTTCGTTGGCTCCGTGTAGCATGTGTCACTCGCACTCTTTGTGGTATGCACTGGCTCTGGCCCCTCTGTCTCTCTTTCACCCCACAGGCCCCCAGCTGACAGCATGTAATTGTGATGGCCAAACACATGAAAACATGACAACTGGTATGAGGTATTTGTGCTTCATCATCACCATAACACTGTCTCCGTCTATGCATCTCTCTCTCTGTTCAGTTTGGGTAAGGTTCACAGTTTGCAGTTGAAGGCAGTAAATGGGATTTCCTTTTGTTTGCAATTAGATCTGGCAGGTATTTTCACCAGATGCCCTTTCTGCAGCTCAGTCTTCATTAAGAGGCAAGTTGGGCATTCACCCCTTCTGACAGGAGTTGTAGAATTGGTAGATAAGTGGCTCTAATGCAAGAGACACACTTCTGTAAACAAAAGACATCAAACAAAACAAACTACAAGATCTGAAAAGTTTTACAGATGTCATCTCTGAAGCCATAATAATATTGAAGCTGATAGGCTCCAGCAGCATAAGATCTGGCAGTACCTTCTACAAATCTTAGACAAACTAGAAGCAGTAACCAGCATGTAACTTTTGGCGAACTTTCTGTTAACACTGGTAATCCCTCTGAGTTCTAAACTAAACATGGGTGGTGAATCTGACTTCCTGGAGCCACACCGGAGAATTGTCTTGATGAAACAGATCTCAAGATAAAACAGGAAGTAGCACGCAGGGTCCCTGACCTGGGTTCCATCAACAGTCAGTCCTAACGGTAACTGTATCACTAAATGTTTGCTCAGGTAGGGGAGGTGATAATGCAATGTCTATTTGCAGAACACAGTGAGGAGTTTGTGTCCGCTGTGTGTAAAAAGCACAAATATTTAGTGGTCATTTTGTATTTTATCAGTGAAAGAAAAGATGGAATGTGACAAAATGATTATGAACAGAATATATTTTTGTCCCACCAAGCAGTGGTAGATTTCTCATGGACCACATTTATTTTTCTGTGAACGATACATTATCTAAAAAGTCGACAGTCCAAACCCCACTGCTCGCCCCAACAACAACAATGTGGTCTGTACTGCATTTGTTACACAAAATATTTTAGGCCAACCACAAAAATAGTAATGTGAGACATGAACACTATCTGAGCTCCAGATTAGTTAGACCAAAATCAGAATCAGAAAAGCTTCTATTATATTCTGAGCTATTAATTAAACACTAAGAGAATACTATTTATAACTTTTTTTTTTAAACAAATTTTATCTCAGATATAATGAACGGTAATGGTTGGTTTTAACTTAAGCTCACATACTTCAATTTGTGTATTTGCCGACTAGAACCACCACAGTCAATGCAGATTTTACATTATGCAAAAAACACAGATATGTCTAGAACTGTACGAACTAAAATGTATACTTTTAGCTTTTAGACTACACTAATGTTTACACTATGCATATTTTTGCACTCAACATTGATGGAAGCTGTCTATAGCTGCTGCAGAACATTGTGTATTTATGTATTTATTGGCAAGGTGTTCTATTGTTAAGACCCTTTTTTGTAATTGAGGCATCAGCTGCTTCCACGCCCAAATAAAAAATCAACTCAACCTCATGTCACTGCAACAATAACCAAAAACAACAATCAAAATACTTAAACACTATTTCTATTCATGTTAATAATTATTAGCAAACTCCACAGCCCACATTACATTTTAGGGCTGTTATACAAAAAATTTAATACTAGAGAAAAGACTCGATACTCAGTACTGATTTCAATACCACAATGACAACAAAAACACAACCCAAAATAATATTAATTTAATATTATGTGTTACTTATACTGTTTATACTAGTTCATATCAAGGTGATTTGTTTTTCATTATCATAAATTGTTCAACGATATCTAGTTTAGATGCTAGTGTTAGTATCAGTTAGTATCTGGGTATTGATATTTTTGACAACCCTTCTATAATGACAAATTCCTGAGAAGAATGCAGTCATGAGTACCAACAAATGGCTTGCTTTTGCCAAAACACATACTCAAGCTATCCAGCTATCTAGCGCCGCCATCTTTTAGTTATCCATGGCATCTTTTTTTCTGTCCTGTTCTAACATGAAGCCTGAATAGTGCAAAGACAGACAACAACACTGGATACAGTGATAGCACGGGCGGGGGGCTAGTTTTCCCATGAGCGCTGCCAGGATGTGATGTACAAAAATAGGTCCGGGAGGGATTCTAGTGAGTGAGTGCAGGCTTAAGTTATGTGGCTATAGCTTGATAGGAGACCTTAACGTGGTTTATCCCAGTTGGCTATGGGTCCAGTTCATCTTATGTCATGAAATCTAAGAGACGTGTCCAGGAGGTGGTGACGGGTGAGAGAAGGGTAAAGATTAAGCAGTAGTTTAATGTTAATAGAGCCGATTGACTGGCTATTCACAGCCCTGACATGTGAGTGATTTAAAAGGCCCGAGCGAGACTGCTATGGGACTGACCTCTGAGTGAGTGGTGGCTCCTTAGATATGTGTCTGCACAGCTGCGAGAAATCCACTCCCACCATGTCCCTTATCCAAACGAGCAAGAAGTTTTTCCAATTGTAGGAAACAGGAGAACGAACAACCTGCTCAAGACATAATGTATTCAGAGTTACCAGTCAGTTAAATTTCTCAGAGAATTGTTGAATGACCAAAGGCTGTTCAAGGTAATAGAGTACTGTCATGATGTAGTAATAATTCTTGATATCAGAGAAAAAGAAAGTATGGATAAAGCATGATGGAATTTGCACTGTGAAACGAGTCTGATTCACAAGCTATGAAAGGTTTATTCATTTCATCCTATAATGAAATTAATACTGTCCATTACAGTGCACATGGCTATCTCCCTACCCCTGAAAAAACAAACTCACTCGTCATATCAAGAAGAACAGTGTAACTTGTTTGCAGCATTCACCTTTGCACATAGTCCAATTTTAGCCCTTAGTCTGGTCACTCGACTGACCTCTGACCTATAGTGAAACTGAATCAGCCCAGAGCCTTCTAGTGCTGGATATCTAGTCACAATTCATGACCTCAGTCACATTACAGAACAACCCGTGCTCCATTTATTATTATTATTAAGTGACTAAGTGATTAAGTGATTGAGTGAGAGTGAATATTTGTAATTGACTGGTTATTGATTGCGGGTGAATGTTTGTAATTGAGTTGTCTTAAGTAATGTACTTTTTAGAATGATGAATTTTAACTTTGTAATGTGATTTTTTTTGTTATGTAGAAATGACACCTAACATCTGTCAAGGGACTACAGATGAAAATTAACTCTGGCATATTTACATGCAAATGTTGATTAATATGCACTGCCCCTGAAATAAATAAATAAATAAATAAATAAATAAATAAATAAATAAATAAATAAATAAATAAATAAATAAATAAATAAATAAATAAATAAATAAATAAATTCAGTTGTGAAATGTGGCTGCAGTTTACGCAGGTTGCCAGTTAGATACCATCTCCCCCAGTTCTTACCGTCGCTAGGGATGTGAAAGTATACATTTTTAGTGTTACAATTATTTGAAAAGAAACATCACAATTTAAAGATTAGACTTAGACTTAGACAAACTTTACTGATCCACAAGGGAAATTGTTTTCAGAAATCAAGAAAAAACACCCAAAAAGTTCCCAAAAACATGGCGAGTGTTTATTAGATGGCTAAAAGTAAGTAAAGTAAGTAAAAATAAAATAAAATCTTGAAGTGCAAACAAACACGGTTAACTAAAAGGTAGTTGTTTAGAAAAAAAGCAGGAGCCAACATCCCCAGCTGCCACTCTCTCTCTCAGGCACTCTGGTGTGAAATGAAAATAATTATTCACGATTTCTGAGACCATGACCAAACAACAGTGAAATCCTCCTTTCTTTCATTCCCAAATCTAATTCATTTCTATTCCCCAAGTATGTAACTAGCTTTATGAAATCAAATTAAAAGTTAATGTGACATAAATAGCAGAACATTTTACATTTAGGTGTACTTTTTGGACTAGATTGAACTGAAAAAGTCTTAATTTAGCTACTGAAGTTTTCACGATTTTTTAGTTCTTACACTTTGACCTGAATAATCACAATTATCAAACAAACAATCATATATCCAAGTCAAACGTGTGTTCTCAGACTCACTGTTGAGGCCCTGAGACACAATGTAATACCAGGTGCTGTCGTGGTGAAGCAGTGGCTCAATGTTGAGTATTTTCCTGCTCAGACCAGTGAATACTTTTGTTGTGTTTTTGAGTAAGTCATTTTAACCACCTATAGCTTCTAGTGTTGAAGCACAGTGGTGTGTTTGTGGGAGCAAATGTGGAACAGCAGATGGAAGTCATCCCATAAAATCCAGCATGTTTACAGATCATGTATGTTACCATGCACTCACCGACCAAATAAAACTAAATAAGAGGTTCTACTCTATTTCAAAATACTACAAATAATCTAATCTCTAATCACAGGTAAACTCCAACTTGCTTCATATTTAAGAACCTATTGCAAATATAAAATAGGTGGTGTGTTATGAGATGATCCTGTACAGTATGTATGTCCAGTAAGGCTGTAATTATGACAATATGGCCCTAACAATTGGAAAATATTATAAACTATTGACACAGACAATGTAATTAACATCCAATTCCCGTCCATAAAACCCAGTCTGTCTTTCTCTAGGCTATTCAAAACACCCCCGGTCCTTTCCACTACGCATATAGTGGTATTGCTTTCAACTGCATTGCTCCCCAAGGACATGTGAGAGTGGACGCAAGTGTGCCTCGAAACTCCAGCCTCCAAAAACAAAGCAGAGACATTTTACTCATCCAAACCCCTGCTAGTCACAGTTCCCCTAACATAAACACAGACACATATCATCAGACTTTTTAAACACACTGTGACTATTCAGTAGTTTATGATGGAAAAATGGAAAGCGCATGGCAGGTTTACTGAATACTGAGTAATTTTGTTAATACTACCACAGTGTACGGTCGCTGGGGTAATTAAAAATCCAGGATGTGCATGGGCTTTATATGGCCAGCTGAGCAAAGACTGTGTTGACATTTCACCTTTATGGACACTAGGAGTTCAGGCAAACATCCAGAAGCTAAAACGTAGGGCTGCATTTACAAACAAGGACATCTCAACCTTTTACTTATAACTGCTTTAAAGAAGACCTATTGTTCTTGTGTCCGCTACATATCTGTAATCTGACACCCATGGATTATTATGTTAGAATTTGCATTGAGGGTCCTTCACCTAGGCCTACATGTTTCCATGGATAATGTCATAGCTCTGCCTGGAATGTTCCACAGTGTGACATTAAACCAATCAATCAATCAAACAATATTTATAAAGCGCTTTTCATACAAAATGGTAGCACAAAGCACCTACTTTACAGCTCAACTTTACATTTATTACATTACAGGTGGTTTTATAGCTCAAAATTACCTATAAGACATTCTGACTGTGAGTGGGGCTGCCTCTCCACAGATCTGACCAGTAACTTGGTCTGGTTTGGTCTCCATGATGATAGAAAGGTTTAATGCCATACTGTGAAACATTCCAGACAAAGCAATATCATGGAGAAAAGCATTTGATGGAGCCTCCACCAGAAAAAGTTATACAATGCACTTTTAAATATAATAATAATAATAATAATAATAATAATAATAATAATAATAATAATAATAATATAATACAACTTAATAAAACAAACAAATCCAGTGACGTCTGTGTTAGAAAATTGCAGTCTTCAATGGGAGCTGATGGCATCTCCTATATTTTAGTACCAAAATTACTACTCAATGCTGACAAATTCGACACGTATCCCTGATTAAGAAAATAAAATTGGAGAATGAAGTAAGTAGAGAGCAGTGGGTGTATGCCAGTGGTGGTGATCAGCAATATGGCATCTTGAAAATAAGTGTTTAAAGATTGCTAAAACATACATGAATTGCTCCATGTTCAACTTTGGGTGAGTTTGATGAAGGGAAACAACTATAACATGGTTAAAAGCTCTGAAATGTTGATTTTGCAGAATAGGTCTGCTTTAAAAGTAAATAACTTGAGACATATATATATATATATATATATATATATATATATATATATATATATATATATATATATATATATATATATATATATATATATTTAATTATCCTTTATTTATTCCTGTAGGGAAATTATTTCTCTGTATTTGACCTCTTATTGCTTGGCTTGGTCAGGACCTCAGCTGGAGGATTTTACCTGGAACATGTTTTTGTGTTGATGGGGGAAAGCGGAGTGCCTGGAGGAAACCCACCCAAACATGGGAAGAACATGCAAACTCCACACAGAAAGGCCCGGGCAACCTGGGGATCGAACCCGGAACCTTCTTGCTGTGAGGCAAGGCTTTGTAACTTGGAAACATGTGATATCATTTGCAGATGTCACAGTTCTGCTTCCCATAGAAACCATTTTGAGCTATTTCAATAACCATGACAGTTGAGCTGGGGATGGGGAGATGATGCCAACTGCCTAGTGTACAAGTGTACCAAAGCAAGTGTGCCAAAGCAAGTGTGCCAAACCAAGTGTGCCAAGGCTTAACCTTTGACAAAGCAAGGGCATACTAAAAAGTGATTTTCTTTACATTTTTATAACATTTTATTTACATTTATTTGATCTATTTATTGCATTTGTAAATAGTTAATGGTTGTTTTGTGGGAAAATTATGATACAAATAGCTACATTTCTATTGATATTAACAGTTCAACTTATAAGGATATGGCGGTTTTATTAACACTGTAATTACATTTATCTCTGTTCTATTTCAGATACAGTTTGTTACTGTTTACTTTGCAAATGTCAAACAGGCCTGTTGTGCCAAAAGATTATAAACAGTATGTTCTTCACACTACTGTGGGCTACTTCATGCAGTTTGACATTTCTCGAACTTGGCGGAACGAGAAATGAGTGTTATTGTTCAACACAAACAATCGTGTATCCAAGTCAAACGTGTGTTTTCAAACTGACTCACTGTTCAAGCGCTGAGACACAGTGGAATACCAGATGCTGTAGTGGGGAAGCAGTGGCTAAATGCTGAGAGTATTTTCCTGACCAATGAATACTTTTGTTGTGTCTTTGGGCAAGACGCTTAACCCACCTATAGCCTCTAGTGCTGAAGTACACTGGTGTATGAATGAGAGTGTGTTTGTGGGAGCAAATGTGGGACAATGGACGGAGGTCATCCCATAAAATCCAACGTGCTTACAGATCATTTATGTTTAAAAAAAAAAGAAAACATGCACTTACCAACCAAATAAAACTAAATAAGAGGTTCTACTCTATTTCAAAATACTACAAATATAAACATAATATACTCCATATTATGTTTATATTTGTAGTATTTTGAAATTTTTGACAGTAGCTCAGTTGGTAGAGCGTTTTGTACGCTGATCCGTTTGGTTGGCGGTTTGAATCCCGCTCTCGACAATGGGTTGAGCGGTCGGATCCACTGACCCGTGGGTTGGAGGTGTGATCCCAGCTCCCAACCTCCCACAGATGAGTGCTGCTGTTGTGTCCTTGGGCAAGACACTTACCCCACCTCGCCCCCAGTGTGCACAGACACTGGAAGTGTCCTCATGACACAAAAATACATCAAAGCCGGCTGCGTCAAGCGATGTGGGGCTGTCCTCCTGTGGACCCACCACCGGGGGGGAATCCATGGGGACTGGTGCACTGTGATATGGGCAGCGGACCTGGACCGTTGCCCTCGCGACCCAAAAAAATACAGAGAAAGCAGAAGGAAATGGGAAAAAATAATAAATAAAAAAATAAACATAATATGCATTTTTCTGTACTGTAATCCTAACTTGAATAAGTAAATTCTAACAGTTAATCTAGTAGATCTCAGTAGATCATAGATTTACCATGCCATGCCATTGTTACCTATAAGCTGTAAAAGACATTGTTCCAAAACAGAGGTGGATGAGGAACACAGATGGGCCCCTGTGATGAATCGGTCCCATTCACTCTGTCACCTAATAGCGCTATAAAAAATTACATAACAGCAAAAATGAGTGGCATTCTCATTAAAGCAAATAATATTTTCAAAATGTGGATTTGGAAAGCAGCAAGGTATGCTACTTAAATACACATCATAACTCTGGAGTTGTCATTAAAAACAAGAAAGTGCCTCTAACTTCTACCTGTGGCCTCACGCATCTGCCAGCACTCTGTGAATTACACACCGCTGAACAAAGACATAATTACATGATCCAAGCCTTGACAATTCTCCATTCTGCTCGCTGTCAAAGAAGGTACATTGGTCCAGATGTAGTGCTTAAAGTGTGAGCTATCTCCAGTTACACTCATAACAATCTGAGACAGCCCGCGTCTTTCCCATTGTAATGTCATGCCGCGCTATGGCAGGGCTCTCCCATTGTTCTCGCCGAGATGTTTATAGCTTTGTGCCTGATATTTGATAACCAATAAGTAAGAGATTGTAATTACAAGGCCCACACTCCACAAATTGCTTGACTAATGTGTGAAATAAAAGATGCAGGGGGTTCTTCAAGGAGGCTAGTTAGTACAAAGACTTGGCACATGGCGGTATTGTGAAAAAACAAAAAACAAAACTATAGGCCAGTAATAAATAGCACACAACCACTCTCCCTACTCAATTGCAAAATAAACAACACTGACCCTCTCTATACAAATCACCTCTCAGCCAGCAAAATCAAACAGTTGGTTGCAAATATTCCTACTCTTTCACCATTCGCAGTTAAGGTCAAGAATAAAATAGCATAATTAGATGTAATAAAAACGCACTATGGGAGCACAATAGGCTTGTATTGTAGTGAAGGGTGATAAAGAGCGGTGGTGCGGTCAGACCTCGAGTCTCCTGAACTAATAAGCAACATAATGGTATTGATTTGTGGTAAACACGGCCTGAGGAATGCATGGAACTGTATATGGAATTACCACAATGTCCAAATGGGATAAAGTCTAATGTAAATAATTAGCATGGTCCGCCACTTTAGCCTTCGTATATACAAGTAAAGAGGTCATTTAGCACAAAGTGTTCCAACAGAAACACTGCACTAGCGCTTTTACTGGAATGGTTTGGACACTAATGCATCCTGATGTGAGCGTCTTAACTTGCAGAGAGATACAGTATCTCTGTGGTGGTAATGGAAGGCCTTCTAAGGGCACACTCTCACTTGCTCTCTCTAACGACCCTCAGTCTTTGACGTGTGAGGTAAAATATATTTAAGTGCCAAAAGGAATGAAAATGCAACTCAATCAAACACATTTCTGATTCAAGACCTGGTGGTGATGACGTACATTAAGATACCATCGTCTGGAATTTCACCACATTCAATCAAGTTTTTTTTTACGTGTTTCAAGATCTGATAACTGCACACTTTGACTGCACAGTCAGATGCCAGAAGGCATAAGAAGAAAAGATTTTCTTGTTCAAGTTCAAACAATTATGATAAAGCTAGCACAGAAGCAACAGAAGCAAGTTCCACATCTCATTTAGAAGAAAGAAATTAAATGCTTCATGGAATTAGCAATTATAGTTAATGACTTAACTAGGTGGAAAGTCTGGCATAAATATCCCTTTGCAATTTACTATGGCAATATAGAACTACGTTTCTTAACATAATGTGCAACACAAATCGAATGTGTACATATTTTTTGTGACCACTTTGTGTTAAATCACTGTTTGTGTGTCACTATCCTGAGGAAAAGTCGAGTGCATCATGACACAATACTCCAAATGATCGTGCCAAAAAGCCAAATTCTTTTTTTTTTGCTAATCTCTGCTGACAACTGGACTACATGTGGACATTTATCTGACTGGGTGGTATTTGTCTTTTTATCTAAATCTCTTTAGACATGCTTTGTGTAATTGAGTGGTCAATCTAGGATGCAGCTTGTGTTCAGCATACTTCTCTGTAGTATGCTGGCACAGATTCATGTGGAGACAACATAGCCATTCACACAGCAGACAAGTGCAAAACTGCCCTGAGCGGACACACTTTAAACACAGGGGCTAATAGAGATAGTATGCAGTTGACAGCCAATGCAGTTCTACAGGGCGAGAGGCCAGAATCCTCGAGTTCCTGCCCTGTTTGACAAAAGATCAAATGTTCAAGACAACAGCTGTGGGGTCGCATGCTCTCCTCATTTAGCCACTAGATGGAAACAATGGCTCCATGCGCTGCACACTGAATTCAGGATTCATTTTCTGCATATTCGGTGTGATTCTGTGCATCACTTCGCTTAGTTAGTCCAACTCATTCAAATAATCTCTTAATACATGCACTGTTTCCCTGTGTGAGAATCAAAGCAAGGACCTTTACCATCAAAGTGTGGCTGATTCTTTCCTTCAAGGTGAACCCTCAAAAAGCCATGCAACCTGCAGAAAAAAAGGGCAAAGGTTAGGGCCAGAAAAAAAAGCAACATATCAATAAGTACCATTGCAATTGACATTTTTAGGATTATCCTTCTTTCTACCATAGGAGCTACAGGAGCACATAGCTTTAAGAATCAGTGTTAAGAATCAGCTCTGTTGGGCTAAATAATAATTCTCTAAACGTTAGCACTAATGATGACAGAGTAATTATGACTCAGCAACCGTGCAATGCCACTGGGACTATCATTTTACTCAAACTGTGGACTATTTTCTACAGTGAGACAGGAGAAAAATAAACTACTCTGTTTAACTTTGGTTGGCAGGAGGGAAAGGAAATGTATTAAACAATTTGTTCCCAACAACTCGATGTGTTTAGGAAACAATGGCTTTATTTAGATGTTGCTGACTGTTTCGCCATAGGTCAATTGTCTAATATAATTAAAACCAAGCATGTCGGAATACATGGGTACAGGCCCCTAAACAAAGGCAGGCAGCATCCAAACTAATCTAATTTTGTGTATTAATATTAAAACACGTATAAACTCTAACTACTAAGCTATTAATTAAACTGATTTATAGGCAGATGCAAGGACAATAGGGCACACATTCACACAGCTTTACCTTGCATTTGGACTGTTAATAAGAAGCGGTCCTCTATGCATTTTTCCAAGTGATTTGTGAGTGGGGAAAATGTGCGCGTCACGGAGCCCACCCCTCGCTCCCCTCTCTGTCTCTCTCTCTCTCTCAAGTCCCACTGAGCTGCTCTCAAACTTCAGTGTCGAGCCTGAACGCAGACAGCAAAGAGCGGGACAGACAGACGGCGAATATTTCAGCTACACGCATTTTGGAACCGCAACAATCGCCTTTACGCACCTTTACGCACCAGTTCTTAACTTTGGCGCGCGGCTTGCTCTTTACGCGACTGAACTGTTTTCATTTTTCAACTTTATTCCCAGTTCAAGTTTTTAAAGTATCTCCCTACGGACCTTAATTGTTGGGATTTATTGTTTTATTTCAAAGTATATCGGACTATTGCGTGTCTGGCAGTGAACGGATCCTATTGAAGTGACGTCTGGAGCTGCCATCGCAATGGGGAAAGCGGGGCTCTTGGTGTAAGCGACCCCGTGTTTGTGTTGATTTTAAATAGACAGTTTTTTTACAGACAGGTTTTATGACTACAGCCATGGGCCTGGATGGTTGTCCTCTAAAGGTGGTGGTCTTTCTGTGGTGTTCGCTAGTGATTTCTGGCTCCACTTTTGAGATTGGCTCCTACGATTTGGAGCGAGACAGACCAGCGAAGTGCGAACCAATCGTGATCCCCATGTGCCAGGGGATCGGCTACAATCTGACCCGCATGCCCAACTTCATGGACCACGATGACCAGAAAGAGGCTGCAATTAAGCTAAATGAGTTTGCTCCTCTTGTGGCTTATGGCTGCGACGTGCACCTCCGCTTTTTCCTCTGCTCCCTGTACGCCCCCATGTGCACGGACAAAGTGTCAACCTCCATCCCCGCCTGCAGACCCATGTGCGAGCAGGCGCGGGAGAGATGCGCCCCCATCATGAAGAAGTTCAGCTACACCTGGCCGGACTCGCTGGACTGCTCCAAGTTGCCCACCAGGAACGACCCCAACGCGCTGTGCATGGAAGCGCCAGAGAACGAGACCAGAGTGGTGGAGGGCAAGAAAGGCGAGGGCATGCTTCCTGTGCCACCTCGCCCCCGGCAGCCTGGTACCAACACTAATCGCTCTCCAGGCAGCATGGGCTCCTGCGAAAACCCAGACAAGTTCCAGTTTGTTGAGAAGAGTCAGTCCTGTGCCCCCCGATGCTCTCCTGCTGTGGATGTTTTCTGGTCAAGACAGGACAAGGACTTTGCGTTCATTTGGATGACTGTGTGGTCCATTCTCTGTTTTGTCTCCACAGCATTCACTGTCCTGACTTTCCTTCTGGAGCCGCACCGCTTCCAGTACCCAGAGCGGCCCATTATCTTCCTCTCTATGTGCTACAACGTCTACTCAGTGGCTTTTATAATCCGCTCTGTGGCTGGGGCTGAAAATATAGCCTGTGACAGAGAGCATGGAGAGCTCTACATCATTCAGGAAGGGCTGGAGTCCACAGGGTGCACTATTGTCTTCCTCATCTTGTACTACTTTGGCATGGCCTCATCTATCTGGTGGGTCATCTTAACTCTCACTTGGTTTTTGGCAGCAGGGAAAAAGTGGGGTCATGAGGCTATAGAAGCTCACAGCAACTACTTTCACATGGCAGCATGGGGCATCCCTGCACTGAAGACCATCATCATCCTCACTATGAGGAAGGTAGCAGGGGACGAGCTCACAGGACTGTGTTATGTTGGGAGCATGGACTCTGGGGCATTGACAGGTTTTGTCCTTATACCTCTGTCCTGTTACCTGGTCATCGGAACCTCTTTCATCCTCACAGGCTTTGTGGCTCTATTTCATATTCGCAAAGTGATGAAAACAGAGGGCACCAACACAGAGAAGCTTGAGAAGCTCATGGTAAAAATTGGCATCTACTCCATCCTGTACACTGTGCCAGCCACATGTGTGATAGTCTGCTACTTCTATGAAAGGCTCAACATGGACTACTGGAAACTCCGGGGGCTTCAAATGAAGTGTGGCTCTTTTAACAGCCACCACAGTGACTGCTCGCTGCAGAGCTCAGTGCCTACAGTGGCAGTGTTCATGCTGAAGATCTTCATGTCTCTGGTGGTGGGCATCACCAGTGGAGTGTGGGTGTGGAGCTCTAAGACCTTGCAGACCTGGCAGGGCCTGTGCAGCAGGAAGCTGGCTGACAGGACTACAAACAGAAAGCCATGCAACAGTGTGAGCTGTAGCAGCACACAGTGCCACTACAAGTCTCCAGCTGTGGTCCTGCACATGGCTAAGACTGAGCTGCACTCAGACAACCCCACACATGTCTGAGTGATGCAGGGGAAGCATTCAGGTACACGCTGCTCTGTGAAGGGACAAATTCAAAGACTTGGTGAATTAAACTGTTATTTTGCTGCAGCCATGGAGGAACAGGCATCAGTATGAGAAGCTATTACAGTATTTTTTGCATCAGTGTTCAGTATTGTTATGCATATTTTCTGTTCCATGTGGTTTTGTGCAGTAGACAGTCCCAGTGTAGCAAAAAAGAAAATATTCTTTATAAAGGGAGATATAATTGGAGGCACAATTAACTGTAAAAATATGTATAAATGTGTTATTTATTGTAAATATATTTAATTTAAGTTCGCCTTTACTCTGTTTAGATGCATTTATTGAAGTTTAAAGATCACGGAAAAAGTGCCTTTTATAAGAACGTGGTTCTTGCATTTAGAAAGATAATAAATTGTGGATTTAATGTTTATTATTGTTGTGTTTTATTTGTGATTTATATTTCTCACAAATGATGCTTTATTTTTAACAGTTGGGTAAGCATTCGTGCAGCATATTCTCTCCCAGAGGCGTCGCCAACAATAATCCTCAAAGAGAATTGCTGATGAATCGAGTGACAAAGCGCAGCAGTATTCATGTTTGCATCACCATCTTTAAAATGCAGCAGCAGTTTGCAGAGGAATATATTTAATTAATGAATGTTTTAATCCGTGCCCCAGCATCAGTGTTGTTGCCCCTCTTGCTGCTCCATTTGATCCCTGTGCAAACACTCTGCACTTTGATGTAAGAGGACAAATCTGAAGTGGATTTCAACCCTATTGCGTGGTTTCACTGACAGCTTTGAGTGCAGCTCAGGCACTCCAGGCGGGTAATTCATAGAGGAGAGGATTAAAACTAAGCTAAACTCAAAACTATTCACATTTAGTTCTGGCTTTTATGTTTGAGGGAGCTAGGGTTTTTCATCATAAGTAATTCAATGCGTGATACAAGTGGATGGCTTAATTTGGCTGTTTATATTTGAATTTAATATAAACTGCTTTATGATTCAGTGAAAAAACTATGCACAGCATTATTTTTCATTAAATAAATAATCCACTTTCAGTCTAGCAGCCAGCATTTTAGTTTTTATGATGCACCAGAGTCACCATGTACTCAGATGGTCCATAAATGAGTGAAAATAAATAGCTTTTACATTACGGGTCTTTTACCATTGAAATGCCAACGTAAACTGCTGCACACACTGCAAGTCATTTTGCAGCAAGACACAGTGGAAATGAGAGTGTTTGACAGTCCGTGGAGGTGACGGTTTATTATTACATAGCCTGTAATGGTGAGCTGCTGTGTCACACATGGAGCTGGCCTGGCTGGCAGCATGGAAAGAGTGTGATGATGATCATGAGCTCAAGACAGCCAGTGTCCAGCCATAACGGGACCTGCAAAGTGGTTGTGCGAACACTATACAGATGACTTCCATAGTTAATGTTCTTTTATATATTAATTGACAACACTTCCAAAAATAATAAATCAATTTAGGCTTATAGGCTACTGTATGTCCAAAGTAAACCAGCTCTAGTTCCACTATACTGTAGTGTGGACCCATGCAACGCCTCAGTTAACTCAAATTAGTTATTCCCTCCTTCTTTAGAACACAGTGTGAATTAACTACCAACAGCCTCCCTCCCGTTTTCATTACTCAGCCATTGTAGACATTGTCCATGGCTTGGCAGGCTAGCGCTGCAAGTCCTGGACTCTGACACCGTACGGATCATATTTTAGTAAGAAAAAAAACTGCAGTGTTTTTGTTGGAGCATGCTCCATGCAGCCAGACCTACGGCTGGTGTTTTAGCCACATGTTCCAGTTCATGGACGCCTGAAAAGGGGCACGTGCTGCCTCCCAAGTTCACACTTCAGTGACATGAACCACAGAGGCCAAGCACTGGCTGCGTGAGACACAAAGCAGCCTGCTCCACCTGCGCTAAGCTACACTGATTAGATAGAAAGAGGCAGCAGCACAGGGTTAAGGACACAGGGCACGTTTGTCTTTTCCTTTCCATTCTCACAGGAACTTGAAATTTATTTATATAACTTTCCACTTATGTGAGTGGAATGGGTTGTTATAAGCTTCAAAGGTCAAGAGGTATACCATGTTAAACCAGACCAGGATTTTGACCCTAGATTTCATGGCCAGTTTCAGCTATTTATAGCCCTTATGTCACAGTAAAGGCATCAAACACAAGTTCAGATTGCACCAAAAAAGCAGTTTGATTCCAAAAGCATGGTTTGTTTGAGCTGTGGTTCCTTTGGCGCCTCATGCACCTGAGGTTAAAAGAACTGGAGACTTGCCATCCAATCAACAGCCAACTTCCTCTGTGCACTTACCCCACCCCATGGCTCAAGTATGTCAGCATTTCAGGAATAAGTAAGTTTGGTCACAGCTAAAAAATTCAGTTTAGCTGGTTATGTGCATTGTTTGTTTGTTTGTTTTTTCTTCACTAGCTTTGAGGGTACAATGAGTCAACAAGGGTCAGACTGTGCAGCAGCAAGTTTTTGGGCCAAAGCAAGACTGACTCCACAAAAGACCACATTTTCACTTGTAGATTGTTCTTCAGTGCCCATAGTAAATCTTGCAGTTATTTGTCAAGTTTAAAACAAGCAGTACAGGTCTATTTGCACTGGATTTACAAAGTTTATGTATTGTAAAAAGGCATCAGCTGTTATCCAACATTAGCTGCTGACTCCATGGTTTTGTCTATGAACGACAAATCCCTCCATCTGGTCATGGGTCTGATTAAAGCCAATCATTATGGCATCAATGCGCCCTCATGGATCTCCTTGCCCACCCTGGAGGGGAAAAAAGGAAAATAAAGCATCCTTCATTGGCCTCCTCTCCCTCCCTCCTTCTGCAGTGCTGTGCCCCCCTGCTCTGTGCACTATCCCTTTCCTGTGCTGTTTTGATGTGTAAATGAGCACATTGAAAACCTGCAAGCCCCTAAAGAGATGCTTTCCATGAAAATGCGCCAGTCAGAGAGCACTGGAGTTCACACAGCCAGCCACTATCTGCAACCGGACTCCGATCAGACACAAATATGCCAACACCATCCCATCCGTTACAGCAGACGACACAATATGACCTGAAATAGGTTAAAATATATATATATATATTTAAAAAAAGGATGTGCTGTGCTTTTGATGTGCTTCAAAATCTACAAAGAAGAATGTGGAATGCTCTTGTGAAATAAAAACAACATTATTTGTGCAATAACATAAATACAACACAGGCTTTTTATCCAATTTTAAACATCAAATTAAAATGCAATAAACCAAAAAACACTGAAAGGTTCCTCGTGTGTAAAAGATAAGGATTTTGTGGGAAATATGCATCAACGCTGGATGGATTTTCAAACAAAGCCTGAGATATAAAGCATGATACAAGGTAACTAATTACAGGTTGACATTAAGTAAAATAGTGCACTTTTATGTATATAATCATATGCCAGTAATATGAAATATGGGGTTAAATTTTCTTACTGTGACTTTCTTTCAGGTACTTTGAAAACAAGTTTGTATTTGAAGTAGTAAAAGTGAGTTGGAAAGTTAAAACCAGATGGCATGGATTTGCCTGTTATAAATAATGCTAACAAAATTATCTGTAATCCATGAAAATCTAATCTTGGTACTTGTCCTTTCCTTACAAATTTATGTCCTGAAATAACTTGTGGCTGGCAAAACTTAACAATACTGGCAAAGACAAACTATACTGAGGTAACTACCTCCTTCCAGAAATGAAATAAGGTTAGTGTTATCAAAAATGTACAAAGAACAGGTTTTGTTGGAGTTTTCCTTTGATGACACATACAGTATCTTTCCTTTGCTTAAGGGGTTCAGTGAGATAGGAACAGGTGTAGCATAAAGACACAGGTCTACAGGCGTTCAAGTAGAAGATAGGCTGGAATGGTCAATATAATGAGCAAGTCTGAGCTTTTGGAGATCACAGTTGTTAGGCATACAGGGGGACGAAAGTTTTGGAGAAGTTTTAGCTTTTTACAGTATCTTTTTCTCAGTGCTTTTTCATGTTCTTTGATCAATAAGCAGAAGACAGGGAAGTAAAGCTCCTCATGCCTCTGTACTCATTCCTGTGCTGTGTTTGCCCGTGGCTGAAGCTGAGATGAATCGCTGAACAGAGGGAGGTTCCGCTGTGCGCTCTCTGAAGCCAACACCATTGCTGTGATCATGGCTAATCTCCTTTGCCACTCCGCTTCCATCTCCTCAAATACATTCAGCTCATTTCCAATAGTGTTCAGACGCAGAGCCTCTTCTTCCTTTCTAATTAGGCACGTCAAGATTTCAGAAGTCACTCTTTGGTGTTCGGCAGCAGGCGAGATGGGCCTTTGAGCAAGAGGGTCAGCGATGGCAAGTATTTGTTTGAGGGTTAAATCACAGCAGGCCTTTCATCATGTTGTTATGTTGCACGATCAGAGGCTCGGGATTATGTAGGTCAGACGTTGGAGAGTGAGAGCGCCCCTTTTGTAGCTGCCATTTTTATTCAGTTGCTAGGCAGCAGCCGCTCTAATCTCTTGTACCAAAGAGTCTCTCCCCGGAGAAAAAGAGAGGGAGCAGGAGTTACAAAGGATGAAAAAAATGTGAAAACAGCAACAACAAAGAACGCAAAGCCATGCTAGGACTGCTTTTGGAAACAGTCTAAAAGAAAAGGGCGAGAAAAGACAGGATGTGGGAGTCTAAGCTCAGCACTGAGACCTGCCTCAGCCCTCCTCCAGGTCAGACTGGACATCCTTAAAAGTAGCTCATGTGGACAGTGGAACTACTGTGAACTTACATTTCTAATGACCAGAACTGTTGTACTTTACATTTCCAGGAAAATATTATTCTGCAAGTCTTTAAAATATATATTACCATAAGCATAACAAACTATATTGGTGTATTATACTATTTATACTATACTATATTAACTTATACTATACTATACTATATTATGTTATTTTATTGTTATACAAAATTCATTAGAGCAGTATTACCACCTGTGACATACTCTACTTACACCTTATTTAATCCTACCTGTACCCTTGTATTTTATTATATTTTATTAAATATTTTTTTATTACACTCAACAAAAATATAAACGCAACACTTTTGTTTTTGCTCCCATTTTTCCTGAGATGGACCCAAAGATCCAAAATTCACTCCAGATACACAACACTACCATTTCTCTCAAACATTGTTCACAAATCTGTCCAAATGTGTGACAGCGAGCACCTCTGCCCCGCCGAGACAATCCACCCCACCTCACAGGTGCGCCACATCAAGATGCCGATCCGACATCATGACCAGGCCACAGGTGCGCCCCAGACTGTCCACAATAAAAGGCCACCCTGAAATGTGCATTTTTTGGGGGGGTCTGGGGACTCAGAACCAGTCAGTATCTGGTGTGACCACCATTTGCCTCATGTAGTGCAACACATCTTCTTCGCATAGAGTTTATCAGATTGTCAATTGTGGCCTGTGGAATGTTGGTCCACTCCTCTTCAAAGGCTGTTATGGACGAAGAACACAGGTGCATTTTATATATTGTTTTCTTTTTCCCTTGTATTTTTATTGCATGCTATTAGTACTTAGCGAGTCAACGGGTTCTTCTGATCCTAAGCATTTCATTGCATTGTTGACCTTGTGTTGAACCTGCATATGAAAAATAAACAATCTTGAATCTTGAATCTATAATGCTTTTAATATAAGCAAGTTAAAAAAAATTGCTGGGAAAAATATTTTTTATCAAATTATTCATTTTTGTCATTTCTTCACTTGAGTCCACACAGAGGATTTCTCCAAGCAAAAACGGTTGATGATGTCACTTTGGTTGACACCACCTTCATCATGCATGATAGACTGAAAAAAAGTAGCTGCTTACAAGTCAAGTCAAACTGACACATCAATTAGTTGCTACAGCTGATAAAGTTTGATACGAAAGAAAGATAAGAAAGATTGAACTGAAACATTTCATCTGGAAACTAACTAGTTGAGCGCTACTTGAATTTTGGACTCTATCGCTGGCAGGTCTCTGTACTGTGACAGTGCCACTGCTGCTGCACCCCAATCTTAAATGCGCTCATGTCACGCCGCCATCAAAGGCTCACCCCACGGCTCTATGTTCAGAGAGAAGCCCCCCGCCACATGCACACACCCACGCCCCCTCCCATCTCTGCCTCCAACACGGTACGGATCTGCTATTCTCCCTTGCATTTCACACTCTTTGATTTTGAGTTTTGAAGTTTGTTCTTGTCTTCCTCTGATTCCTTTCGACTTGGCAGTGCTTTTTCATATCGAACTGTCTTGATTCATGAAGCTTGTAGATTAGGCGCTCTCTGCAAACCTCTGGCTCTGATACTTTTACATACTTAACACACCTGATATCTGCACATAATAATAACTAAATCCTTTTGAAACATTTTCAAAAGTGACTGTATTTTAGAAATGTCACACACAAAAAGGAGACGATGCTGACTGATTGGGTTATTTGATGGAGAGTTAAACTGCCCTAATCAACATGGTTTGGATTACTGAGAATCTCTTCAGAATATATTGGAGCCTAAGAATCTGAGGGTTCAGCCTGCCTCACTCATTTAAAACAGCCATTGCACTGATTAATGGTGTGCCCTACTTGGGGGGGGGTGACTTAATTTTCTTGACCAGGCCATAGAGGTATAAAAGGCCTTTGTGTAGCGGCCTATGATTTGTTTGGAGGGTTCGAAGGAGGTAATTAATGGGATGCTGTGATTGGTTCAAATATTCAGTGTGTGGGGGGATTGTATCAGCAAAGGAAACTCATTTCTGGTCTCGTTATTTGTTCCAGGTACTGCTGAGTTCTGAAAGCAGTTTCACTTGAGTGCGTTGCTTTTGAGTGCTAGTGAAGCTGTCCAGAGTTGTTTGTGTTTTGTGGGTAAAATGAGACAGACATTTGGGGGCAGATCAAACATATCTGGTCCATATTTTCCTATCATCAATTAAGACCTGTTTCCGGCCAGCACTGTTGATGCAGGTTGATCACTGTATATTGGCCACTCTGTGGAGTAAAAGAAACCAGCTAAGACCACACTGTCTTCAACACTGGACCTTTTGTTCAGGTCTATAACCCCTGTGGAACTAAAATAAAACTTGCACGAGAGATAGTCTGCAGGCAGACATTGTTTCTCTTGTCAAAGCTGACATGCCAGGTCCAACGCAGTGCTGAATAAACTGTGGTTTGTGTACATACTGTAACTAAAGGCTGTGGAAAAGGAGCGAGGCCGCGGTCTGTGGTGATCTTGGCGGGCAGAGAGGATTTAGCGTGCAGAGTATGAGCTGGGGCAGCTGGACCGCATGTAGCCCTCAGGATAATAAGCACTGGGGAGCCCAGGGCAGAAAACCTGCATGGATCAGCCTTCCTGTTCACACCCCATCATACATGAGCTGGCTGAGTCCTGTGTTGTTATGGTCATGAAACATTTCCTGTGTGTGTTTTGGGGTTGCATCTGGGCTTGTTTACAGCGCAGAGTAAAGCCTCATTAAGTGGAACACTGTATTCAGAGGATGTAAGTGCCCATTAGTGGAGCTGACACGTAGCCTCAAACCAGAACCCAACTGGGCCAGGTGCTCCGGTCTCCAACCAGGTTCAGCTAACTTAGCCTGAAGGAAGCATTAATTACTGATGAGTAAAGTGTGTCTTACCACCATTGGGCTAAAACCACATATTCCACAGTTTATATGCCTGGTTTCACATTCATTTTCAAAATGTGCTTGGTAACTGTTACTAAATCCTATGGAAAGTCAAATCAAATCATGCATCCTCTTCTAACTGAGACAGCTTTACGACTTCCTTAGCTGTGTGTGGCCTTCAGCCCTAAGCTCAGCACTACAGGAACTAACATAATCAATTTACTTTCATTCAGTTTAACACATAATCCTTTCCTTAAACAACCGAGCTGAGCTGTTTTTAGCTAATGTTTTTTAAACAGAAATGAGTGGTGTACTTGTTGCAGACTATTTTCAGCTGAGGATTAATACACATATGGAGAGTATTTATGGCACAAGGTCTGTGTTGTGGGAAACCACATGGCTCGCGTTCATCATAACCATGGAACATATCAGTGCAACTGTGTCTCACTAATGTGTTTAATAGTTTTTACACTAAATGTGTGGAATAAAATTATGGCTGCAGTTTGTGTGCAGACGCTGGGCAAATGTCCCTGCCACTTTTTATTGCTGTCCCAAACTGTCCCAACCACTAATGCCATGTTCATTCATTTTTGAGGGTAGTAATTAGAGTTCTACACTAAATGGCTGTCAGCATCTGTATTGGACTGTGTAATATCATTACACAACTGCTAGAAACTACATTAGAGTCATATAATTTACAAAGTCTGGCCTCATGTGTTCATAAACTACTTACAATGTGATGACAAAAAAGAAGTCTGGCTTTAGTGTGGATACAGATTGGTTTACTCCATATTGACCATAATACAGCATATATAGTTTGGAACATGAAATTGGTTCCCACTATAATTCAAAACATGTATTCTTTACTTTACACAACAGCCATGTATTATTTTGTAATTTCTCACAAATCTATCTTCTAGGTTTAACTGTGATGTGTCAGTTAAGGACTATTTTATGGCTACTGATGTCATTGTTTTCATTATTCCTCCAATAACCCTGATTCCAGTTTTAGTTCATAACTGAATGTAATACGGTTGTCACATTTGTGTTAGGTCACAACAGTGTTTCTTATAGTTTTGAATGCAAGAGACCCTGTCACAAGTGTGAAGTGTCCTGCAAAGGCCACTTCACACAGCCAGTGCAGCAGAGGACAAAGGAGAGAGGGATTAATGTCTCCCGCCTTTCTCCTCATGCACAGGCACACCATGTAACTCTGGGTATAATCAAACGCCCAGTGTGACACAAAACACAACCAAACACTTCTCTGCGGCTCTGCTACTCAAACAAACGGGAAGCTGCAGAGCCCATGGAGGCAGGGGAGCACTGGAGGAGCACTGGAGGAGCACAGGAGGCGGATGTGAAGGAGGCCAAGCAGTCGGGCTGTTTATGCTGAACGGGCCGGGAGTGGGAAACGCACAGAACATGATCCCTATGTTTTCCTTACCCTGGCTAATCTGACAAAACGACAGAGGGTGCAGATTCTCTTACAGAAAAAGCTGCCACTTAGATATTTATCCTTGCTAAGGCAAACATCTGGCCCCTAAGGCTCTTTTCACTGGCCATATGTGGGCGTGATACATTTATTTGGGTGTGAAGTTTTAATTAAAAGTGAAAGCAATGCCCTCTGGCCAGCCCCCATTGTTCTGTCTTTCCCCTGATCTTCATGTCATGTGGATTGGAATAAGAAAACAATGTCTCATACCTCAGTAAGGAGACACAAAGATTGAGGTAGATCTATGCTATTTAAAAGTAGTAACTACTTTTATCCAATCAAATGCCTACATCTAAATATGATAAACTTGCCTTCAATGCCTTTATGTAACAGATGATACTCCATACAGCTGTACAACAATTCACCCAACAATAGATAATACTCCCTATAACTGTATATAGCTGGGATTGTGCATCTTATTTGATAGTGTACTCTATATTTTATTAATACTTTTCTATTTAAATCTGATTTGTACATATACATTTATTTTTATTATCAATATTTTTAATTGTATAATTATGTCTCATCTGACACTGGTTTATTGCTCCTTGGTTGCTATTTCCATGTATTTTTATTTATTTATTTATTTATTTTTGTTTACCCTCTGTTATATATTATATTTGATGAGTGAGCTACCGTACCCAAAACAATTTCTCTTGTGGATCAATAAAGTTTGTCTAAGTCTAAGTCTAAGTCTAAATCCCGTGTTTAGCTATCCTAAAATGAGTAATGTAGATAATATATAATTTCACTATGTCATAGGGTGCAATAAGGACCATCTGACATAAATCTGACATAAATCTGACATAAATCTAACTGAGCCCTAATGAAGACTCATTATGGCCGAAACATGTCAGGTCTGGCCATTTAAATTAACTATATTTTTCCTGATGTGACTTTTACTTTTCTTGAGTGTGTGGATGTTGTTTTGTTTTAAGTTTTGATCCTTTTTTTCTAAGCGCACCCTCTACCTGTTTTGACTGATTGGAACAACAGCAGCAAACACATAGACATTTTTGTTTTTCTGTAAACTTTTGTTAATTCTGCTTGAAATTATTCATTATTTTAATATCTTACAAGGTGTGAATATCTTTTCTTGCTTTTTGCATCACATGGGACAGTCCAGGTTAGTCTCAAGTGCCCCTCACACACATCACTGAAAAATCTGCTTACACGTCAGAGTTCTCCAGAAGCACTCTTGCATGTAATATTATCTTTGTCAACCAGCTTAAAGCACATGGATCTTCTGAAAACACAACACAACCAGGAACAAAACAAGGGGGGGCAGCTTCATCCCTACTGCCATACCAAACCAAACGCCACTCTCAAAACCTTGGACACATCCTTGTTTTGTTTTGTTTTGTTTTGTTGTTGTTTGAGGAATGCCTGACGCTGCTGCAGCTTCACATTGTGGTCCCTGCCAGTTTACGAGTGCGACTGTGCTCCTGTTGTGTTTACTAATGGCCCCCGGATACAAGCGCCGGGGCCTGGTTTATGACCTGGCAAAAGAATTCATTCATGGCTTTTAAGTTAAAAAAAAGCCCATTGTGCATACATGTTGTTTATAGCAGTGTAGGTAATAAAGCTAAATCTACCACCAATCTACCGTAATTACCTCAAGGGGGCTCAATCATGGCTCCCACGTGACGCATTTCCCAGACGTGTTTTAATTAAAGCCGGGTTTGTTTTTGCTGACACGCTGCAAGGGACTTTTCACATTCATCAGGTTTAGTTTGATTGTACCTTGGAAATTCCGGTATGATGGAAACTGTGTAACTTTTTTGGTTTGGTTTTCACAGGCGATGACTGATATGTTATTGAAACTGTTGTTAGAGACCTAAAGCAGCCTATTAGCAGAGGTCATTTCATGTGACTGTGACAACATTAAAAACTCCATGACTACTGACTGTGTTTGTTAAAAAGCTGCTCTCATGTGTGACCTGGTTATGGTTGTAGATGGAGGTTAACTGGAGCTGAGGCGCCACTCTCACTCCCTGCTGTTGCTCTGGCGTTGATTCGAGCCAGCGAAGGTGGCATAAAAAGCCTGGCTGTTGTCCTGAAGGAACAATTCCAAAGTAGGCCATCCTTGAAGCAGACACCTGGCCTCAGACGTTGAAGGAACGACCTGTCACAGACCAACACAGATGAGCCAAAGATTATACAATAAGGGGAAATATTTTCAACTTAAAGAGGACATACAGCTCTGGAAAAAAATAAGAGACCACTGCATTTTTTTTCTGAAATCAGCATCTCTACATGTATTACAGCCATTCCATTCCAGCGTCTGTTGAATTCCAACACAAACACAAAGCTGAGCTACTTCAGTTCTTGCACCAGGAGTGGAATAAAGTCATCCAAGAACAATGTGAAAGACTTGTGGAGAGCATGCCAAGACGCATGAAAGCTGTGATTAAAACTAAGGGTTATTGCACCAAATACTGATTTCTGAACTCGTCTTAAGTGTAAACATTAGTATTAGTTTTAAAATTAATTTGATCTTGTTTCTTTGCATTGTTTGAGGACTGAAAACATGTATCTTTTTTGTTATATTGACCATTTGTCATTTTCTGCAACTAAATGCTCTAAGCAATAATATTTTTATTTGGAATATGGGGGAAATGTTGTCAGTAGTTTATAGACTTAAACAAAAATGTTCCTTTTGCCCAAACACATACTTATAAGTAGTGAAATCAGAAAAACTGATAATTTTCCAGTGGTTTCTTTTTTTTTCCAGAGCTGTATTATGTAAAATCAACTTTTATGAGCATTTATCCATGTCGCTGGTGTTCCTTCATCTTTGTTACCTTATTCAAAATGGTATGCACATTTGAATAAAGCATTGTCCTACATTTGGGGCTTGAATCCTCTGAAAATGTAGGTCGTGAATCTATTTTTATTAAGCCGTCTTACATCAATATTGGGATTTATAATGAATAAAGTGTAAAATAAATACTCCCAAAAAGCATAATATGTGATTCTTTAAAAAATTAAATCTGTGGAAAAATCTGCCCTATAGCCGATTGGAGTACACCCAATGCGTGCTGGTGTGTGTGTGTGTCCTGGCTCCTGTCTGCCGTCCTTCTGCCTCCCCTGGATTGGGCTCCTGTCGCCGTTCACAGTGAAGGGCCACTCAACCTGGGAGGATATTCTTTCCCTCACATCTGCTATGAATTTACCAGAGCCTAGCCATTCAAAGACTCCTTTATGGAGCCATCAGCAGCCCAGAGACTGCTTCCCATTAGGACTCACGCACACTGTAGTAGGTAAAACACACCTTGACACATGCGCACGTGAGGGTCAGCCACATACATTTACATATGCCCAAATAGAAATAAACATCTCCGTTGGAGGCACTGAAACACGCACACCTCCATGAACATTGTACAGCATTCTACACCCCCAGTTTCTTATTAAACTGAAAATCTTTCCTTGAGTCAGGCTGAACAGCTGCAGGGTGATGCGATTCAGGGGTGGATATAGGGGCAGCCCTTTAATCTATTTATTGCTGGCATCCCCCTCACTAGTCACTAGGCATATGCACACTAGAGAAACATGAACCCTGATAGCAGCCTGGCCATCGTGTAATTTTAATCTGGAGGGAAAAGTCATTGTATAGTTTCTTTAATAGGATGATTTTCAGGCTTTTGTTGTTTTTTTTATTACCTTTATTTAACCAGGAAGTCCCATTGAGATTCAAATTCTCATTTCCAAGAGAGACCTGGCCAAGTTAGCAGCCAATCCACATAAATAGTTACATACATACAATAGTTACAACATACTTACATACATATTAATGCTATACTTTACATTTTCATTATAAATAAATAAATACAGTATGTTAAAAACATCTCAAGAAAAACAAGCACATGTGTTTGTTACCATTTTTCTTATGAAAGTTTTAAATTAATTTATGGAGATGAGAGTTTCTAGTTTAAGGTCTTTCTGTAGGTTATTCCATCCCCAGGGTGCTGAATAGGAGAAGGCAGTTTTTCCTAACTCAGTTAAAACTCGAGGTACATTAAAAAGTAACCACCTTGAGGAGCGGAGCTGATAAGTACCAGAGCTCACAGAGAGGAGGTTACCGAGGTACAGTGGGAGTTTACCTAGTATTGCTTTATAGATAAAGATAAACCAGTGTTGTTGTCTACGAACTGTAAGTGCTGTCCAACCAACTAAATTATAGAGAATGCAATGATGAGTGAGGGACTTGTAATAAACCGTAATGATGCATGGTAAACTGAATCAATGCGACGTAAGATGGAGGATGCAGCATGCATGTATAATATGTCACCATAATCAATCACAGCCAAAAAAGTAGCTTCCACAAGTTTTTTCTTAGCGCTAAATGTGAAACATGATTTGTTTCTGAAATAAAAGCCAAGCTTTATTTTAAGCTTTTTGACTAGATTAGTAATATGTACGTTAAAGGCGAGCTTATCATCTATCCATATCCCCAAATACTTGTAATACTTGTACCTTGCTTTTTTATTTTATTACATTTTATTACATATTTTATTATATTGTTTATTATATTGTTTATTATATTGTTTACTTCTTCCCCTGCACTTTGCAACACTTTTTTTTACCATGTACTATTATTGCATGTTATTAGTACTTCTTGACTATCTTAGCGAGTCAACGGTTCTTCTGATCCTAAGCATTTCATTGCATTGTTGACCTTGTGTTGATTCTGCATATGACAAATAAACAATCTTGAATCTTGAATCTTGAATCTTGAATCTTGAAGACACTCTCTCAATGGATTTTCCATCTAAGGATAAAATTCTGCAATTGTCAGATAGCTGTGGTTGGGTTTTTGAGAAGACCATAAATTTTAAAATGTTGCTTATCTGAAGTCTACAGTTGTAACTTTCATTTCTTTCATTATTTTTCATTCATTCATTCACTATTTTGTACTCATGTATGGATGGAAAACCATTCTTGTCAATACAAGGGAACCGTACACAGGTGTTACATGTCAGGTGAAACTGATGGACCAGTTTCTTTGTCACAAGCAGTTTCTGCTTTGTAATACAATGTATGACGAGGATGAACGAATGGGAGTATGTGTGTCTAAGAGTATGGAGTATGTATGTTTTTTTTTGTTTGTTTGTTTGTTTTGCACTGTATATAATGTCCCTTGTCCTCTTCTCCCTAAAGGACTACAGATGGAAATTAGCTTTCGAGCTATAATCTGGTACAAGCATCTCTGCCTTTGGCATTATGTGGCTGTACATTGTCCTGTTAAATAAATAAAAATGAAAAATGAAATGACAAGCATGGACTGTATAAAGTCCAAGTCAAAAAATAAAAAGTCAAAGTCAACTTTATTGTCAATTCTGCCGTATGTGTTCGACATACAGTGAATCGAAATTCCGTTTCTCTCTGGCCAGGCAGTGAAAAAAGACAGTGTACAAAATACAATATAAAGACAATACAAAAACTATTTAAGGACAAAAATCTAAGAGCAGTGCAAAGAATAAATACCTATTTACAGATGTCCAAAAATGCGCAGTGTGCATCAAATAAGTGGTTTAAGGGACTGTTGTGTCACCCATAGCGTTTGGCTCCAGTCAAAAGAAGCTCACAAGTCTAGCAGTTACAGCCATTTTTTAAATGTAACGTCAATTGGGGCCAGAGTCGATGGAGCCAGAAGCGCCCCCATGCTCACTTCCTATGAGGAATGCGGCAACTAGTGGGTTAGGTATGTCCATTTATATAGTCAGTGGTCACAGTTATATTTTCCTTTACCTGTTAACAACAAGATAAGATGGGCATTTCATGTAGGATAACTTGCTTAATGCTTAATACAAGCCTAGAAGAAGAGACTAAACATAGAAAGAGTAAGTTTCTATAAGTTTCTTTTTGCTAATTGCAGTTAGAAGAAGAAGAAGAAGAAGAAGAAGTGAACTTTATTGATCTCACACTGGAGAAATTCTTCTCTGCATTTTAACCCATCCTATATATATATATATACATATATTAGGAGCAGTGGGCAGCACACACATTAGGGCGCCCGGGGACCATCTCCATGATCTTCTTGCTTCGGTTTGGTCAGGACCTAAGCTGGAGTACCTATGGTGCATGTTTTGGGTTGATAATGTGTTGCTGCATTTTTACAGTGAATATAATATATTTGGGAAAGGTGAAAAAGAATACTTAGGTTAGCATGGAACTGGCACATTTATAGGGTAATCAGACCACCTCCCTCATCTGTAGCCGGGCTCATGATCCAAGATAAAGCGACTAACGAGATTCCTGCTCGTGTGGTGAAAGCATGTGATGCTGCTGAGCGTGTTTTAGCTTGTCTTGTCAATGCTACCTAACCTAGTTAAGAATACCAAGGTCATTCACGCAAAAAAAGTAAATGTAGGCCTTGCATTAATAAAGCGTTAATTGTCTAAACTAAGTCAGAGGACAAACTAATTATGCAGAAAATCTAAATTATAAGAAATAAACAAAAACTGTAGATACATCTGGGACCAGGTAAAGGAGACAGCAGTGCCAGACTTTCCTCTGCTTGGACAAGAGGACCCGTCCCCCTGCTCTGGCACCTCATGCCTGAACACTGCACCTCAGGAGGCATCCTGGAGGCAAAATGAATAAATTGCCTCAATTGATCCACTTGAAGTAGAGGAGCAGCATCTCTACTCCGAATTCATCACAGGGAACTACTCACTAAACTTCCGCACAGCAATAAGACATAGGCTATAGGTTACTGGTTGGCTGCCTGCGGAACATGTTTGTTGCATAAGTAGGTTGGTTGAATGTTACATGGAATCTGAAGATGATAGAATAGAGGTCTCAACCCATTTATTTCATCTGCCTTTCCCTTTAAGTGCTTTTATCCAGATGATATGGCTGTCATATTACAAATGAGTAAATGAGTAAATTAAACATATTTAATTGGCTGCAGTTATTTTGTCTGCATGCTGCCTTTACCTTTAATACCTTCTCTAGACTGAAAGCTAGACACTGCCTTGATTCTGGCTCTGTCTGTCTGCAAGTCAGAAATCATACATGAGTGATATGTAAATGCAAGAGAATCAGAATCACGTTTTAGATGCGTGCAGAAGCCCAAGTGGGATGAGCACAGTGCACTCCCAGAAGATGAGCCATCCTCTGAACTCTTTTCTGCGCTCCCCTCGTCTTCCACATCTTACTTTGGTTATATCATCAAAGGGAATGGACATACATCACTGAAAAATAGTCAGGGAGAAGGCTCTGTTTTTGTGAATAATGCATTTGTAATCATAGGACAGAAAGGAGAGACATATTTAGGGCATGAGGTGCTTTGAGGCCACTATTCCCTGAATGATTATGTCACTTATGTCAATCTGTTCCCCGCGTCCTGCTTTGTGTGGTTCATATTCACGGAGTTTGTAACTGTTTGAAGGATGTCATGTACAAGGTCACATACTCAAGAAGAGTTGACATGCTGCATCTGTCACTGGGACAGAATTTAGTCATTCTTTAAGGTGAATCATGTGACCCACTTGTCTCCAGGGTGACATTATGGCTTTGCCTTTATATATAAGGGTCATTCCAGAATTGGAGGACATTTGGGCTTTAAAATTCTTGAAAAATAAACCTTAACTTTTCTGATTTTCTGCTACCTATTCATCAATAATACGTAATAAACTATCAAATGCTTGACTAGCTCAGCTTACAGATCAATGGTACAATTTTTATGATGTATTCATTGATGTAGTGCAACCCTGTGACTCTACTCACAGTAACAGGGTTGCAGGTAACAGGGTTGCAAATCTGCACTAATGTTAGCTTTATCTCAGGAGTAGAAGCTGTTTAGCTGTTACTGCTAATCAAGAGGAAAAACTTATTTATGCAAATAAGTAAAGGAAAAAAATAATTGTCTTTTCATTTACATAACAGGGTTGCATGAGGTAGAGGTAGACATTCAATCAAGACTAACTATGTTATAAAAATATGAAAAATAGAAGAGAAGACAAACCTTTGCTCTACCTATTCTTTTGGAAAACTGTTTGATGATGTCAAGTCCAGGGCATCATGTGGTTCTGCTTTGTTCTTCTTCTACCAGGCTAAAAATGTTATGGTAACAGGGTTGTGTGCATGTTGTGGGACACATGTTCCATGAATAATAATAATTATTTGAAATATTATGTCTATTAAAACACATGTTCCCACAGTTACAAGAGATGGCAATGAAACAAATAATACACCATAAAGAAATTTACATTTAATTTTAACTGTTTTATTTGAGATTCAATTTGGCCATTAGAGGGGTGGGACAAGAGGAAAGTGGCATTTTGGGGGGTAGTCCAGACTTATTTGGTGTTTGTCCTTATGCCCTCCAATTCTGGAATGACCCACAAACAACATAAAAAAAATGATTTTGTCATTTTGCATTTGTTCAATTAAAGATATTTTTGCTCAAAAATACCTTGAAAAACATGCTTCTTCTTTCTCTGAGTAGGTTCGCCTCACCATAGTTACCTGATGATAGATACTTGTAATGCCATAGTGTGGTACATTCCAGGAAAAACAAAATTTCGAACAGGGGTGCACCCTTTACAGAAAACTAGTGCATCTTTGCTACAAAGCATTAGCGTTAAGATAATCTCTTAATATCAAGTAATTTTGTGTTTTTGGTTAGATTTTTCAGACTGTAGGTGTCTCTGACTGTAATGGCCCCAATTTTGAACAGAGGCTGTTTTGCTTTAGGCCTGTATGAATTGTGTATGAACTGCTGCTTGAAAAATACAATTGATTTTTAGCATAATGTTTCATCTCACCAGCTGCACTTCAATGTAAAATTTACCAAAAAAATCAACTATGAAAAAAACATTACATTTCAAGTTCTTCCCATGACTACCCCACTACCCCCTGGCTCTGACTTGTGTCTGGGGTAAATATTTGCTGGGTGGGTTTCTACCCATGCAAACTCAGGTCACAGCCCAGTCAGTTCAAAGTTTAGTCTGTGCATATATGGCCTCTGTTTGCTTGTTATGGAGTGAAAGCACCTGCTGTTGAACCTGCTCCAACCTGTCCCCCTTCCAACTTACAATCTGAACACCACTCTCCAAGCACAATAGTTCCTACTTACATTTTTAACTGTACGTTCCCCCTCCACACATGCTTGTTCAGCCATTGCTTTGACTTTGAAGGGGAGTGATGCTTGTGTGATTAACTTGGAGCGTAGGAAGCGTAGGACTTGTTTTTATGAGATTGGAAAACCCCTAAGACCTATGTTTTAAAATGTGTATGCCATTGTATTTTATTTTAATGTTTCATACATAATGCAGAGTCTTGTGAGGATAAAGTGGAGAAAGTTGAATAGGAGTTCATCTTTGAAATAATTTGAAGTGTAGATTTATGCAGATGAACAAAATGATTCTCTTGTGTTTTGTTGGGGAATATTACAGAACTGATGGGCCTGAGGTGGTGTACTTTCATGATGACAATAAAAGTATAACACAGAAGTAAAGAGGACATATAAATAGGTTTGGGATATTTTAAATGTTAAAATCTGGCTTTGTTTTTTATTCTCACAATGTTACAATAATTGACTACTATAACTTTCCATAAGAGATGATGATGAACAATTTAATTTGAGCTCATAACTGATCATTTTACCTTTTCTTTACAATGGTGAACATTTTTCTTTTTTGAAATATGTTGACATGTGAGCAAATGACATTAGAATAATTAACTATGACTCATAATAATTACTAAGAGTTTTGTTGTGTTATTCAGCCCATTTACTGCAGTTAGCCTAATGTTTTGATTCATTTAATGTTGACTATGCAACATTTCTTGTGAAGGGTCCACAGTATGGTTTAAGATATATATTAGGGCAATAAAAGGCCTAATAAATACATTTAATGTTATAAAGTGGGACATTTCACTGATGTGAACCCCCACCTGAAGTTACATAGTGCTATGTAATGTTTTTGGTGGACGATACACCACCTGCTTATCTCCATGTAGATTGTATTGCTTTACCCAATATGTTCCACAATATTCAAAAATGTATCTCCATTAAGACAAACAGGTGACGCCACCAATCCAAGTTACATGACAGATCTGTGGAAAAATTAGATCACTCACAGTAACAATGTGTTAAGATATTTCTCGAATATAAAAAAAATCCTGTAACTGAATAAATACAAGCCAAATTTTAATGCTATACTGTGGAACATTTCAAGTAAAGCATTAACATCTCCATGAAGACAATCAGGTAGCACAACCCTACAGAAAAGTAACTCTACCTTTAAGAAGGGTGTATGCAGATTAACAGCCCCCAGTCCAACCCTTAAATATAGACACCTGCATTTCCTATACAGCTTGACAAGTCACGCATTTAGCTGTACACAATTATCATTAATAAGTATACTGATATAATTAGTGTATGTTCAGAGAAACAGGCCACACCAAAGTAAAAGCACTGATATTTTATTACAAAGTAAAAGACATCAGTTGGATCTGTCCAAAGTTTTTCAGATGGCAGTGACATCAGCTTGACACAGAATAACCAAGGTGAACCATTGTTCATCCATAGGTTTGTGTATTTTGAACATGTGACCCAGCCCAACCCCTATTTGAGAGACTATAAATATATATAAAAAGGAGGTGTAAAAGTCTTTTGTAGCTCCTTCACTAATAAAGAAAGCATTTACAGACAGGCCTCACGTTTGAGAGGGGCAGTTATATTAACCTGTTCTCAGTAGTGATAAACAAATTATCAATTATGAAATCTGAAAACAAAATTAAATTCACACTGACAGGGCAAGGAGACCTCTTCAGAGAGCTACTAGAGAGGGTAGTGCATTTTTATACCACCACCGGACTTGAAATTAGCTCTGACTAAAGTGCTGAAGTACAATTGGATGTTCCATCAGTCTCGGTATTGACATGGGTACCTACAGACATCTGTTCAGGTTGAGCCAGAGCACCACCTAGTGGCATCTCTGAAGACGTCCACTGGAACCACTGGTCAGTGGTTATGTGGAACCAACATGGTCATTCATAAGTGCAACGTTCTCAGTTTTCTTACATGCCCTGCTGGAATCTGGCATTGATTAAAATGTAGCCAAGATGTAAATTATTTTACAATATGTTCCAGAAAAATATGAAAAATGCCCATTTTAACAAACCAAATGTGTTTAAACACTGTTTACAGACAGCTGCTGGCACAATATACTGTAAATGCACTGAAGACAAAAATAGTGCTTTGAGGTACAGGTTTGTAGTGACCTGGCAACTACAGCATTTCCATGTAGTTGTCTCAAACTTAACATTTACACCACAGTAATATGACACCAACAAGCCCTGACAAAACAGCCCAATTTGTGAATGTATAAAAGTTCAAGTCTGAATTTAAAATTTGAGTGCAAAAGTAGAGCACAACAAATCTATTTGAATCTACAGGGATAATAATGGGAGTAAAGTGGCTTCACAGGACAAAGTTGCCATAAGTACTTTGTGGTGACAGCTGTGGCTGATGGAGGTTTTACCGTTTGGGCTACTTGGCTAAAGGTCTAATGGCTGGACTGGTGTATCAGAATGTTTACATGTCCTCCTACATGTTTGTACATGTTTCCAACTAAAGGTCAAATACTTAAAGGAGTCTTCCAATTGGATCATGGATCCATATCAAAGTGTCTAAGAGCTCGGAGGACATTATCTTAAAACAATTGAAGAAAAATAATCCACTGATATTAAAAACATGTTACAAATATAAATTTTATCTTTTATCTCAAAATATGAACACAAATTCAAGAACACAATTGAGTCCTGCTGGTGTGACAGGGAGGACTGGAGAGCTCCTCTTAGTTTTAGAACAAGAGCTGGACACTAGTTTTAAAGCAAGAAAACAAAAATATCACCCTGAAATTTAGCGCCTGAGCCTCTTGGAATGTCGCTGGTTGGGCCGCTCCTCATCACTGCTGGCATCCCCACGAGTCGTTCGTTTACGAGTTCTACGGCTGTCCCGCTCTTCATCACTGTCCTGCTCTTTGTACCGCTTCTTCCCAGAGTTCCGTGCACTCCTTCTCTTACTAGTGTCGTCGTCGTCCTCCTCTTCCTCACTTTCAATCTCCTCACGCTTCCTGCCCCGTCTACTCTTCCCATTGGCCTTTCCATTTTGCATCTTCTTTCGTGGGGGCTCTTCTTCTTCTTCATCCTCCTCCTCTTCTTCTTCTTCTTCCTCCTCTTCCTCCTCCTCCTCTTCCTCATCAGATGTCTCTGGAGCTTTGGTGACCCGTTTGCGAGTGCGCCTGCGGAGGTAGTTGAGACCAGGCAGCAGTTTCTGGAGGAGCTCAGTGAAGGCCTGCTCTGTTTTGGCCAGGCAGCAGAGCACTGTACTGCCCTGTTGATTGTACTCCTCAGCGTTGGAGAACACCAGTTTCATGTCCTCCACAAACTCCTGTGTGTTGCGGTATGCACCATCACTGAACTTTCCAAACATGGTCTGGAAATCCATGGGCTGGGAGATGATATCCAGGTAGTCCTCAGCCTCTTCTGCCGACACAGGCTCCCTGGAAAATAGGTTTAAGACGTATATGTCAAACTAATCCTTGGATCTGTATGTTAACAGTTTTTTAAAAGGTCCCATGGCATGAAATTTTCACTTTGAGGTTTTTGATCATTAATGTGAGCCCCCCCATGGTTAAAAGTTGAGAAATGTCTAAACTGAGCATTTGCGATCCTTTTCTGCGTTAGAAAAAAATCAGAGCTCAAACGGGCGATTTTGAACAAGGAAACTTATTGACGTCAGCTCGAAAAAAGAAATGCAAATGCAGTTCCACCCCCGTCTGTCTCTACTCAGCGTCTCTGTAAATCACGTCCAGAGAGTTTGGACTGCGGAGGAGCTACGCAATGCAAAATGCGTTTTTTTATTTGCCTGGGGGAACTTGTGAGTGTTTCTAGGCTCGGAAGTCCTTTATCTGAGCCTGTGGATATCTGAAACAGCAGTGGTTTATTTTTATTTTCTGTGGAAATGTGTTTATTTTTCAATGGAAGGCTTCTCATCTCTCCCTCTGCGCAAAAACACGGAAGTGGGTCAGAGCGCACAGGGCACACCTGAAAAGGAAAGAGCGGAGAGTTTGGCCACGCCCCCACCCCCTACTATAGGCCATCTCTGTCCTCCTCATTTGCATTCAAGCAACAACGCCCATAATGGACTGTTCAAGTGACATTTATGACTCTCTCATCTTATCTCTCTTTCTCATGCACTGAGTGTTGATTTTGAAGAAGGATTCATTTACAGTATTAGGGAACCATTAAGGAGCCCTATAAAAGCATCAAGAAGTACCATGTCATGGGACCTTTAAGTTAAAAGTTGTAATATTTATACTACTTATTTTGGGAGTTTGGGCTAAACTCCCTAAACATGTATTAAAAAAAATGCAGATAACAGAACTATTCTATCATTTATCATAGTTGATTTACCTGAAAGGCCAGCTATAACGGAACTTTGAGAGCTTCTTGAGGATTTCCTCACATTTCTCCAACTCCAGGCGTTGCCTTCGAGCTCCAGTCTGAGAACTTTGGCGAACCTGAGAAAAGAACAGTCAGATGTTTGAGAGATACCATCAAGTAAATATAACAAAGTGTGAAGCATACTCTTACCAATTCATCAATATCTGCAAGACTGGAGGGACCAGATTTTTTCTTGGCACTACTCGACTTCTTAGGCTTACTTTTTGAACTTTTAGATCGAGATGAGGACTGTTTAGTTTTCTTCCTTGGTCGTACTGGGGATAAAAATACAAAGTCAGGATTAACATACTTTCTGCATGGAACTATTCTCCATAAAGGCCTGTACGTAGTAAGTCAATGCTGATTAGATGCAACAAAGAATAAGGCTGAGTTGAGCCCTAATCTGAAAGTGGGGGATCATCCTGCCACATACTTTGAGTGAAACCAGAGTGAATCTGGATTAAAAAAAAAAAAAAAAAAACTAAACCCAAGATGTCCTACATGACAACATACACAAAAGGGAGACCGCATTCCCCTCATTCCAAAACCCACTTTTATGAAGCCAGAAAATTATGATTTTCCTTGTTTGCTATGGGTGAGCGCAGCAAACTTGAACTGAGGCACTTACAGCTGTGGCCCATAGCCTTGTAATCATTCTCATCATCCTCTTCCTCCTCAGAGTCCTCCTCTTCAGACTCTTCTTCATCTTCATCGTCCTCTCCATCTTCATTGTAGTTTCTGAAACAAGTATGATTTCATTAATCCCAACTACTGATACAGGGCTATTCATACCATACTCCAGACAACTGTACAAACCCCCCCCCCCCCTTATGTAACAGACACAAAGCTCAAATTTATCCTTGTACTACATTTCCTTAATTATAGCCATCTCTCGATATAGGGATGCACCGAATATTCAGCAACCAAATATATTCGGCCAAATATTGATTTAAAAAGCCACATTCGGCTTTCGGTGGAGTGAGTTAAAAGTAAGACCGAATAGTGATGCGGTGTTGCTTTTAAATGCTTTAAAATTACTGGAAAGGCTACTGGAATATTTAAACAACATTTAAAAAAAAAAATACTTTCTTCTAAAAATGTATTCTAGGCTATTTATGCAATATTTAAAAATTGTGAAAACTTAACCGCATTTGATATTCTGTTTCGGTATTCGAACAAACGTTTAATTTGTATTCAGTTTCAGCCACAAATTTTCGTTTCGGTGCATCCCTGATACAGAAAGACGCATGTACATTTATATCTATATAGGTTTTTCCTTTTTTACACAGACACGCATGTGCTACTTAAATTGTTAAGATTTTCAACATAATACATTTTTTGCTACATTTGTACATGTAATTTTCCTTGTGATGAATCCATATCACTATATCCAAGTGATGCAAAATACAGCACACTTTAAATGGGTCCACATACCTCGAGCGGGAGCCCCGTCTGGGAGCTACTGTGGGTTGGCAAGCCGGGCACAGCCACTCACCAACTGGAATACGATACAGCGCTGGCCGCAAGCAGAACAGATGGAAGGCCTTGTTGCACTCATCGCAGAGAATGAGTTTCTCATCATCACCTGGAGAAGTGCAGGTGATATTAGTGATAAGTGCAAACTACTCTGTTGAATTCATTTTAGGATTGCTTTCCTATAAATGCTAATGCTAACAAACAGCTGCGAGTTTGACTGGCATTTTGTTACTCTTTCACCTGGTTGTTTCTGATGCTGCTGAATGATGAGGAGCCTGACACTATTAGACTGTCCTGCACTACGCTTGTCATGACACTCCATCAGCTTCACCACAGACTGGCTTCGTTTGCACACTGAATAAAAAGGTAAAATACTGATTGGGAAAGAGGACTACTCTACACTTTACTGCACATAAATACATATAAAATATGCATAGTTACAATGTCATGAGCCATGAGCTCGTCCTTCACTCATATCAGCTTGTGTCAAATCGGGGAGTTTTACCTTTCCTGCGGCAGACTTTGCAGCGAGCATTCTCAGCAGACATATCCCACTTGATGCAAGAGTCCAACATCCCCAACAGCACATGCATCCTGGAGAATGTCTGAGCCTCTCGGATGGCAGTCTTCCATTTTTCAACAGCAGAAGCCACCTTCAAGCAAAAAATAAATAAAAAATAAAAATAAAATAAAATAAAATAAATTACAGTGGAAAGGAGAAATCAATGGGCATTTATCCTGCATTTCATTGTGTCTTGGCCTTACCCTTGCCTCCTCAGCCAGTTTCTTCTCTTCATTTACTTCTTCCACCTTGCTACTGTTTTCTTCAGTATCTTGCTTTTTCTTCTTCTTCTGTTTGGGGGCCATGAAACCCTGGAGGAACTTCTTGATGACAGATGACTGAATAGTAATGATCAGCTCCCCAAAGTCTTTGAGGTGTTCTATCTTTTCCAACTGTGCCCAAGAGAATTTTCATTGATCACTGATCATGTAATGTACAAATGTATGGAGTTCTGTCATTCTAAACAAGTTGAATCACCTGTTCTTCAATATCAACATTATCTTCCATGTATCCAAGGCCTCCCTTCTGAAGTCGTGAGGCTACCTCCAGGATGTCACTGCGCAGGTACTTGAGCAGCTCTTCATGGCCATCACAGGTCCGAAGGCCAGTCTTTCCCTTGCGTGTCAGATAGATGGAGTGGAGGATATCCTGGTAACTGTTGCAGGAAATGGCCAATGAAAGTAGGCATAAGTTGCCTATACCCATTTGAAATTACTTTAAAATACACTAAAAAAAAATGTATTCACCTCTTTTGTATTTTTGCTTTCAGTGCACTCTCTCTTACACCTTGAGGATGAAGACAGTCCACCAGCTCCTCAAGTTCAGCAGGGTTGTCGCATATAAACCTGTACAGACAAAATATTTGTAATATGAACAAGAAAACCACCATTTATGATAGAGAAGGTCAGACTCCTACCATAAGTTTTGCCCTTGCTTAGGAAAGGTTGTTTCCAAACAGACTTCTGCAATAGGTGCTGCCCCCTGCAGGCCTGTTTCAGTAACAGCACCATCTATGCTGCTATCATCCTTTTCATCTGCTGTAAATGTAAAGACATGATTTATTAACAACACACAGATAAATACATGTGTAACAAAATGTTTAAATTACCAACTGTGATGCACTATGCCTATAATGAAGTATACCTTGTGAATCCTTGGGTTGATCAGAGCCAATATCGTCCTTGCCTTCCGCTTCAGACTCTGATGGATTTTTTTCTTCAGGCGGAGGTGTGAAGTTGTAGTCAATACTGTCATTCACCCAACCCTTTTCAATGTACAGACCAGGCACCACATCGGAGAACAGCCAGTATCTGAACAAAGAAAAACATCAAAACAATTTAAAATAATGCTTCTTTCGTCATGTAGATAAATGCACATTTTGTAACAGACCTGTTGTGATTTCTGTCTGTACCAAGAGGTGCTCTACGCAATACAAGTTTGGCTTTGGTAATGCCTTCCTGGAAGGCCTTCTCCACTGCAGCCCTATGTTTGCGCACCCGTTCCTCTTCTGCTTCCTTCTCCATTCGCTCTAAAAAAGTTCAACATTTGCAATACATTATATATAATGTATATTATAATGTTATTATTCTCAAAATAACTGCTTACCTTTATTCTGACGATCCATTTCTTCCTTTTCCTTCTTGGCCTGTGCAGCCATCAACCGCCTGCTCTTCACTAAACTGATCAGATCCTCTGGTTGGGGCTCCGTTTTTACATCAGTTTTGCGGTCAGTCTTGCTAGTGCCTTCTTTTTTCTTGTCAGTTTTTCCTGCCCCTCCATCTTCTTTACCTAAATCAAATTTTAAAAAATGTTTTGTTACATTCTTTAAATGAATTGCCATTGTTACACATTTGTGATCACAAACCTTTATCATCCAACTCCTTGCGTTTTTGTTTCTCAGCTTTCTTTTGATCGTTGGCCTGTTTGAGCATGGCCAGGCGTTCCTTCCACAATTCTGCCGCTCGTTGCTGCATTGAGTCTACATGGTCCTCCACTGAGTAGGTCATAAGGATGCGGTGACACAGCCCTACAAGGAGGTTAACTTTCTCCTCTGGGCTGAGTTCAAACACTTCCACCGTCTCAAGCTTTTCTAAAAACTCACTGCTCACCACATCATCGAAGCCCGACATAGTTGCAGAATCCTCAGAACCCTGGTTGCTCTCTTCCCCGTGAGTATCAGACGGTCGCAGACAGAGCCGGGCCAGTTCTGATGCCGAATGCATGGTGAGGGGGATTTCTGACAAGGGCATGTCCAGCTCACTGTAGCCTTCAGCTAGTTCATCCTGAAGAAGAGTCTGCAGAAGAACCACCAACACACGATTCAGGTAAAGAAATCCTGAAGTGTCCCCTGCCAGAGCTTCCATCAGGGCTACAGAGGTTATGGGATACTGGTCGTCCGGCATTAGAAGCCCTGCGTAACAACTGAGAAAGTCCACCACCATTGCAATCTGACCAAAGAGAGCATTTGGTAATCCTTCCGGCATGTCTACAAGTTTAAATACAGGGAGCAATTTGCCATCCGTGATCTCCTGGTCCTCGAATCTACGGGACTCTTTCTCACGCCTCTCCTTGGCCTTCTCTCGCATCTTCTCATTAAGTTCTTGTCGTCTTCTCTTCAATTCTTCCTTCTTTTCCTCGTCGGTCATGGCTGCCCAGCGTCTCTTTTGCTCCAACAGGTCCCAGCGTTTCTGCACCAAAGCCTTAAGCTCCTCGGGCAGACGATTGCGTTCTTCTTCAGACAATGTTTTGGCAGCCATAGTAATGAGTGTAGAAAGGAAGTGTTTTTTGTCCTCTTTACCCTTGTGTTCCTTATAGTACCTCACGAGACGGAGAGCCACTGGGTGTAAGGGCTTGCCAAGTTTGGGACTCGCAGTAACAGAGCTTCGCGGTCTTTTCTTTGGACTTCCTGCAGGTGTGCTTTTGGCAAGATGCAGCAGTGTCATCTGCTTCATCTTTGGTGTTTTTGGTCCTGCTTTACCATCCTTCTTGGAGACCTTAAGGACATTCTTTCCAGATTTCTTTCCATCTTTCTTTTCTGATTTTTTCCCTGATTTTGGAGTTGAAGAAGTTGAACCTTTGCTGTCTTTTTTAGGAGTACCTGAGTTTTTGACCTTAAGTGGAGAGCCATTCACTTTTATTTTCTAGAGATAAAATGAAAAAGCAGTTAAAAATTAAAAATGGACTTGCCTAAAATATGCACTACAATCACCAACCTGCATATGGCCCAAAATAGTGGGGCTGAGAGGTGTTTTTTTCTTTTTCTTCTCATTTGCTGAATCCTCTCCTGGTGTAGTGGGAGTCTTCAACTTTTTGATTGGCTTTCCTTCAGGAGATGACAAGCTTTTTCTCTTTGCCGATGAATTCTCTGCTAAGAACTATAAATCACAGCTATGTTAGGTGTGATCATCCATATAAACGAACAATGACAAAAACTAGAATATTTACCTTTTGTGGATCAAGAAGAAAGTCACTGAATTTACTTGGGAGGTTAAACTTTTTCACCATTTCATCTTCAACAACCCAGGGGGCACTGTCACTTGTGCCCAACCTCAAAGAATGGTGCCTGATGAAATAGCGGACTATCTCTTTGGTTGGTGGGCGCTCAGTTCTAAAAAGACTATCAGTTGGAACATCACTGATCACCTGCAAAAAAGACGGTTCATACATTGACAAACTATAAAAATATAAAAAGTTCTGAAGAAAACTATGTACATGCAGAAATTATATACTATTTATTCTGTTGCACTGCTTTCAGATTTTAGATCTTAGATTTTAATTTTTAGATTTAGATTTTTGTCTTAGATAGTTTTTGTTATGTTTTCTTTATATTGTATTTTGTACGCTGTCTGTGTATCTGGCCAGAGAGAAACAAAATTTCGATTTACTGTTTGTTGAACACATATGGCAGAATTGACAAAGCTGACTTTGATCTTTGATCTTTGATCTTGAGCTTATACTTAAAAAAAAAACACCAAACACCAAAACAACAAACCTTGTCCTCGTTGATTAACTTCACGTCATATTTGTGAGGAAGAAATTTGGGCATTACCCATCTCTTCTTTTCTTCTTTGACTGTAGTTTGAACTTTTCTTGGCGACCGGCGAGCCCTATCACCTAACAGCAAATAAAACTTGTTATAATAAAATGACAACCACACACAATACTGCCATACTGTATTAAGCTTCCAACACAATACATACTCAAGCTCTCCCTCCGAATTTCCTCTTCTCGTGAAGGAGGCTCTTTCCTCTGATTCTCCTGGCTGGCATTCTCTTTGTCACTTGATGGGGAGTCACAGGCACCCTCAAGCTTTTTATCACCAATTTCCCCTTCTGGATTCTCTAAAGGGTGAATCTTAATTACATTCACTCTCAAATTTTTGTCTTTTCCCACCTGAAAAAGTAAATTACATGTCAAAACAACTACTACTTTACATAGATTATTTTACAAAATGCTGATTAGCATACAAAGGCTCAAGGCACTGAGAATGTTCAAAAGTATGTTTTGAATTAGTAATCTTACCAGGAAGTCACACTCTTCACCAACAGCATACTTGGTTAGAATTTCCATCCATGCCATCTCAACCAGCTTGTCCAAAGAGACAGTGTTGTGGTGGACCATCTCCAAGATTGGTTTCTCAAACCAACTTGGATATTCTTCCTGCAGTCTGGAAATATAGACAATCTTCACAAAAATGTACAGTCGTGTGAAATGTAATAAGAGCCTAGTATAGAGTAATGTTGCCTGAGAGATATTTTTCAAACAAAAGTATAGCAAGTAGATATACATTACATAAGAAGTTACATCAGCAGACCAAGAGCGACCACTAGAGGTCCCATAACCAATTACAGGGTTAGTTTTACAATTATACGGTAATTACAGTTGTCAGAAAGGCCAGAGGGCCATGAACACCTCTGTTAAGATCAAGATACCAAAACTTAAAATGCCTACACTTATATAATGATTATGTTCTTTGTATAAAGGCAAGACTATAGAGGCATATAATAGCCCAATATAATATAAAAAACAATATAATAGCCCAAATCAAAACAATGTAAACACAAAAAATGGCATTATTTATCTGCAAAAGAGTACAAATGTACAAACAACAGACATTTAAACGTGATCCATCTGAATAATTAAAAGGGCATACTGTACAGTGTTGTTACTCACAGTTCAGTGACCTCCTGCTCCTCCTCCCATGCTTCTTTGTGTGTTAACTGGGAGCTTCCCGTGCTTTTGCAAGTCCAGATGCGCTCATTATATCGCTCTAGACGTGCTTCATATTCCCTGAAAGTATCTAGTTAAGGTACAAAACAAAAAAGATTGATTTTCCTTATTCAGATCTAAAACCACACAATTCTACCAATCATTTAAATAAGAAAGGTACCCTAATTAAGATACATGGGCAGGCACCTATATTTTCCATCAGCAATCCTAATGTGTACATCTTACAGATAAAACATAATTACATAATAATAAGTACTGCAAGTATAGAAGTGCACTATGTGATTCACTTTGTAGGATACAGATGTAGTTAGAATATATTTAATGCATTTTTTTTTTCCCCCGGGATCTTAAACTATGAAGCCAGTGTTCAGTGCACACTTGAGCGATGCTTGGCAGGCGTGCTACGGGCTATTGTGACAAATGCCAGTATTAGCAGCGTGTGTGCTAACCCTGTTAGCTGTCAACAGCACCATAATATACTCAGAATCGTAGCAAGAATACCTACAGCGCGATAGTGTTAACGCTTGAAAGAAAGTAAGAACCACACAGTTTATCGTAAGAACCCAGTAAAATGATAAGTAAACCCGTATTTGATGCCACACTGATGCATTGAACGTTAGCAAGGATCTGTAAGGGCTAGCATGTTGTCCATTGAAAAGGAGAAGGGCCACAAACAGTGAAATGTGTGGCAACAATGAATCAGGCTGTCACTTAGTCTCCTGTATAATGTAGCCGAGGTCAAAAGTGCGATTTGGACCGGAGTCACACGCGTTTGTGTGCGCCATGTAGCTACAAAGAGCACCAGCAGCATAATGTGAAGGATACTCTTTGTTCCTGAAGGCCTCCTTGCTGTGCTCGATGATGTAGACCTCTTCTCCCGGGCCTGGTGGCTCTGCTAGCGGTTTCACTAGCGGGTAAGGTTTCCGGCCCAATAGCGGCGCCATCGTATATCCAATGATACAGTCCACGGCGACCAATGTCCAGGTCAGTTTATTTAACAATCTAATTCAGTACGCTGTGGTTAGATGGTCCAAACATTTATCCAAAAGTACAGTATACAGACGTCAGATGATAACACGGCTCACGTTACCGGTGGCTCAACGTGTAGCTGCTAGTTAGCTCGTCGGCTAGCAGGCTGGATTGCTATGTCGTTGCAAAACAATAACAGAGCTATTCTCACCACCTGCTTCATCGCATTCTCTTGTCCTTTTTAGTGTGACGGCAAGTTGGTTATGTAGTCTGTCAGTAAGATTATGTCCGCCTTGATTTCATGAACAATTTGGAAACTTTGAGCATCCGCAGAGGAAACTGAAAACACGCGAACAAAAATCAAACTAGCTGCAACAGCGGCTTCTCCCCGACAGCTCAGGCGCGCCGCGTTATCCTAAAAGTACGTCCGATCCTGCGTGGTCTATTAACATTTATAGTTCTATCAAAACAGTTATTTCTCGAGGTTTGCAGTTGGCGAAAGCTCCCCGGTGCAATCAAAAGGTTAATTCCTTGCTGAAATGGCGGGAGTTTCTCAGTCCACCGGCACAATTCGCGGACCCACCACTCGGTTTCCCCGGCTGCAAGCGGCGTCGTCGGCTCGCCTCGCCCACCCTCCGCAGCGATTGGTCCACCAGCTTTAGCGCCCTTGGAAAATTAAGAGGCACCAGTGGGTGATTGGCTTCTTTTGGCTGCCTGTTTTCATCAAGGTCCAGCCCCTAAATATTGTCCCCGCCCCAGTGTTGGTTATGCATCAGTGTATGAAGATCAGGTGACCACAACTGAGAAGCTGGCCTGATGCTGGCCATCTACAGCTCTGGAAAAAAAAATAAGAGACCACTGGATTTTTTTCTGAAATCAGCATCTCTACATGTATTACAGCCATTCCATTCCAGCGTCTGTTGAATTCCAACACAAACACAAAACTGAGTTACTTCAGTTCTTGCACCAGGAGTGGAATAAAGTCACCCAAGAACAATGTGAAAGACTTGTGGAGAGCATGTCAAGACGCATGAAAGCTGTGATTAAAAATAAGGGTTATTGCACCAAATATTGATTTCTGAACTCTTCTTAAGTGTAAACATTATTAGTATTATGTTGTTTTAAAATTAATTTGATCTTGTTTCTTTGCATTGTTTGAGGTCTGAAAACATGTATCTTTTTTGTTATTTTGACCATTTGTCATTTTCTACATAGAAATGCTCTAAACGATAATATTTATATTTGGAATTTGGGGGAAATGTTGTCAGTAGTTTATAGACTCAAACAACAATGTTCCTTTTGCCCAAACACATACCTAGTAAGTATTAAAATCAGAAAAACTGATAATTTTGCAGTGGTCTCTTATTTTTTTTCCAGAGCTGTAGGTTATGTCAGAAGAGTTAAACTGAATGGCCTTTTACTGAGGTTGAGTTTTACTTAATCCATCCATCCATCCATGCATCTTCTGCTTTTTCATTTTCTGGGTCGCGGGGGCAGCAGTCCAAGCAGATCTGCTCCCCAGAACACAATGCACCAGCCCCCATGAATCCTCCCGCAGGTGGTGGGTCCACAGGAGGACGGCTTACGTCACAACAGGCCTTGATGTATCTTCTGCCATGGGGGCTACCAGTGTCCACACTGGGGGCGAGGTGGGTTAAGTGTCTTGCTCAAGGACACAACGGTGTCTGTTAACAGGTGTAACTTCAGTCTTGTTTAAAAACACAAGGCTTTTAACACGGCATGAGAATTCTGTAGTCCTGTGTCTTTTGTTGATTTTATTTACATTTTTTAAAATGTTTTTTTAATCCATCCATCCATCCATTTTCTTCTGCTTATCCGGGGCCGGGTCGCGGGGGCAACAGTCTAAGCAGGGACTCCCAGACTTCCTTCACCCCGGACACTTCCTCCAGCTCCTCCGGGGGGACCCCAAGGCGTTCCCAGGCCACCCGGGAGACATAGTCCCTCCAGCGGGTCCTGGGTCTTCCCCGGGGTCTCCTTACGGTGGGACATGCCCGGAACACCTCCCGAGGGAAGCGACCAGGAGGCATCCAGAACAGATGCCCGAGCCACCTCAACTGGCTCCCCTCAACGTGGAGAAGTAGCGGCTCTACTCCGAGCCCCTCCCGTGTGACTGAGCTCCTCACCCTATCTCTAAGGGTGCGCCCAGCCACTATGTGGAGGAAACTCATTTCGGCCGCTTGTATCCGCGATCTCGTCCTTTCGGTCATTACCCAGAGCTCATGACTATAGGTGAGGGGAGGAACGTAGACTGACCAGTAAATTGAGAGCTTCGCCTTTTGGCTCAGCTCCCTCTTCACCACAACGGTCCAGTGACGACCGCGTCACTGCCGACGCTGCACCGATCCGCCTGTCAATCTCACGCTCCATCCTTCCCTCACTCATGAACAAGACCCCGAGAGACTCCCCACCCACCCAGAGAGGGCAAGCCACCTTTTTCCGGTCGTTTTTTTTTATTGACTTTCTTAATTATTTGATGTGTTGGTAAAAATGTGCTATACAAAAAAAATTGGACTGGAACTTATCATGAAAGCATTGAGAACTGTTCTCATACATCTTCATTTACTAAAATAAAGAAAAGCCAATGTTTATTTAGACATGTTTATTTAAATACAGAGACAATTAATAAATACTTATGTATGTAATCTTGTCATAACCATGAATGTTGTGAGAAAATGTATACATGGAAAGAGCTGGGTTCATCTCAGTGGTTTATACATACTAATGCATAATACATAAACATGCAAAACTCAAATGCACCACATATTTGACTACATCTGACAAACTATTTGATATATAAACAAAATAATAACAAGAAAAAATGACAATGTATCTAATGGAATTATTTTAAATTAAATGTCTAGAAATTGTAGTCTACTTTGAATTTGCTTATACAATGTTCAGTATTACTATTTTACCTAATATATATTTAAATTTTAGCTTAGTGAGACATTTAAGAAAAGATACAGGGAACAAAAACTTGATTTAACTATCTAAGAACAGAGTTTTCTCCAGTGCAAATCTTCTTCAGTGGGGGTGCACCTGTTTCATCCACATCTTCCTGTTAAAACATTTAGGTTAAACATTGAAACAGACAAAAACTACTAAAGTGTTCAGTATCAATTCAGTGTTTAACCTGTGGGTTAGGAGCACTCCGTCTTACAGTTACAGATGACAGAAGGTCTTCTTTAATAAGCGTAGGAGGTTCATCCGCTCCTTCTCGTCTAGAATTGACATGCTCTGCAATCACAAAAAGACAAGTAAAGACAAGTAGTTTTTAAATGTATGCACCTCCAGTTTTACTTTTTATCACTGTAAAATTGAACATTAAACAAGTGCAATACCATCTTCACAATGAAATAATGCAGGAAAATGATAACAATCCCGACATACTGTAGCTTAGTAGGACAAAAACAATTCTTTGTATTTGTAACATTTATTCACTTTATTTTACCCCAATAATTCCATGCTCCACTGGACGACCCCAGTCCCTTTTAAAAAACATAACTATGGACAACAATGCGTGAAAAGTCCCTCAGTCGTCCAGGTATTATGGACAACAATGTATACATACCTAAAAATAAAAAAATGTATGACAAAGACCAATGCGTACCATCCACAGTTTCCTGACCCAGCATCGGTGGCTGGGAGTCCTCGGCCCTGAGACTGGTATGTGGTGGGCTCACTTGTTGTGAACTGGAGCTGCTGCTATTATCCATCTTAGGTTGGTATACATCAGACAGAAAACTCTGATTGCTATTTTCATCTGAAATGACAGACCAACATTCATCAATAATACTACATTTTGAAACAATTTTACTGCACTTTAATATGGGTTAGTAGATGACTGTGAATAGCAACAAACAATACCAGCAAAATCCAGTAGAGAATTTGTGTTTTCCAACACTACATCTTTTAGTCCTCTAACCTCTCCACCTGTGGATTTGGTGCGATAAATCTATAAGGAAAGAGATGTTAAAATGGATTATTAGGCCAAGTAATATTATTGTTTTACTACCCTTACCTGTTTTGTTTCTGTTATAGGAACCCACTTGAATATGCGCAGGGATGTGTCTCCTACTGTCACCCATTTCTTTTCCCTGTTTAATGACCAGTTAATAACCAGTAATTAATACACATTGTCCAACATCAAATCTCACAGATCTCTATCTAAGACCCAGCAGCCAATACGCCAAGATGCGGTAGGCTGAGTAGAATCTGATCATGATTTTATCTAAGAATATGAATTACAGTAAGTTAAGTATTATCCGTGAGTCTTAGACGATCACTAGCCATATTTTGAACGTATTAAATCTCAAATGTCTTAAATTAGGTGTCTGTAATGTCCTCTGATGGGCTACAGGGCAGTCGTGTCATTTATAGCGCACAGCATGAGAGGCTCAAGTGTAGCCATATTGACAACTCTCAGCGGAAATCTCCTTTGGCCCGCCTCCTTTCTCTAAACAGCGCAGCCATTGGTCAGCACCTCTGTCAATCAGTCAACTTTCCCGACTGAAGTTTGTTGAGCGGCGCAGCAGCAGCAGATAACAGACCTTCTACAAATACTATTTCCACCATGTTGTTCTTACACACAAATAGACTACGTACCATTTGCGCACTTTTTCGATGGCAGCCAAAACCTTTTTAATGTCGTCTTTAGCCCGACTTCGCGTTTCTGCTCGGCCTGATCGCCCCGACATCTTGATGCTGTTATGATTCATCTACCGATGCATCTGAAAACTTCAAGACCAGCCCCAGCGCTCAGTTACCGCGCTGATCTCGCGAGATTTCCCTGCTGCCCTCCCTGCGGGCTTTTGGAAACTTGGATTATGCGCACAGTCATTATTTATTATGAACAATTACGATTTATTATGAACTTATTACGATTACCATATTATACAGTCTATGAAGGCTATAATTATTGATGACAGCAGACCTAAAGATTTGGTAGGACAAAGCTAACTAGAATACTGGGACCAGAAGAAAAAAAAAAGTATTTCAATTTTATTTTTTATTATTATTATTTTTTATTTATTTATTTATTTACATTTTTTGTGATTTTCTGTTTGGAGGTAAATGAACATTTACATTTAGTCAATTTTATTTTTATTAATAATTTTGTAACATGTCCTCTGTAATGGACGCTGGAGGTATTAAATCTATGTGAAGTGAACAACCTAACAAAAGCATTTTTTTTTTTTTTTTTTTTTTTAATGGCCAACATCTCTGACAAGATTCTACAGTCGCCTCAAAAAGTTTTTAGACTCCCTTTTAATTTCTTATTTATTTTTTTAATTTATTTTTATTTATTTATTTATTTATTTTTATCATAGTAGCCTATCTCAAAACACTTGAAAGATAGACTGGTTAACTCAATGTCCACTATAAAGGACACAAATGAATAGGCCAGGTCTGACGAGGATATGGATATGGCTACACATAGAATTAAAAATTATAAAAATACATTTTGAATACAATCACAGCACGATAATATCTGCAACGCAAGGATGGTTTTCGGTCTACTTGTTTTTTATTGACTGACCTGTGGCTTTTCTGTTGTGATATTTTTATTAAAGAAAAAAATAAACAGGAAAAAGTCTATTGAAATAAACTTTATAATCAAACCAATGTCTAATCTGTGGGTGCAGTATTTTGTTATTTTAATCAAAGATCAAAGTCAGCTTTATTGTCAACTCTGCCATATGTGTTCAACATACAGTGAATCGAAAATTCGTTTCTCTCTGGCCAAGTAGTGCAAAAAAGACAGTGTACAAAATACAATATAAAGACAAAACACAACAAAAACTATCTAAGACAAAAATCTAAAACTAAAATCTAAGATCTAAAATCTGAAAGCAGTGCAACATAATAAATAAATACCTATTTACAGATGTCCAAAAATGTGCAGTGTGCATCAAAAAAAACATTGAAACATTTTCACTTGGCCACAGACAATGTCCCACTTTTTAAACCATCCATGTTGAAGATGTGGCGCATACAGAGGGTGCACCATGTACAGGTACGGTGGAACTCTCCAGCTCTACCACGTGCCTGTACTCCAGAGTATGGTGAGGGGCATTGTGGAACAGCAGCAGCGTCACCAGCAGCAACAGCAGCAGCACCCCGAGCAGAAGAAAAAGCAGACTAAGACCTGCCTTGCCTGTGGACAGCCTAAGTCTCGTTATGAGACTGATGGATCTACTGTCCACTTCTTTTATCAACAGGGCCCTGTGCGCTACTTCTACTGCTCAAAGAGGGTGCATGAGACTTACGCTGCTGAGGGGCTCTCTGACTAATTAATGTCCTTTGAAGACTTTGCAAAGACAGAATTCTTTCAGAGGGAGCTTGATGCCACAAAGACACGTGTGGCAGAAAAGGTGGAGAAGAGGAAAAGGCCAGCACCTCAGCAAGGGCCAGTGGGGCGACTCTGTCGATTTTGCCGGCTAGAACTTAAAACAGGGTCCGAATAGCCCCCATGTCCACACAGCCTTCCCTGGGGTGGAAATACATTTACTGCCCGTCTAAAGTGTTCTCCATGTACAGAGACAAGGGCATGGCAAAGGAGATGAACTGGAAAGAGTTTCAGCAGTCTCCTTTTTATGAGGCTGAATGAAAAAGATGGGTGGAGGAAAGAAAATGATAAATGTAAATATGTATGTATGTATGTATGACCGATGTATATAGTGTATATAGATGTGTGTGCACATGATGATGTGTTTGTTATTAATGTTTGTCTTTGCATGTTTATTAATTGAAGTCCAGTCAAGTGGATTTCATTGTATAGCACACAGTAAACATACACACAGTAAACATACACACAGTAAACATACACATGGTAATGGTATGTTTAAAATATACTCTGTACATTGATTGCCTGTTTGCCCTTTTATATATTTTAAATATATTTGTATATATTTCTTTTTATTACTACTACTGTCTTTATACTTTTTATACATTTTATACATTTCATTCTCTTTTTCCTGTTTTTGTTGTTATTGTTATTTATCTATACTTTCTGTCTGATTTTATTGAAGAACATAAAAAATACAATCTTTGTTTGGAAATTTACATACTGCCTTTTCTCTGGTTATTATATGGTCATCAATTCAATTCAATTCTGTCCAATTTCCAACTTCATTATATTACTATTACAGTACACATTTAGTGCTGGGGGAAAAGTTCATTATACTGTAAATCTTCACAGATGATACTGATCATTCAAAACGTTAAAAACATCATTGTCTTATTTTACATTATTTTACTTTTTATTGATTCCAAGCAGGACCAAGACAGATAATGTTACAGGGGTTGTCACAAAGTGTCATTTTGTTCATACACAAATAATCATGCAGCCCTCAGCAGACATCAAAAGCACATCCTTTCTAAAAATAGCCACTACCACAGTGTATTAAGTTTTTGTTGTTGTTGTTTATTCCAAGATGTTTCATGGGTGACATGTCATTCAATCATGCATTGTACTAGAGCATATAATAAAATAATAAATAAAATAAAACAAACATTTGATGTTCAGCACCAACACTTATGCAATATACTTATATTAAAAAAGATGAAATATGTCACAAAGTGTCTAGATTCAGCACTCCCAGTCCCAGTATTATGTCACAATGCACTCCCAATCCCAGCACCTGGTCCCGCCTTGTTGACAGCTCACAGACCTATGAGAGCACAAGAAAGGTTTTACGTCCCGCCACAGATTGACTGCACACCCCACCTATCACGTGGGGTATTCGTCTAAGAGTCTAAGTTGGAAATTGCACATCATTCGGACCCAGGGCCCTGTCCAGGAGAGGTCCTCACTGATGTGCACCCCCAGGAATTTGGTGCTGCTCACCCTCTCTACAGCAGCACCGTTGATGGACAGTGGGGGGTGCTGGGTGGGGCCTCTCTGAAAGTCTAGAACAATCTCCATGGTCTTTTCACATTAAGGAGGACATTGTTATCACTGAACCACTTGGTCAGAAGGCTCACCTCACTCCTGTAGTTTGTCTCATCATTATTAGAGATGAAACCCACCACAGTCGTATTGTCCGCAAATTTCACAATGTGATTGGTGCTGAAGGCTGGTGAGCAGTCGTGGGTCAGCAGAGTGAAGAGCATCGGGCTGAGCACACAGCCCTGGGGGGCTCCTGTGCTCAGTCTAATGCAGCTTGAGGTGTTTCTGCTGACCCACATTGCCTGTGGCCTGTCGCTGAGGAAGTCCAGCAGCCAATTACACAGTGAGGTCTGAAGCCCCAGGTGGTAATAATGGTTAATATACATTATTCACAGTCTATGATCTTTCATCGCCCCTCACTTGCAGAAGACCACACGGGGGAGCCTTGACCACTGACCAAAGATGCACTTATTTTTTCTAGTGGTTGTGGGTCATCGCCATAGTATTCTTTTGCATGTCCCACAGCATGGTTCTTTTTAATTAGCATTTCACCAATAATGTTTTATTACTCAGAAAACAAGGTACATTTATACAATTGTACAATTATGTGTGCTATACATACAGCTCTGAATCATACATTCCAGCGTGTGTTAAATTCCAACACAAACACAAAGCTGAGCTACTTCAGTTCTTGCACCAGGAGTGGATTAAAGTCACCCAAGAACAATGTGAAAGACTTGTGGAGAGTATGCCAAGACGCATGAAAGCTGTGATTAAAAATAAGGGTTATTGCACCAAATATTGATTTCTGAACTCTTCTTAAGTGTAATCATTAGTATTATGTTGTTTTAAAATGAATTTGATCTTGTTTGTTTGCATTGTTTGAGGTCTGAAAATGTTGTATCTTTTTGTTATTTTGGCAATTTGTCATTTTCTGCAAATAAATGCTCTAAACGATAATATTTTTATTTGGAATTTGGGGGAAATGTTGTCAGTAGTTTATAGACTCAAACATAAATGTTCCTTTTGCCCAAACATATACCTAAAGTAGTAAAATCAGAAACACTGATAATTTTGCAGTGGTCTTGTTTTTTTTTTTCCAGAGCTGTAGACTGTGGTTCTATATCTAAACTAAGCTTGAGTTGTTCTACTGTTGTGTGATATCCCGGACTAACAAAAGCCAGCTGTTCAACTTGGGGATAGGGGGGGTAGAAGAAAAGGGACATTTTGAGCACTCAAGCCTCAAATGCAGGAATTTCTCAGGGAATTCTGAGTGCATGAATCAAGTCAAAATACAACTTTGGAAGCATGGTTGAAGCTTGAAAGTATATTTTACATCATGTTTGTTCTCTTTAAAATTAGCAATAGTAGAAGTCGTATTTATTTTGAAAGAATTTAACTCCGGAAATGGGTTGTTTCCATTTCCGCCGCCGCTTGACGCGTGTTGGTTCGGAAGGCTCCTGTCATTTAGTGGACAAATGCTTGGACAGAGAACACGAGAGAAGCAGACAAGTCCGTCAAACTATGGAGTGTTGCCCACCATAGTTGCTTAGATCGGCCCGGCAACATTTGTATCGTGCACAGCTTTGTTAACATTTATTATTTCGCATTCACGCATTTATTATTTCGCCGTATTTTGGTCTCAGTAAACACGACAATGGACCGAGTGAAGAGCTCCATGCAGCAAGTCCCCAACGCTATTCCCAAAGTGATCAGACGGACAGGAGGGGCCAACAGCCTGGAGCTGGAGAAGGAAAACTTTGAGAGGGGCCAGGTACGAATGGCTTCACTGTCAAATAACTAATTGCAAACGTGATGCAGAGATTTCCTTTATAATGTCAGAATTATAAGCGTGGCGTCATGTTCACAAAGAGCCACGTTGGGAAGACGCGTATCCACATGTCTCTTAATTTTAGATATAATGTAATAAACATAAATGCATCTGCCTGTTGTGCGAAAATGCAAAAATGTTATTTAATTCATGTATTTTCCAGTACAGTGAGCGCCAGTCAGTGATAAACCCTGTGCAACAAAGGAACTGTAGAAATTTAGGTCAATGGCCTTTTGAGTTGCATATCTTTTCTATTTGGCTCATGTAAATAATCTGACAGGAGCAGTGTGGACGTGCCATGTCTAACAGTTTTGTGTGTGCTTCAGAATCCATTTTATTCATGTGAAGGATCATATCATAAGAACATGCTATGTCTACAATGCACATGAATAATGAATTTATTGTTGCCACTGTTCTCCCAGACAGTAGGATAGGCAAGCATGTAGGCTGTTGTCATGCTCATGTATCTGCCTATCTCCTACCCTCTACCCAGACCAAGCACATTGGAGGGTAAGAGTTGAAGGAGAAAGTAGGTCAGATGAATTGAGGCAGTCAAACTGTCATGGCAGTGCTACAACATGCCTATGGCATTTACATCGCCTGCTAAATGTAAAAGACAACACACTTCCCTAACAGGCACAGCAGGCAGCTCTGGAAGGAAATGCTACAGATTTCTCCCTTTTGGCTGTCCCACAGGAGACAGAGTAACTGCATGGATTAGAGTTAAGGGGAGGAGCATGCGTGTCCGACGTGTGGTCAGTAGGTCAATGTCCCATAGCAAGATCGTACGATGCTTGTGGTATGTCAGGTGTAGGGATTTTTTAAAGAAGTTTAAAATTATTGCAATTATTGTGTGATTTATTATATACCGTAGTTTATTATTTTGACTAGCCATCTTTTGATTTCTTTTTTCGTGTCTCTCAGAGCCATTATTCTCACCTATTTGTCATTATTATGTTTTTTATACATCGTGACGAATGTGCTAGCTGCTTTACACAGATCAATGAACAATAATCTCGTTTGATCTATTGTGCTGTAAAGCTGTCGAAATCTGCTGGGTGCCTGGATTTCACCTTCTTTACAGAAATCTAACTGTCTCACATATTCATTTGCTACTGAGTGTTTTTGGCAATGAGACGCCACTGGAACAGGGCCAAGCTCTTCAAGAGTATATGGACGGTGTTCAGCGATGTTTTCAAATCATATCCTCCTTACACAATAAAGCTGTACAATATTTCACATATTTATGGGCATGCTGAATCATGAATCTAAATAATGGACATGTTGCTTGTAAAAAAAAAAAAGTATATGCCCAATCAACAAATTATTCCAAATGAAAAAATCCTAGTGCTGTTCTTTTACTATTACTACTACTACTACTACTACTATTACTACTACTATTACTACCACTACTACTACTACTACTACTACTACTACTACTACTACTACTACTACTACTACTACTACTACTACTAGGAGTACTACCTCTACTACTTTCCCAGGATGTTGTTCAGTGAGTCCATAGTGAGTAGAATGCTTTTTTGACTTTGGTAAACAACCAGGGTGTGTTCTAAATCCTCTCTGCAGTGTTATAAAAAGAATGGGAGGAAGGCAGATAGCACCAACACTACATTTAATGACACATGTTGGCTCATTCTAGCAACATACTCTATAATTTACAATTCAAGGGCATAATCTTTGTGTTCCAACCATAATGGTCTCAACATCACGACATAGTTGGGTTACACTGTTTTCCCAAAAGAGAGAGATGAGTAACGTGCAAATAACATGATGTATTTTTTATAGTCCATGCTATATCATTTTTATCAACTGCCATCACCCAGACAGGAACAGAGCTGACAAAGTCCAACAAGGTGAAGATTAGAAATCTGTCCAGGAATCTCCAGTCCACATCATTATAACTGCTTGTGGTAGAGTCTGGGCCCATACCACATTGTGTTGCATAATTAGACTTCCCCACATTGAGGTTAACCTACGAATTTTCAAATTTAATTCTAGACTAGTAGTATATGTGCAGTAATCAATGGCTTCGGTGCAGTGGGGAACTGTGGTAGCTCTGGAATTCAGGGTAGGAGTGGGAACATCGCTTTCAGGCACTAACGGAAGTGGGAAGTAGGCATGTACAGTAGTAGTGTTGTGGCATGTCTTGTATTTTTTTTTTTTTTTTTTAAATAATTACTTTTCTAAAGTGTCTGGAGCATATTCTTGTACTTGTAGCTACAGCAATAATATTATATGCCCATGGTCAAGTTATATAATAACTTGTTATCAAAATATTCTAAGAGATACAATAAACTGTCATCAAAATATTCATAATGCATGGTTGATGCACACTGACTGAAAAAAGCATTTCATATTCTTTCAATATTCATTTACTGAAAATGAAAGCATTGTAACACCTGTCAACAACCTGTCAAGTGCAGAAGAGCTCTTATTAAGCAATATAGCACTTTTGTATTTGACATTGGTGCTTTTTTCATGTGTGTACTTCATTGTATTGAGTCTTGCATGCCTTGCTTAACATCCTGTGATACAAAATACTGGAATGTTACAAAAGGATATCCATGTATTTTGTGTATACACACACACCAGCATACCATGAGAGTGGAGTTAGAAGACTGCACAGCCATCCGGCGGTGGTTTGTGGCCTCATTGTTGAGTCTGGCTAAACAATAATTGGACTCAGTAGAGACAGGTCAGTAAGTGGTTCATAGGTGATTTCTTGCTGGTTCAGTTGTTACTATACATCTGTTTACATTTTGAGTTGCTATGGATGGTTCTTCACAGTGAGTTTATGGTGTGATTGAGGTGATTGTGATTGACCGCTTTAATTTTACTACAGCTTTGCAGCAACAAGTTTCAGGGGGGAAAGGTCAACTATGTTTACTGGAGCGATAGAACAGCAATGGGAACTTTGTGCCACATTTACTAGTAGTTTCGATATCAAAAGAAAAAAAAATCACTGTTATTAAATAACTTTAGTTGCATTTTTAGAACAAAAATGCATAATCAAGATCAAGAAAACATGATGGCCTTTTTACAATTCCAAGAGTCTCTTCAAAAAATTGCAAGACAGCTTGTGAGCTTAATTATTACATGATAATACATCCTTGAATATGTTAATCTTCACAGTCTTAAAGGTGCATTATGTAACTTTTATGCTGAGGTGCCTGCCATGTGCTTGTCTCCATGGAGATGATATTGGTTTGTTCTACAGCATGGCATGTAACATATATTGCATTTATTCAATAGAGGTGTATTGTAAAATATGCTATGTGCAGGTAATTCATAATTTCTTTGTCTGTCTGCTTTCTGTCCCTCCTTACTATGTTTTAATATATTCTTGCTTTGGTACCTAAGCCAAGTTTTGAAAAGCCTCCAGGCTGGTGTGAGTGGGAGGTTGAATGTCCAGCAGAGACAAAGTAGGCCTGGTGTATGTGAGAAATGCTGTACCAGGAAGTGAAGAGCCTCACTGTCAATGAGCTGCCTTTGTGTGAGGGCACACTGTTTATGTTGAGCTAGTCTGAAAGTGTAATTGGCAGCAAATTGATTTTTGTTGCAAATTTTAGACTGTAATATGCCCTAAGCATACAAAAATTAACACTATATAAATATATTGAGTTATGATAAATTAGGAGTATAAACAAGATATAAACTAGTGCATGGTTTGAGGAAGTAAACATTCATTTTCAATGCAAATGAACATTTACTACTGGAATTTACTACTGTTTTACTGTTGTTTACTACTGTTGTTGTACTGGAATTACTACTGCTGCATATTTCTTTTTTATATTTACTTCCGATGCACATTACTGCACATTTCACTGCTGCGTCTTCCATTGCACATTTTTGATGCACACTGCACATTTTGGACATCTGTAAATAGTAGGGGTGTGAATCTTTCACTCACAAAACGGTTCGATTCGAATCTCGATTCACAGGCTACGATTCGATTCAGGGACGATTCATAAAATTAGTAAACGATTCGATACGATTCGATACGATCCGGTTCGGTTAATTTCGATTCAATACAAATTGACAACTTTACTCCCAAGTGCTTTAAAGTTATTGAGAAGAAAAGGAGAGAAACAAAAATGAAATTTCAAAATAGTATCCTTTTGTTTATTTAGTGTCCAACAGACAATACACCAGGCCAATGTTCCCCCTAATTTTTCATGTGTCTGAGCAAACACACTAACTCCCTGAGCGTTCCTTGGACTCCTGTGAGCAACATCCGACATGCACACTGTGGCCACACCAGTATCACACCTGAGATCATGGCAAGTTACATAGCTTATGAATCAAATTACTGCTGTTATTTCTGTTAGATTACTTTTAATATAACTGATTTTTTTGGTCCACTTCTCAAAAATCTGTTCATGAACTTTGTACATGTTGTATGTCAGTGTGAGGGTCCTGCTGTGGTCAGTGAAACATTGAACATTACAATATTTTGAAAAATAACCTGTGTATATACCTGTGTATAAACCTGTAAAACCACATGAAGAGAGATTTTTTCAGCTTGATAAATATAGCCTACATGTAGCTGCAGATTTTTTAGGGATGATTGTAGGACCTATAGGACACTATAAGATGGGTCTTTCTCAAAATAATGATCTCCAAAATAAGTATACATTTTTATCAGTTTATATCTTGCTTTTTAATCATTACCCAGTTTAAGTAATTTTGTGAGAGCGACAGAGCTCTGTGGTTTAACGCTCTGGGGAGAGGATTCACACTTCACACAGAAAGTCCCGTCTTTTTGCTCACAAAAACCTATGGCTTGGACAGAAACAAAGAAAACAGCCGAGGATTACATTATGGCTCTACCTGTCTCCTCTTCTGTTCTTCCCTACGTGGAGTGTGTGCGGGCGGCGCTCCCGTCGGCTGGTGCAGACCTGCCGCTCTGACCCGCCGCTCTGACCCACGGCGATGCGCACGACAACTATGGTCTCACTGAAGGAAGCGAGCGAAATGCGATCGAAATGAATCTGTTTGTAGTTGGCTTGTCCCTAAAGCATGTGCACATTCACATGTGCAAACTGAATCTATCAGACTGGATTCCGTGTGTCAAACCAGCGCTGAGTTCAGGTTAGATTTTATTTTATGCGCTGAAAAGGATTTGATGTGCGCGCTGAACGTCTGGGGAGTGCGCGATTGCGCACGCGCGCACCTTAGAGGGAACAGTGCACCAGGCCTACTGAAAAACTGGCAATTTGGTTTGCAAAACTCTGCTCATACTTAAAATGCAACACATTCCTTCCCTTAAGCAAACAAAACAATAAGGTTAGATATCAAAAATAAAAAAGTCATTATAAAACAAGCAAGTTGCCTATTAAAGGCAAAAATCTGAATGAATCAGAATTAGTGCTGCAGTCACAGTTTCAGTAACGGTAAAAGTGCAACATATCACTGACAAGAAGATAGACATTACTAGGCAGTTATAGAAAACACTAGCATGTTAAATCCAACATGTCTTTTTATGCCTGTAATTAACTTTTCTTGAGAAAAAAAAAAAAGAAAATCAGAGAAAGATTAAAGGAGAAGTTCAATTTGTCAACTGGACAAAGTTTGTTTGGTTGAAAACGTTTCGCCGCTCATCCGAGAGGCTTCGTCAGCTCTGGTTCTAGTGCTGGTTAGACCCTGTTTATATCTAGCTGCCGGGAGGCGCTCCCTACACTGAAATAGCTCTGAAACGATCCCCACTAATCTGTCTCTTTGTTTTTCAAACTTTGTCCAGTTGACAAATTGAACTTCTCCTTTTATCATGGATTCTACCTGGACAACTGAGGGACTTTTCACGCATCTTAAGTAAAATCAGAGAAAGCTCTTAACACTGAATAATACTTTCTCTCCATCTCATAACATTACCTCAGTCTCCTTTGAGACAAAAATCATCTGTGTGTGTGAAGTATGTTTCTATACACACAAATAATAAGTATCTAAATACAGAAATGCACCAATTCTGATTATACATTGTATTTTCACACAAAAGTAAATTAGCCAAGTCAATTTTAGCCCAAATCAAATATACATTGCCAATACATGAATGTTGTCTAAATAAATCACCCAATCCACTAACCGTGACAATAAAAACGCTAGTATCATACAATTGTTATGGTCTATAGCTGCCATGCAGACTACTGAGCCGATAGTGAAACATCAGACCGACAGTGAAAGTTTTATCAACGCGACACAACACTGGCACAAGTTAACCACGCATATGAACCATGTCCATAAATAGCGGTAGCGCACCAAATTAATTTAACCACAGCTCAATAAAAGGAAACTTAGCTTAGCTTACCGATAGAGTAGATCTCCTGACGAGACACGATGTAGGCAGCAGGAAACCCGCCCTCCGCACAATGCGAATTGGGACACGGCTATACAGTGCAAACATTTTGTGCTCGCTTCCGCATATAGCCCGCGCCGCTCGCATGATTGGCAGTTAACCAGCCAATAAGCTTCAACCTCAGGTAAGTGAACCACCCACCGTTCGCGAAAGAACGCAGACACACACAGCGCGGCTGCTGCGCCATGAGAGAGACCGCTCAGGAGCTAGCAAACCGATTCTTGGCTGTAAATCCGGTGCATCGGACCTTTCGTAATGCATTTGGATCGATCCAGGCTCCGTTGATCGGTACACTCGGATCGCAGAGGTCACAGACCGATAACCGATCCAAATCGGTTAATCTTTACACCCCTAGTAAATAGGTATTTATTTATTCTTTTGCACTGCTTTAGATTTTAGATTTTGTCTTAGAAGTTTTTGTTTTGTGTTTATATTGTATTTTGTACACTGTCTTTTTGCACTGCTTGGCCAGAGAGAAATTAAATTTTGATTCACTGTATGTTGAGCACATATGGCAGAATTGACAATAACGCTGACTTTGAATTTGACTTTGAACAAAACCCTGCAGCCAGCTACCATACCTAATATTGTAATACTATTATTACTTCTGCTGAAAGTGCTTATTGTCTACTACAACAACTTCAAGTACTACATTAATGCATTCATTAATGCACCACTAATATTATAGTTACTATAATAATATAGCAGTATATTGGCTACTGCTTAAAGATAATACTGTATTATTACTAGGCATACTACAGTCATACTACTAACCACTTTTTACACACATATCAGGGAAGGTCATCTTCACTATTGAGATCAAGGTAATCTGTTTTGTATCTCTTGTGGACAGTGAAAACCCAAGCAGTAATATATTGTGTTCAAAATGTCTTACTTTATAACGTTGCTTAATAAGCATGGGATAGGCCACACCTTAGTCTTAAAGTGATACTCCGGGATTTTTGACATAGGGTCCAATTTTCTAGTTAGCCAGCGTGTAGGATATGTGTAGAGAAAGTTATTTTGCGATTTCATGCAGTCTTTGTAAAATCTGAGTTGGCTGTTGCTAAGCTAGCGAAAGTGAACGTCCTGCAGCTAGCCAGCCACTAAAATAGACATACCCAGTACAAAACAAACACCCAAACAAATCAGTTATTATGCCAGGGTATCGATGTACATATCTGTGTTGATAGAATGATTAAGGAAGTAAACCAAGCATGTATTCCTTTGATCATCATCAGCAATTCGTACTTCCTCATTGAAAGCTTGACAGCCGCGGATTGATATCACCCGCATGTCCCAATCCGACCGGCTCTAACTCTAATAGTCCCAATACCATACACCCAGAATTGTAATCGCATGTACACCATTGAAAATGATCATACACTTTTGACAAAATGAAAGCGCCTTCAGACACACACAGCTCGCGTGCGCACAAATGTTACACATGCCAACAACGTTTTACATGTGATTGTGAACTGTCAAACTGTGTCATTTCAAAGTTTGGCAAAGTACTGGCAATAAATGCACAGTACTACATTGTAAACATGTTAGTAGTGTACTCTAAAAACCCTTCCATTCTCTCCCATTCCGTCTCGTCTAAAAACCCATTCCATGTAAGGAGCGACATGACATGTGACATAATGCCAAGGCATTGATGTTTACGGACGCATTTCGCATTACTTCTCGTGCATTTTCTTACAGCAATCGTACATAGAGAATGTACAGCACTATAGCTACAATAGCTATACAATTTGTACAATATGTAGAATAAGTTTTTCGTAGCTAAAGTAAGCAAAGTCATTACTACGCCATATGCGCAACCATGACAGCAGGAAAGCCTGTATGTACCTGTTCTTCGCCGGAGACTGATGCCATCACTGTTGTTGTCGTCGTCAAACTTTGGAAAGTGGACGGCACAGCAGACGATTTCAGTGTAGCTATTTTCGCTGACTTTACGAAGTCGTCTGGGCTGAAATGATCACTACAGATCACTCGGTGTCCGAGCTTTTCCATCGGTGTCGCCATGTCCAAACCTGCAGCTAGGAGCCACAGTTTGGTTCTTTCCGGATCTTTCAACGGAAAACGGTGGAAACTTTTGTGAACCCACCTGTGTTTTTTATTGCTGCAACTGGTATATGAACACTGCTGCACCATGTTGACACGTTGTGATTTTTATCCGCTACTAGTCGATTGATTTCGGCTTTTGCTCTGGCGAGTCCCTGATGAACTGACCTGTTCGCATCACAATCACAATTGACGAGGGAGAAGTAAAATTCCGCCGCTGCTTAGAAACTAGTCCCCCAATATGCGTCAATTAAGTCGTTTGAAGCAAGGTCCGTTTCGTTCAAAATCTTATTATATCAACACAGATATTTAAATCGATACCCTGGCATAATAACTGATTTGTTTGGGTGTTTGTTTTGTACTGGGTATGTCTATTTTAGTGGCTGGCTAGCTGCAGGACGTTCACTTTCGCTAGCTTAGCAACAGCCAACTCAGATTTTACAAAGACTGCATGAAATCGCAAAATAACTTTCTCTACACATATCCTACACGCTGGCTAACTAGAAAATTGGACCCTATGTCAAAAATCCCGGAGTATCACTTTAAAACACTAGGCCTGCCAATAATGACCAAGTGTATTGAAAAAGTGTTATTTTTAACCAGATGGGGGCGTCAGTTCCCTATGTGCACTTGCTTTGGTGGCGGCGGAGTTGCTCCTCTAACTTTTCTTTGGTTTGATTAAAAGCATGTTAGTCCTGCGGCGCGCGTCATTACGCACGGTATTCTTTCATACGCTGCATTCTTGACATGGTTCCAATAACAAATTCATTTCTCACACCTCCATCTCATAGCTTATATATATTACATAGGCTATTTTGCAGGGAACAACTAATAATTTGTCCATTGCTTTCTTATGTCTTATTAGTCCTTGATATAAGCTACACGCATTTTCCCTGCAGAGGTCCCCGTGCCACAGCTTGGCCACCACCGGTCTTCGAGCCGTCCCACTCCGCTTTTTCTGAGCTACTATTGTCTCAGGCAGAGCGGGTAATTTGCAGAATAAAGGTGCCTCACTAGTGTCTTGCTCTTTGACGTTATGTGGGCTGAGACGTGCGCGGGGTGGCTTTAACGCGAGGCGGTCCTGAATGTGGGACTGTTCCCAGCAGAAGCGCCCGTGTTTATCGCTCCGCTCCTCGGCTTGGATGCTGGAAGCGTACGCCGACATACGCGCTAGTGGCTCGGGTAAGAGGAGGAAGGAGAGAAGGCAGAAAGATAGGGGGCATTTTAATACCAAAACGGGACACATGTTGAGCTAACGGTGCAGTCCCACCTCCCCCTTCTCCTCCCAAATGCATTCGCTGCCTCACTCCCCTTCCCGTTACTAATTAGTCCACGGATCTCCGCCTTACGAGCCGTTTCAAGGACTACAACTATGGATCTCAGTAAAATCGTAAGTTTTTCCTGTCGCTCCGTTTCCTTTTCTCCACCACTCACGCTATCACACATGGGGCTTTGCATGTTTTGGAGGTGGGGGTGGTGTCCATAAAAAGTCCTGTTGCGCACGGGGGCTGCTGCTGCTGTTTGCGCCAATTTGTTCCAAGTTGTGTTGTGCTCACGGCAAGACGAGACAAGACAGAGCGAAACGTGGCCGTGGGAAGTTCGTGTGTGGTTTTTGTTTTTGTTCTGGAGAGAAGGCATGGGAGACTGAGCGTGCGGGTATTTTTTGCAAACTGGGGCACTGGGACCTTGAAAAGGGCTTCACTGGATTGGTTGCCTTTGAGAATCTTGCCAAAACATAGTCCTAAGTTATTGCAGTAAAATTATAAGTAAGCCAAACGTTTACTGCTTGTTTCCTAGAGCTTTCTTTTCCCACTTGGCTGAGTTTACATGTAGCCTACAGGTATCCTACTAGTGAGGAAACCCAAGACACTGGAAACAAAAATGTGACTTGCATATTATCCAGTTTGTTATTACTCTTTTTAAACCCGTCCTATTATGTTCTGTAACCCATATAGCTTTGCACTTGGCACCCAAATGTAGTTCTAAAAAAGATGGGATAGATTTAGAGTGTGCCTTTCTTTTAGTGTTGAATGATGGTACAGACATGCACAGACTCCCTAAGTGCATGGCCAGTAGCAGGTGCACACTGACCAGAGCAACAAGACTGGCCTTTCAGAGCCAACGTGGATGGATGGGTGTGCTTCGAGCCCCCTGTCTCCATCACAGATGTGGGGGAGGGCACGCAGGAAGATGGGTGATATAGAACCCACGCTAGAAGAAAATGTATAGATGTTCTGAACCCAGACAGTGGGTGGACAGCAGGGCAGAAAGCCAAATTGGGAAAAAAATGAAAATCAATATAAGACGCCTACTTGTAGCTGGACAGGACACAATGGATAGAAATGTTGTAATTCATTCACAAACTGTAAAAAATGCCGTACTGTGCTAACTCGCTGTCGTCTGGATGCTGTTAAGATATAGTGTAGTGATACTGTTGACCAAGTTTACAGTAATGGTGTTCATGTAAACTACCGCAGGTAGTTTTGGCTTAAATATCTTAGGCTACGTTTATACGGCGACGATCAAAACGGAAGACGCAAAAGTGGCGTCTCGTCTTCAATTTTTTATCCCCGTTTAGACAAGCGTTCTCAACAGGAAATGTTTGTTTATACGAAGACACAAAAGTGGGCGAATTCGATTGAATATGCATGCCAGGCCGCTAATATAATGTCAGAGCTACCTTTTTCAGGACACCGACAGGGGCTCTCATTACGGTTGTTTCGCCCTCGATGTAGGTTCGGAGCTCTTCGCTTAATTCAACAAGAGCTTGTTTAGTCATTCTGAAGTTTTCCACCCAAGCACTGTCATCAACTAATCCATTCTGGTTCTCCCCGGTCTTGTCCAAACTCACCTCTGTCGCCTGCGACGTATTGTTATTGTTTTTACCGGCTTGGCACATCCAGTCAGGTGTGTACGACGTGAACATGTTTTGCACTTCTTGCCGTTTAGATGGAGACACGACCCGCGCCGTCTTCAGAACTCCACACATTGGAAGGGAGTCTTCAGATTTTTGCGGGTTCAGAGCCCGACGGCGGCGCCGCCGTGTAAACGAAAGACACTTCCGATAGAATATTTTGTCATTTTCAGTCGCAATCGTCCTCGTCTAAACGGCCCCTCAGACATATAGCAAATACTGTATTTATGTACATTATCCTATTACTCTGTGCTGGATAGATGCCAGATCCCATCCATTCCCACACCTTAACCCGAGTCACCCTAACATACAGTAAGGATGTTTGTTTTACTTGGAAGTTGTCGTTGTCAACCCAGAGGCCTATTCGGCTTGTGCACATATGAGATTATTTTCCATCCCATCGCTTTAACACAATATGTCTGATATCAGTGAAAGGTCTTTTCAGAGTGCCTAAATCTATGTTCACCTAAAATTATTAGCAACATCCTGAAACTATTGAAATCCCTTTTTTCCATTTGGAGTGTGTCTAATTAAATGAGTTCATCTACCCTAATTGTTTATTTCTTTAACACCTCCAGCAGTTCACATGAGACGCTGTAGTTTCAGTGCTTCAATCCTCTTTGGCATTGTCTGTATTGTACAACATAGAGTTGCCAGTGATTGTTTTCCTGAAGTCTTGAATTTTGTTCTCCTCAAAGTTTGTCTTTGTATCTTAGAAAGAAGTCATTTCAGTGTTTTATCAAAAAGCAGGACTTTGCTGGGCCAATAGAAAAAAGATCTTAAAAGGAACCTATTACCTTGCACTGTTGTCTCTAACGAGAGCTGTAACGAACACAAAAACACCTGGATAATGTGCCTAAGGGACTATTGTGTTTTTGATGGAATATCACAGAAACTTTGGAGTGGTTAGTTTATAGTGTTGTCATGATATTAAGAAATACAAACTGTGGGAAACTTTTGTCTCCTTCGCACCAGTATATCAGTTCTAAGCACTTTAGGAAATGTCCAAATTGGTCTCTTCAGATGTTCATGGGTTCATAGTCGTGGCTGACCAGGGAGAGGAAAACGGCACTTATGTTTGAGCTGAGAGCTGCGTTGAACTGAAATGCGCTGAATCACAACACAACATTCTCTCTTGATTGGGAGATTGTCACAGGGTCATGCCTGAATTTGATTTTCTCATTGTAATGCCATCCACTCCTGAGTCACAAACAATCACAAACCCAGAGAAATGCAGATTTGTTATGGACATTTGCCACAAAAGTCAAACATCACCTATCACTGCTTGATAGTAAGAAGATTATTTATGATGACGCTGGAACAGAAAATCTTCTGATAGAAGTGGGAAAATATAATATCAAAATGTTAGTCTTGTAGACGACAAAACAAAGTAGGTCAGGGCAATATGCCCTGAAGTCTTTATCACACTATAAAAGAGAACATTTGTGATGACTATATAATTGACAATATGGCTGAGGCTGCTTATCTGTGTGTTTTTTTTTTCTTTCTTGTTTCAGGGCAGGCTATTCAAATTATAATTACTATACATTCTTCCACTGCTCACACCTTCTCTTACTCATTACTATGTTGTATAGTATTGTGTATTGTCTTTACAAACAAAACTATCAAACGCTGCAAAAACTATATCAATGTCATTTTCACATTTTGAGGCTTAACTGAGACATTTATACATTGACACACTTTGATCTTTGTAATCCCAAAATTGAGATAATCGTTGTCAAGATCACCACCCTTGACACAGGCTAAATGTTGTATTAATGATAGTGGCTTGGTTTCCTTCTGGCCTTATGTCAGGTTCTCACATTGTTTTAAGAGCACAGATGTCTCTTTATCTTGTGTGGTCATGACATCACCAGGCTGCAGAATTTGGTCTGAGGGAAGTTCACACCAGCCTGAGATGACTTGTCTTATTAGAAAAAGCTGAAAGTGCCATGTGGGTGGAGACCTGGGAGTTTAATTACACCTGTGCCCATCCCCGAACATATGTGTGTGGGTGTGCGCGAGCATGTGTGTGTCTGCCTGGTAGATCTTTATGCAGCTGCTGCCCGGTGCTCCTCTGCTCTACCATCACTGGCATCGTGCTCTGAGCTCACTGCTTTCTATCGTTTAGATCTGTTTGCATGCTTTTTAATGGGCTCTTAAGAGACTTGAGGATCCCATTGGGTTCATCTCACAGAGCTCTGAGAGAAGCAGTCTATTTGGAAATTATGTAGTGCATGTGAATGACAAGGACTATTTTACTAATCAATTAATGTAGCCCTTTTGATTAATTGATTTTTGGTTAAGATTGTGAAAGGCCTGTGAAATGTACACATTTTGAACAGATGTTTGCCAACATTTTTTCATTAATTATTAGTTTTACCCAATCAGTATCCTTAAAGGGCACATATTACTCATTTTCTGATCTGTTATAATGTAGTTTCCTCATCAAAAACATATGGAGTTGTGTTTTTGTTTCACTCACATGTTTAACACACAAATCCTGCATCTTTAGGCTGAGTTCTTCTCTCAAGCAGTAAACTGTATGTTCCACCTTGTGATGTCATGTGGTAATACAGGAAGTGCTAAGTTTTTAAACTTCATACACCTTCACTAGAATAATTTGGAAAATTTCATCCCTGGAATTGCCAATCTCTACTGAAATGTAAAAGGTAGCTGTTAACTTGAACATTACCGCTTCATGACTAGGGATGGGAATCGAGAACCGGTTCCTGTTGAGAACCGGTTCTGTGTGTTTCAATTCCACGGAATCTATTAGCAGTTTATCTAACGATTCTGTTAACGATTCCAGCCAGCACGAATTACGCACAAAAGTGGTGGGATTCGTGCTTCGCCGCTTCACTGATACGGAGTTTATATACTATTTTCGCATGACGAGAAGAACGAGAAGAGCTTGTTTTTCTGAAAGAAACGGTGCATGTATATATCAACATATTTTCCCACGCTCGTGCGCCAGCCAATCCCGTTGCGAGAAGCACCGAAGGGGTTTTCCCCTGTTCGTGTATCAGCTGTGAAGAGCTCGTGCATATGTACGCGGCACTGCAGGACACTGCAGGACATGAAAATGGACTTTTAAAGGGATAGTGCATTTTTTTATGTTAATCTGTATGGGTTTCCTTCTAAAAGTTGCGTGTGTTGACACCGGCTTACCTCTGACAGTCTCAGCTGATCCCAGTTCCACTCGCTTTCTGGAGCTCAGGTAAGTAGGTCCGGTAACTTCTTTAGAACATTAAATAAAGCTTGTTTTTCTTCTCAAAACAATACATTTGTCCGAAAGGTGATATAGTTGCGTCCGAAACAGTTGTCAAGGAAACATCCAGCAGCAAACTAAGCGATCGCATATTGTGTCTGCCGACTTGTATCACTGCGCTTACGTTAGCTGTATTAGCCTGTTCACTTGTAAACTTCCCCTTGCGGCGGACCGCATCTGCCATACACTTCCGCTAAAGGTGAACAGGCTGATACAGCTGATATGCGCGCTGTGATACAAGTCGTCAGACACAATACGCGATCGCTTAGTTCGCTGCTGGATGTTTCCTTGACAACTGTTTCAGACGCAACTATATCACCTTTCGGACAAATGTTTTGTTTTGAGAAGAAAAGCAAGCTTTATTTAATGTTCTAAAGAAGTTACCGGACCTACTTACCTGAGCTCAGAAAGCGAGCGGAACCGGGATCAGCTGAGAGTGTCAGAGGTAAGCCGGTGTCAACACACGTAACTTTTAGAAGGAAACCCATACAGATTAACATTAAAAAAAAAACGCACTATCCCTTTTAAGTTTCACTTGGACAGATATTATTATTATTATTACATATTACTATTTGCACTATTTATTACTTACTTTATCCCCTCCCTGCCTGCATGCACTTTTTCCCTCCTGTCCAATTGTCCTGGAGCTACTGTGGCGAGTAAATTTCTCCTGTGTGAGATCAATAAAGTCTTATCTTATGACACTTTCGGGAGATGTACGGGACAGGTTCGGGACAGGTTCGGGACAGGTCCGTTTCTCCGGAGCTCATGTACAAAGTGCGGTCGGATACTTAGCAGCAGAAAGTCCGGGATATAAGCGAATACGCGAATACACATGGAGACACGCAAATTTTCCGACAACAGAGCGACACGGGGTGAGTCATATTATTATCATATCATTTCTGCATCAAATGAAGATATTAGGTGAAAGCAGCGGCTTGTATCAACATTAGCCTGTGCGCTAAACCGGGGCTAAAGCAGGACTAGACCAGGACTATACTAGGACTAGACCAGGACTAGACCAGGACTAGACCAGGACTAGACCAGGACTAGACTAGGTCTAGACCTGGACTAGACCTGGACTAGACCTGGACTAGACCTGGACTAGACCAGGACTAGACCTGGACTAGACCAGGACTAGACCTGGACTAGACCTGGACTAGACCAGGACTAGTGCTAATCTTGGTGCTAATCAAACAGTTTGTTCTCCTTTTTTCCCCAAATTAGAATCGATAAGAGAATCGATAAAGAATCGAATCGTTAAGCAGTATTGATAATGGAATCGTAATTGTAAAAATAAAATATTATCAATTCCCATCCCTATTCATGACATCACAAGGTGGAACAGAGCATTTTGAGTTTTGGAGATGTGGAGCGACTCATAATAAAGGATTACTCAAACGTGTGAATGAAACAAAACACAACACTGGGTATGCTTTTGAGGACTTAACATTCTAACATGGCTGTCAATTTTGCATAATATGGGACCTTCAAGATCAAAGTCAGCTTTATTGTCAATTCTGCCATATGTTTTCAACATACAGTGAAATGAAATTTCGTTTCTCTCTGGCCAAGTAGTGCAAAAAGACAGTGTACAAAATACAATACCTGGGGACGGGTAAGGTGAGAGTTCAGCTTCCTGACAGCCTGGTGGATGAATCTGTTTGACAGTCTGGTGGAGTGGGCCCGGAGACTCCGGTACCTTCTCCCTGAGGGCAGGAGGCCGAAGAGGCTCTGTGAGGGGCGGCTCGGGTCACCCACAATGCTGGACGCTCTGCGGGTGAGGCGGGTGTTAAAAATGTCCAGGAGGGAGGGGAGAGAGACACCAGTGATCCTCCCAGCTGCATTCACTATGCGCTGCAGGGCTTTCCTGTTCTGTTCAGTGCAGCTCCCGTACCACACAGTGATGCAGCTGGTCAGGACGCTCTCAATGGTGCCTCGGTAGAAGGTGGTCATGATGGGTGGGGGGGCTCCAGCTCTCCTCAGTTTGCAGAGGAAATGGAGGCACTTCTGAGCCTTCTTTGCCAGTGAGGCAGTGTTCGCTGTCCGCAGGAGAGGTCCTCACCGATGTGCACCCCCAGGAATTTGGTGCTGCTCACCCTCTCTACAGCAGCACCGTTGATGGACAGAGGGGGGTGCCGGGTGGGGCCTCTCCGGAAGTCTATAACAATCTCCTTGGTCTTTTCAACATTAAGGAGGAGATTATCGCTGCACCACTTGGTCAGAAGGCTCACCTCACTCCTGTAGTTTGTCTCATCGTTATTAGACATGAGACCCACCACAGTCGTATCATCCACAAACTTCACAATATGATTGGTGCTGAAGGCTGGTGAGCAGTCATGGGTCAGCACAGTGAGAATTCAAAGCTACCCCATTATTTATGCAAAATATGAAAGATAGAATGATTGCAAAAACACCACAGTGTCCCTTTTCTGTTCCTAATACAGAAAAGTAACTGTACAAGTGCAATCTCTCCTGCTACTTTCCTCTGCTGGTGGAGGTGTGGAGTGACTGGTAAATGGGAGCGGATGTCCGTGTCCCATGTTATACGTAAAATGGCACTCAAACAAGCAACACTTCAGGCTTTGTGAAGAGGGACCTTTTGAAATGGGTGGAGCTTGTGATTTGATTCTAAAATCTTTCCATTTATTAGCTAAATGTTAGCGGCCTGTGCCATTTAACACAAACTATGTTGACGTCATGTGAAAAGCAATGTGGGACTACTTGTATGAGCCAGGCTGCTGATTTTGGGTTATGGAATGGTTGTACATAGGGTATAATCAGCACACATTATTCACATTATTGTTTACTACATTAATTAATATTGTCTGTCCAATTTTTTTCAGCAGGCATTAAACTTGAGAACATTTACTAGTGTGTATCACTCCATAGTTAACATTAAAGAGCAACAGTGGTCTGCTAAGGACTAGACAAGATCTCGTGCTGCAAGATCAAAATAGATGACTTATTATCTATTTAAGTTGCTTTCAAACTCAGGGGGAAATTTTCATTCAGTTGCAAGTTCAGTTGCATGTTTTTTATTCCAAGACACCTGGAAGAAGCTGGCAAGAAACCTGAGCAGGCCCAAAAGGGCCTTGTGGCGGGTGGTGTAGGCGCTGTCTGGGTTGGCTGAGCACAGTTTTAGCAGAGGGAGGGGCAGTGGTGCTGGGTAGCAGGAAATGGGCAGTGTAGGGTGTGCCAAGACAGGAAGCCCTCACTGAGCCCCTGTCACCCTCCTCTGTGTGTCTCTCCATCCACAGTTCACGTCAATAACCACACCTCAGCACTTTCACTGCTCTCACCACATTCTCTGTGTACGTCAGTTGTTTTATTTTGAATATTTTGCTAACATATTTTGGTCCCCGTGTTTAATACACTAAATACTACCATAAAATATTCAAGTCAGACTTTTGACTGAGCACATAGGGCATTAGCCTAACAGTATTTAAATATTCAATACAAATGACATTTTCTCCTATACAGAAATCCTGATTAAAAACTATAACCCATATGTTTGATTTTCATTCATTTCCATACATTTTTATTTCCGTAGCCCAGCTGTTGCCTCAGATAACACAATCTAAAGTTTCCTTTGGAACTTATATGACAACATTTGATAGATCTCTTATGTAAAAGTGACCAAAACTATATTTTTCTGTGCATTCTAGCTATATTACAATACTGACATTAAAGGGGTCACTTGTGAAATGTGGCCAGAGGGGGATGAGGAAGTGTGCCAGTGAGTATAGGCTGTTGGATTTCACATGCAGAAGACACTTCCTCTCTGTGTAACTTGCACTGGCTCTTTAGCAAAGAACAGAGGCTCTTTGGCACTACCTTACGGGGGGTAGTAACTATTTAGGAGATCATCCAGCATTGCTTTAAAAAGCTGCATGCTTACTAAAAACTAAGAAAAATAGGATAGTAAATGTCACCCATTTTTTGTAAGCCCATTGTTCTGTGTGTAATTAACCACATTGTTTTCATCTTGTGCTATCCTGCATGACCACATTTTGTGTAGCTTATGGCAACAGTTCTCTAGAGCCAATGCCAGGAGTTTTTTTTAAATGAAAATACAGTATTTTAAACCCTAAGAAAACATTTTTATTTTCATCTATGCAATCTTTTGTACTATTTGCATTGCCTCATTGGTGATTTACTTTATCAGAAAGTGATAAAGTGAGACAGACTTATCATTAGCCAAGTACTCAAGTGTTTTTTTTTCCTGTAAGGCTTTGAGTGAGTGAGCTAGATCACAGTGACTGCGTGCACATGGTAGGATTGGATCAGGATTGGGTTGGTTTTTTCACACTTGCTCGGCGGGTGGTCTGTCGTCCAATCCGAGTGCACATGCATGTCGCGCAATCAGATTCAGGTCAGCGACCTGGCACGCTCCGCAACGCTATGTGGCGCTGTAGTCCAACTACTTCCGGGTGATGGCTACTCCATAAAAAAATACAACACAACACAGCTATCTGGCAGTATACTGCAATGGCTTTTTGAGGAGTTTGACAGAGCGGCAGTGGCGTACTTGTGCATTCTGCAGTTAGGTTGTTCGTATGAACGACAAAACAGCGTTTTTGGTTTCTTTAATACGACACGAACTGTGTTGTCGGCGTTTGATATTACAAGCAATCGAGGACAACGAAAATTACGAGGACTGGGAGCTATACCGCACATGTTTTAATCATGTTCTGCCTTGTTGTTTTTTGTTGCATGCATCTTTTGTGCTACAAATAAAGGCATTAAATTTGTAGCTATGGGTTTATCGTTCATTTATGTAAGGTCTGGGGAAAATTACACAACCACACTTTCATTTTGTATGTCTTTGTAATGCTTAGCTTATATTCTGTTGTCTCTTCCACTCTGTTTTGTCCTGTCTGAGTGAAAAATTCCCACACTGATTTTAATATTTACGTTTTTAATATTTAAGTTATACACCAGTTAAAAAAAAAACACTCTCTTCTGATACTAAGTTACCGCATACTCTTATTCCTTTATCGGGCTTTGAGCAAACAACGCGTTTCGATTCTACGTTATGTCCATAGTCCCGAAATGGTGGAAGATGGGACTTGTTGGTGCCGTGAAGAACGCTATCGTAATGCGGGCAAGTTGTACGGTCTTGATCGCTCTCCCGTTGTTCTTTCTCGCCGTGGCATACGCCGCCCTGGCGTTTTTCCACTTGATTTTGATTTGCTCCGGGGTCCGAGCAAACCCTGCCTCGGTCCTCGGTCGGTTTGGAGTTTCCCATGTGCACGCAGTCATTAAATAATTCCAGAAAAGACGAAATTTACCGCACACACACACACACACACACACTTTATTGTGCTAAGAGCAAACAACGCGTTTCGATGTTACCTGGCGAAACGCGTTGTTCACGCTAAGCCCAATAAAGGAATAAGTAAAGTCAAGAGAGTGTGCGGTAAACTCCTTTTCTGGAATTGCCCTGTGCGTTACATTCATAGTCCAGATATGGTGGAAGATGGGGCTTGTTGGTGCCAGGAAGGACCGCTGTCCTGAGTCATCGTAATGTGCTCTCCCGGTGTTCTTCTTGGCTGTGGCGTGCGCTGCCCTGGGGTTTTTCCATTTGATTTTGATTTGCTCAGGCGTCCGAACAAAACCTGCCTGCTCCATCTTCAACGCTATCTTCTGATAAAGACTAGCGTTTCTTGTGCGCCGTCCGTCCATAAAGTTTTAAATGTTTATCTCTCGCACCTGGTGCAGCATGAACCCAGTTTCTTAGTCTGTCCAGTAGTGCGTGCTTGTTGATTTCTTCGCAGCCATGTTTTCTTCTGAAACAACAATTGGTACTTGGTACTGAGAGGCACCCCCTACCACTCTTACAACTTCCGGGTGAAATTCCTGAAATTCCTGGCGCCCATGCGCAGTATGCTAATCCAATACGAAATCGTTCACATGACGACGCCAAGTGGTTTGCTATCGGCCTAGGCCAGGGGTTCCTGGGGAATGGGGCAAACCAATCCCAATCCAAGCCAATCCCTGTGCACATGCAGCCGTTACGACCCCAATCACTTTGCAATCGGTTTGGAGTTTCCCATGTGCACGCAGTCAGTGAAGTGTGGATTTTCAAATGAAGCAGATTACTTTGTTTACCTATTAAAGGCTATAGAAAAACACAGTGTATGTTTTTAAGAATAGCTTTATACTCATCTCAGCAAATCTTATATTAAACTGAGCTTCAAAAGAAAGTTGATTTGAACTTCTGATTGGGTCTGAACAGCTACTGTTTGTAGCTTCATTTTTAAGAAGCTGTCATCTACTATGAATCAGCCTAGTGACAGCAGAAATCTTAGCTGTAAATGAAATGCTTGTCATAATGACAGGAATGCACACAGAGCTTTTCATGCAGCAGTCTTAGCTTGATAACACTATTACACTAAGATCGATGTTATCTGGAATACATGGTTCTGGAGTAACCTGTTCTGTGTGTATTATTTGTGGAACAAATGGTTCTGGACTAACTTATACTTTATCCAGTCTTGCAGTTATTAAATGTGTTTTAAACCTGGGTCTTTTTTGAAATCTATATGATTTTGTTGTATTCCGTAGATCATGTTCTCTGCTTTAACCGTGTCTGAGTATTGCTTTTTGAAAGGCAAGAGGTGCTCAGGGTTTTCAGACCTGCTGCCTTGAATACCAATTCTGCCGAAAATAGGTCAATCTCCATTCTCTTAAAATCTCCGCTGCTTCTTATTTACCAGGTGAAGACAAAAACGGCACTATTTTCTAAAAGCAAAGATGTAAATCAGTGAAAGAAGTACTCCTGCTTCTTTCTTAATGCTATTTTACTATTGTCTCATTTGAGATATTGTTTCTTTCTCTTTCAGGCAGTCAGCATCAATAAGGCCATCAACACACAGGAAGTCGCAGTCAAAGAAAAACATGCCAGAAATATCCTTTTTACAGTTTACCTATTTCTACTCTGAGTTCCTCCATCACTATGTGCTACTTCAGTGCAGAACATTACACGTGCTATAAACCTTTCATGTTAATGCTGCAGAAATCATTCATGATTTAAGAAGGCGGAGTACTCTAACTCTGGCAGCATTTAGACTTGGAACACTTGGCACACACTGTTTCAAATAAAACAAAGTATTCAATTACATAATTAAAACCATTTTATTATGAAGGAGGTGATTATTAAATTTTAAATACTTACTAGTTGAGTTTGTTTTTCTTGTACAGTATACTTATAGGCCAAAATATTGTGTACATTTTAGGCATGTTATATCATTAATTGCCCTTGTGCACAATCCTTGACCATTCCTTTCACCGTGTATTTTGGGAACCCATCATGAGAAAGGAGCCCACACTTTTTGGGCAGCTGTCAACAGACTTCCTCTTTCTAGCAACGCCGTTCTTTGCTGGAAGTTCTGTCACGTTTTTCACAAGTTATTACGAGACGGCCATCCAAACGTGAGAACACAAAATCAAGTCAGAATCATTGACATATTAAAGACTATGTTTCAGCTTTTCTGTCTGTTTTCTCTCATGTGTAGGTGATTAAAGACTCGATGCGAAACAAGGCTGATCTGACGGATATGAGCAGGATGTGGGTAAGGAAGTACTTTTCAATTGTCACACATTAAAGACCGCTATTAAGCAGCATATTGACTATTTATTTATTTATTTTTAATTTAAAGCATACATTTTAAACATTTTTGAATGCAAGATTATAGGTCCAAAACATAAATAACAAGACATACTAATTCAAATGACAAGACAGAAGACATAATTGGACATGACAAGAAAAAAAAAGTAAATAAATAAAATAAAAGCATATTGACTATTAACTGATCAACATAAGATAAGATAAGATAAAGTTTATTGTCCCCGAGGGGAAATTTGTCTTGGGCTCACTGCCCGCAGCTTAAAAACATTATATATTATAGTTATACACACACATACAGTACAGACAGATAACAGTCAGAACTCATCACAGGATACATGTAAAGTGCCAAAATATTGCACCAGCTCTAGTCCACAATGGATAATGCACAAGCCCTATTGCACAGAACAATTATTGCACAATTCCTATTGCACAGGTAATTATTGCACGAGCCCTATTGCACAAACAGTTATTGCAACATATAATATAAAGTGACTTAAATGCGCTTTTGTTGTGCAGATTTGTTCAAGAGTGCAACAGAAGTGGGCACAAATGAAAGTTTATATCTGTTACTCTTAAAGTTATGCGCTCGATAGTGTCTGCCTGATGGAAGCAGTTCGTATTCCCCATGTAACAGGTGAGAAGGGTTCCCCACAATCCTTCTGGCCTAAGCGAGCACAGAGTCCTGAAAAATGTCCTGCAGAGAAGGGAACTCTCTCCTACCAATCACCTTCATGGCTTTATTTCCAAGTTTTCAAAGTTTGGTTTTACACTGGACAGTTAAAGAACCAAACCAAGCGACCATACAGTAGCGTAACAGACTCTCCAACATAATTATTAAAGGGGCTGTACCTGGTTACTTTCACGTAATTAAGAAGGCATATGGTTTCATCAGTGACCAAATTCAGGCTTACTGTAAAAGCAGCTTTTCAGATCAAAATGAGACCAGTGTGGGCAGCCTGCATAGAATAAATACTATTACCATGCTAGTTGTAGTTAGAAGTGGCATTATGGCATCACTCCACTCTTGCCTGTGAAAGCTGTGCGCTATAAAGCCGTCACAGTGAATAATTAGGATGCTAGTAATTCATTAAAACTAGTAAGAAGTGTGGACCGCTGCAAATGTGCTAATTCAAGGAAGTAAAAATCAAATGCAGCTCCTTTTTAAAATGCATATCCAAACATTACAACCTGAGGAGATTGTCTAAACTGAAGAGATGCAGAGGTTCAGGAATTATTTGACACCACCTGCTGAAGTACATAATTGTATACAATCCATTAGGTTTGAAATGGGGGGGGTAAGAAGGGTAATTTGTTCAGTGTTGCAAAATCTTTGGTCTAAAAAAAAGTATAGTCTGAAGTTTCTTAACATAACACTGATGAAACCCATGCAATTTGTTGTGTCATTCTTCACTTAGGCAAGAGTAGCCTGGGTGTAGGCCTCAACATTCTTGGTAATACTTATGATATCAGCAAAAACTTATAAAAACTGCCAACATAAGTCATGAGGATACAGGAAGTGACCAGTGTTACGACCTTTATTTCCTGTTATATCACGGCCACCCACGCTCACACCACATGGGGATGATGAAAGTTAAAAGCAATCTGCAACATAATGACAAATATTCCAACATTTATCCAACTTTTAAGTGTATGAACAGTGGAGACTCTGAAACGGCTAAGGATTGTGTTATGTGAATTAATTAATATAAATTACATTTATTATAATGAATTTGCCATCAATCAAATGTTGATGGCCAAATTGTACTGTATTTTTGTACAAAACGTGAGTGCTAAAGATGATATTCTTACTTTGAATTCTTATTTACAACATGCTGCCCATAGTTTGCATGTGGTGTGGATGTAGTTTCCAAACATGCCTATTACTGACTTTACCAAACGCTTATGCAGGAGTTTTGTCTTCTTTTTTTTTATTTTCTTGTCTTGTTTCTCCACAGGGTCACCTGAGTGAAGGCTATGGCAAGCTGTGCAGCATCTACCTCAAACTGCTCATCACCAAAATGGAGTTCCACATCAAAGTGAGTGAGGCTGGCCCATAAAAAGCCCACACCAGTCCCTCTCCACTCATTATCTTTGTCTCTGAGTCTCTTTTTAGTGCCTGCTTGTCTCTGGGTATTCTCTTCATAGAAAAGTCAGCCTTTTACACTAATGTCCTCTCAGTAATGTGTAATTTAGCCTATTTATGAGACTAGAGGGGGACAAGATGATGTTCACGTAGGATTTGATGGGCTAACTATATCAAGTCATAGCTTGTCTAAGAGGTGGATGTCTTAAAAAACGTGTGATAAGTAGTCTTACATGGTAGATGGTCTGTTTTGTTTTGCACAGTGGATCTTGGATACGCTAACATAATCTTAAGTAGTGGCATATCACAATTTTGTAGAGCCAAGATCATGACTTAAATTTAAAGCAGTTATTATCTTTATATAAGAACCTGTCACTCAATAACAAAAGCATAATAACAAAGACCTGACTAATAGGAAATGTGGGTGGGGAAAAATGTCTGTCTGTGTGTTCGCATAGAGCTGCATTAAACAGAAATAATCCAAATGATAATATGATAATATGTCCACAATAAGCACATTACTGGGTTTCAAATGACATTGCATTTATTAACATTCTATAGACCAAAATTGAATATAGATGGGGGACAGCAGAAAATATTTGATTTAGGTCTAGTCCAGGGGTGTCAAACTCATTTTGGTCCGGGGGCCGTATCCAACCTACTTTGATCCCAAAGGGGCCGGATCAGAAAACACATGGCAAATATACCCCAAAAATAGCAATAAGTCCAAATATTTGTGCAGAGAAACGCAAATCTATTACAGACTGCTGTTTCTTCAGTCCCTGCAATAATTCGCTTATCTTCTGTCTTCTCAGTACTCTGTTCAAGTTATTGTATTGTTCGAAATGCGTGTCTCGTAGTGGCGTTTAAGATTAGATTCCTTGAGCACCGCCACTTGTTGCAAACACACCAAGCATACAGGTTTCCCATTCACCTCCATGAACAAATAGGAATTAGTCCATTTTTCTTGGAAAATCCTGCACTCGGAGTCCACTTTTCTCATTTTTGACATTTTGATGATGAGGGTGTCACGCTCAACAGTCAAAACGACGTCCTTTAAGAGCATTTGGAAAGGGGCAAGTCTTCATTTGTGCTGCTCTGGTGGAAGGCCACGCACAGAGGCGCTGGAGACACTGCGATACTAAAGCTGAACAGAAAACAGGCGCATAAAATTACCAATATTTTAATAGAAAATTAAAATATAATAAAAATATTTTAATAGAAAATCAGCTGAGGGCCAGATTAAAGGTCTTGGAGGACCGGATCCAGCCCCCGGGCCACATGTTTGACACCCCTGGTCTAGTCACTTCAAGTTCAACATTTGTAAAATTACTTTTTGGATATTTCATGATACAATATAATGTTATCAATAGAGAAAACTGTCTTTTGCAGGGGGAGGAGTTGATAGGGGAGGACAAAGGTCTGTTGTCCCACGGAGCTCAGAATTGGAACCTCTGTCTATTAAATAATATTAGAGCGGGGTCCATGTGAGGCTTCGTGTTCAGTTTAATTTCTGTGGACGGGCCTTTCTGAAAGTATGACATCATCAGATTGTAGACTAAAAACCAGCAATGGTCACAGGGATCAGAATATAATGAAATCTTTATCATATCGCACAGATCTAATTCTAAGCAATACAAGACATTCTTCTGTTTGGATTTCTGGTTCTTTCTGGTTTAGAACTGGCACTTATTTAGTCATTGTTATGCAGTCTCTTATCCACTGGAGAAGTAAAATATTTTAAAAAAGGACAAACATGATCATAATCTAGATCTTATTACAATCCATGTTCATTTTCTAATGCCTGCTAATCCAACATTGCTTTTAAAAGGTCAGTTAATCATCCCTGCGCTTGTGTAAACATGGTGTAATATTAACTCTAATCCAGTGCCGTGTGAATCTTTATGTCGACTGTAGTGATACCCTGCCTGTCAATAGCTTTTACCTCTGATAAGCATCGTACTGTCTGAATCATGTCTGCCATCTTTCCTTTCAGAATCCCCGTTTCCCTGGCAACCTGCAGATGTCAAACCGACAGCTGGAAGAGGCCGGAGAGAACGACGTGAACAATTTGTGAGTGTGAGATATTGTTGAGCAGAGAACGGTCATCTGGGTTGATTATTGATTGAAAGTCTGTTTTGTAAGAGACCTACACTAACCTAAATCAACATTTGCAAACCTCCTGGATATGATATTGCAATAAAACATGGATATTAACCTGTACAAGGCAGCTCTAGATCTATAATCCCTAGTACGAGTAACATTTTTTAATAATAATTTTAGTGAGAGTAATGTAATGTGTGTGTTTATATCTGTATATGAAACAAAAGGCATTTATTGTATCTATAGGCTGATGATATTGACATGAGGAAATTAAAGTTATTATGTAAATTCCTTATCCTTAAATAAATAAATATATATGTATATTGTAATGTATATATTTTTTATATATAGCTCTGGAAAAAAATAAGAGACCACTGCAAAATGATCAGTTTTTCTGATTTTACTACTTATAGGTATGTGTTTGGGCAAAAGGAACATTTTGTTTGAGTCTATAAACTACTGACAACATTTCCCCCAAATTAAAAATAAAAATATTATCGTTTAGAGCATTTATTTGCAGAAAATGACAAATGGTCAAAATAACAAAAAAGATACATGTTTTCAGACCTCAAACAATCCAAAGAAACAAGATCAGATTCATTTTAAAACAACATAATACTAATGTTTACACTTAAGAAGAGTTCAGAAATCAATATTTGGTGCAATAACCCTTATTTTTAATCACAGCTTTCATGCGTCTTGGCATGCTCTCCACAAGTCTTTCACATTGTTCTTGGGTGACTTTATTCCACTCCTGGTGCAAGAACTGAAGTAGCTCAGCTTTGTGTTTGTGTTGGAATTCAACAGATGCTGGAATGGAATGGCTGTAATACATGTAGAGATGCTGATTAAAAAAAAAAAAAAAATCCAGTGGTCTCTTATTTTTTCCAGAGCTGTATATATTGTAATGTATATATTTTTTTATATATATATGTAAATATCTGTCTGTCACAGAATAGCTTTTTAATATGTTTAATTTATGTAGATCTGAATTGCATCGTTATGCAAACAAAGAAAATTATTTGTTTCTCTTCCAGTTTCCAGTTGACCGTAGAGATGTTTGACTACTTGGAGTGCGAGCTCAACCTTTTTCTCGGTGGTAAGTTACATTTTATTCTAACATGAGAAAGGCATATTGTTAGACACTGAAGTACATGTACGTAAATATAGTAATGCTAGAGCAGGCAGGAAGATGTGCGGCTTTTGACAGCCACAGTGGTTTTAGAATTTTAGATGCATCAGTGCTTTTAATACCCCTCCTCACGTATCCTGTGTGTGGGTGTGTTGGGGTGGGTGCTGCTGTGTTAATGGTCACAAACCTAACCTATTGTCTGGGTGAGTCATCCTCCATTAAGTTTGGACATGACTAAAAATAGTAGGTAGAATGTAACCAGGAGAATAAGAAAAGATTGGAAACACTGGAGACCTGGTGCCAATGCCACTGAAATTTGTTTTGCCCCTTTATATTTCATTACAGTAATTTTAATAATTCCTTCCACTTTCGTTACTGCAAGGCATGTCAAGTCAAGCATGTAGTGGCCATGATGTCATTCTGGGTTATAGACTCCAAGCTTTTCTGTGTATGATGTATTTGTGTATGTTTATGTTTTTAGCTGCGCAGGAAACCACACCTTTGGGTTTTTGAGCATGCCTGACTATGGTGTTGGTGCAAACGGGCAGGGAAATGAAATGAGGGAGTAATGATGGCCTCAGACAATCCTGTTACTGTTCACTTCACTGCAGCCCAAACTGTGTACTTCCTCCAAACATTTGATTAGCTTTAGTAGCATTAGCACTTTATTGATTCATGAATAACTTACTATTTAGGAGCCTAATGCAAG